>JAZEWU010000008.1:1252333-1288828 GCA_036362915.1 Geotria australis | reverse complement strand
CTCCGAATCAACGGGTGCAACGCGCCCGGAGAAAATGCGCGCGTTACAAAAGTAGATTATTATTATTGTGTTGGTGTGAGGCGGCTCGTGAGCCTGACGCGATGGAGCCACGTGACGTAGTGTACCTCGGGAGGGAGAGTAAGATTTCCTTAAGCATGCAAACCGTGTCGCATCATCCGAAATAGAAAGTATTTATAGATGCCACTATATATATTCGATGTGTTTGATATAGGATAGCTCTTAATATATGATCCGGTTATAATTAGGGCTGTCAAGATTTTTTTTGGTTGTTTTTTTTCACGGAAAGTTTCCCTCGCCGCTGACTGTGGGGGGGGGGGTGGAAAAAAATAAAATTGGCCCAAATAATTCTTTTTTGCTGTAGCTCACGTTTGTAAAATAAGTTTTTTAAAAGTATATTGTTTATGGGCGGTACGGTGGCGCGGTGAATAGCGCTGTGGCCTCACAGCAAGAAGTTCCCGGGTTCGATCCCGGGCTCGGCGGCCTCTCTGTGTGGAGTTTGCGTGTTCTGCCCATGTCCGCGTGGGTTTTTGCCGTTCGCTTCGGTTTCCTCCCACAGTCCGAAGACATGCTGCTGCATAGGTTAATTGGCCTGCTGAGTAAATTGCCCCGGGGGCCCTGTGATGGGCTGGCGTCCCATCCTGGGTATAGCCCTGGCTCGCACCATTTGTCTGCCGGGAAGGGCTCCGGCTCACCCCAACCCTGTACAGGATTAAGCGGTATCTCTCCTCTCTGCTATGACAGAGACGATCACTCTACTATCCAACCTCTGCAGCTCAAAAGACCTTGCGGAGTTCAATGAAAATGCAAGGGGCTGTGTAAGGAAATGGGAAAACTGTAATTTAACCATCGCGCTTCGAAGAATCGCAAAGAAGAAGACTCCGCTATAAGCGAGAGACATAATCCCACTGCTACGAAGTCGGGTCACGGTCCGAAACGTCACCCCTTCGGAATGCGTTCCTCCTCTTTGGGGCAGTTGGGTCCGGTTATTTTTTGCTCGCGTGCCGCATCCGACAAAGTACTCACGAAAGTGTTTTTTTAAGGGGTCTGCTGTCAGAACAAAAGCGGCTTCTAAATTTGTCTCCGTGAATCTAAAACGGGCGCGGCGTTTATTCCAGCAGTCGACTCATCTCCCGTAGAGAGGAACGGGGCGCGGGGGTGAGCGACTGGGCGACCCACGAAGGGTCACGCCGCCCGTCTCGATCGTACCGGCGAGCGCCCGGCCCCGGGGTGGCGGAGCGGTGAGTAGCGCCGCCGCCTCACAGCAAGAAGTCCCCGGGTTCGATGCCTGGCTCGGGTGCAGCATTTTTCCAGTGTGGAGTTTGCACGTTTCTCTCACCGTGTCCGCGTGGGTTTTCCCCCGGTTACTCCGGTTTTCTCCCACAGCTAAAAAGAAAAAACACTCATTAATTAATTGTCCGATAACATCATAATATTCGGTTCGAAGGCTTTCATGACCGATATTATCCATAGTGTTTTTAAGAGTTTAGGTCACGTGAAGAGTTATGCAAGTGTGGTGTAACCGTCGATATGTTGGAAAAAAACCACTGGACACACAACACTTACCTTTAAATGTGTTCTCGACGTTTCTTCACGTGACATAAACTCTTAAAAACACTATGGATAACATCATAATATATAGGAAAACCGTGTCTGGCTGGTTGGCGCCGGCCGACCGCCTGGCTGACTCTGCCGCCCTGTCTGCGGATTTCCTCGCTACGCCTCCGCATCCGCGTCTCGTCCGTGACCGGGCGCCGAATCTGCGCGCGTTACAAATCGTGTAATTATTGTTATTCCCGCCTGAGAAGAGCGAATGCCCTCTCATCTGCTCTCGTTCACACAATCACACACATCGCACTCCCGCGCTCGTCCGCAGCAATCCCCGCGGAAGGAGGCGCGTGCTTCCATCCCCGCCAGCATCAGCAGCAGCCACGCTCCCAAGACACCGGCATTCTGGATTTCCTGCCCCCGGCTTCGAGCGGTGGTAATCATCATGTTGCTTCTCCTGTCTCCAGTTCCCTCCCACAGTCCAAACACACGCTGCTGCTCGTGGTATGGCTCTTTTTTACGGGTTAGGTCACGTAAAAAAATGGTAAGTGTCTTAAACTAGCCTCCACCCGACACAGCCAATCAGTAAGGTTTGTCACGTGAACAAAACTTGCCAATTCTTTACTACTTCAGCACACCGGTATGTTGGAGAGCGAACCCACAACATTTACATGCTGCTGCTGCATAGTTCAATTGACTAAATTGCTCCCGCTACCTTGTGATAGACTGGCGTCCTATCCTTGGTATTAGCACTGCCTTACGCCGTGTGTCTGCCAGGATAGGCTCCGGGTCACCGCAAGCCTGTATAGGATTAAGCGGTTTCTCATAATGGGTGGACGGATGGGCATCTCTGGACGAAGGGGAATCAAACGCGGGACCTTCTTGCTACGAAGCGGCGGCGCCCAATCAACCGCGCCACCGTGCCGCCCCACATCGCTCGGCCAAACGACCGGTCATTAACCCCCCCGCGCCCACACACTTTTAGGGGCCTCTACAACTCTCTGCGTTTCCCGGTGCTTGAGACAGCGAGCGTGCGCTTCACTGCAGCTCGGTTCTCGCCGGAAGCAGCCTCAGCAGCCCTCCCGAGGGCCCTGGGTCTGGATTTCGTGCCCCGGGTTTGAGCAGCTCACCCTGGGCCTCGCGCCCAGCTCCGCCGTCTCGTCTCCGCGGAAGACGCGAGAAGCCGGAAGAGAGGCTGTTGGCGGCGGCTGGAGGAGGCCGCGGGGGTCAGGGGGTCACACGAAGGTGGGATTGTTTGTATTCCAGCTGGAAGGTAACCGGTGCGCTTATGTAGCTCTTCTGAACAGTTGTCCAAGACAGGCGCGTCGCAGACGCAGGTGATGCGGGTGTTGCGACACTTGCACTTTCACGGAAACATGATTCCATCCCCCCAACTTTTTCCTGAGGTAGTCTCATATCATATGTTGCGACACCCGCACTTTCACAGAAGCATGATTCCATCCCCCCCACTTTTCCTGAGATAGTCTCATATCATATATTGCGACACCCGCACTTTCACGGAAACATGATTCCATCCCCCCCACTTTTTCCTGCAACACCCGCGGCTGCGACGCGCCTCCAAGAGGCACCCAATAGTGGTTGAGCAGCCTGATCGGTCGGGATGGAGGGTGTGCTTCAAGCCTACGAGCACCGCCGTGATGTTAAGCTAGTTATTAATAATAATAATTTTACGTTTATAATGCGCACATATTCATTCAATGTCGAAGATATTCATTCGACGATAGAACGACTGAGAGGCGTAGCGAGGAAAGCGCAGAGAGGCCGAGGAGGCAGCCAGGCGGTTTGCCAGCGCCATATTGCCACACATTGCTTCTTATATATTATGATGTTATCGGCCAACTAATTAGTGAGTGCTTTTTTTAAGTTGTGGGAAGAAACCGGAGAACTCGGAGGAAACCCACGCAAAACAGGGGGAGAGAATAACACACAAACTCCACACAGCAAGGCTCTGGCTCACACCACGAGCCCGTATAGGATTAAGCGGTGACTGAGAATGACTGAATGAGTGAATGAGAAGCTCAGGCTTGCAGTCTTGGGACGCCTCTATTTTGCCGATCATTAAACATGTGATCCGATCTCTCGGCCACGAGCCTTAGGGACATCCCACTATGTTCACCTTTCTGCGTGTGTTGTTCATTAGCGGGTATCGGACAGGCCAGCCAATTAATTTTTATAGCATCTTCCGTGATGCGGAGCGCGGGCTGGAAAGTTTTAAAAAAAAAACCTCTTAGTGAATTGGAGGTCCGGTGACCAAGTTGTGGCGGAAGTGTGGCGCTACGGTAACATCCGCGCCTCAGTATCTGTGTCTCCCTTTGGCTGGGCGGGGAATTTGTGCGCGTTATAAATTGTAATATTATTATTAAAGTCCTGCCCTGAGGCGGTTCGATTCCCTCCTCGGGCGCCTTTCTGTCTGGAGTTTTGTGTGTTCTCTCCGCTCCTGTTCTGTGTGGGTTTCCTGACCAGGTGTTAAACTTCCAAGCTCAGTGAGTTTGTATTTAAGTTGGAAGAACAATTAACTTAGGCAGCAGCAGCAGCAGTGTGTCTTTGGACAATCCGTTAAAGACACGAATGTAAAGGCAGCGTCGGGACGCCCTCCGAGTGCGAAAGGTTAACCAAAGGTCATCGAAAAACCAGACAAGTCGTGAAGTTGTGTTGCCTCGCTTCATCGAGTTGTGAAACCGCTGGGATTTTTTTTTATTTCTCTATTTTTGGCAACGGCAACTAATTCCGGTAGAACAGTACACCGGCCCCCTTAATATAACTAATACATTAAAAGGATACTGATATCGGGTGACGCACAGCGCTGATCAACAGTTTCCAAAGATGCCCCAACGTCCATCCCCCGGCTACAAACACTGCCCAGCGAGCTCCGTCGCTACGGCACAGCGATGCCAACCCGTCCCGGATCGGCCGGGACTGGGGCTGAGCAACGGTGGTGCAGTGGTGAGTAGCGCTGCCGCCTCGCATGAGCCACAGTACTGAGTCAGTAGTAAGCCAGTCGTTGCATGGATTCAAAATCATTATAGTTACCGTAGAACTGTCACCGATCGTTTACGATAATTTATAATTTCACAGCTGTACTGATGTAGGTTTTCACGGCTCGATTCATGATGGTTGCTCTTCAGCGCTGTTCTTTCGGGATAGCCGTGTCACTGAGCGATCTCCCTCTCTCTCGCGACGTTTCGCCTGCCACTTAAAAAAAATACTCATTAATTAACTGACCGATAACATCCTAATATATAGGAAGCAGTATGTGGCAATATGGCGCCGGCAAACCGCCTGGCTGCCTCCTCCGCCTCTCTGCGCTTTCCTCGCTACGCCTCTGAGTCGTTATCTCGTCGAATGAGTACAGTGAATTAATATGTGCCCGTTATAAATGTAAAATTATTATTAAAGAGGCGCAACGCTCTATCCCCGCACAGATGGAATCAAATGGAAATAAACCAACTCGCCGTACGGTGATTCGCAGTGGTCATTCCATTGCATCCTGACCCCAGCAACCTGGGTTTGAGTCTCATCTTTGGTTCACTTTAGCTTTGCCCAGCGTGTGCAGTGAGCGATACCCCTGTACGTTAACAGATTTGGGTGGCTGGCAGAAGAACCACATTTGTAACGTTGGTGGCCCACGTCACTCGTGTAACCGACACTCATTCGGCTCTCTGGAGTTCTCATTCATTCATTATCGGAACCTGCCTAACGCTGTACATGGTCACGGCGAGCCCGTAGTCTATCCTAGGATGGGATGCTAGTCCATCGGGGGAAATTTAGTCCGGACACCGGGGGCAATTCAGTCAGCAGGACAATTAATCTAGGCAACAGAATGTCTTCGGAAACGCCTGACGATGCGTCCAACGTGGGAGGCGAAACGTCGCGAAGGATAGAGAAGCAATACCGTTGTATGTGACTCGTAAGTTGTTGTTGACATGTCGTTCTCGCCACAGCCTTGTGCAGCGCTTTGTGACCCTCGGGTGAAAGGCGCTATATAAATGCTATTATTATTATTATAATACTTGACACGGCTATCCCGAAAGAGCAGCAATGGAGAGCAATGCCCAGCATCGTGTCTTTGGATTGTTGGACGAAAGTAGACTTCCCAGCGAAAACCCGCGCGGACACGGGCAGAACACGCAAACGCCACGCAGAAAGGCAGCGCCTGAGCCAGGGTTCAAACTCAGGACCTTCTTGTGAGTGTTACTGCTGCACCACCATGACTAGAGCCTGCCTTCCAATAAAGCTCCTTCATGTAGCGAGCTTGCAACCTCACTGGGCACTTTATGCTGCAATAATAAACATCTAAAAACATCGAATCATTTCAAATCACGCAGAAAGGTGGCACCCACGCCGGGAGTCGAACCCAAGTGCCACCACCATGCCGCCCCGTCTCATCACGAGCTCCCACCTGGTTAAACAAACAAAAAACTTGAAACTCGTAGCAGTACGATGCGTTCTGGGCCACCTGATGTGCCTCCGTCTCCTGTTGCGGCAGGAAGGACGCCAGCTGCCAGCCGCCACGAGGTGTCCTTCACAAGCGCCCTCCCGAGACCGATCCTGACACCGCTTGCGCCGGCCACTTACGGCGCACTCACTCACTCACTCACCCTAACACGTTTGATCTTATCCCCCCCCACTAGCGGTTAAGACCGCTAGTTGCTGGGCGCAGATGGCCGCCTGTTTGGCCGAGCGATGCTCGTGTCCTATTGATTGAGCAACTAATTAGATTACGGTAAAAGCTTGGTGTAACGGGCCCTCGATTCAACGGACTTTGGAAGATACAGACGCTGTCTCTAACACTCGCTGCTGTCTCTAACGCTAGGGCCTGTCTCTAACGCTGGCTCTTGTCTCTAACGCTGGCTCCTGTCGCTAACACTGACTCATGTCTCTAACGCTGGCTCGCGCTTCTAACGCTGGCTCCTGTCTCTATAACTGGCTCCTGTTTCTAACACTGGCTCCTGTCTCTAACACTGGGTCCTGTCTATATGTATCTGCTATTTCTGTCCCACCCTGTATAGGGGGACTCAAGATGTACTAAGTAGTGCTGCTGCCTCACAGCAAGAAGGGCCGGGGTTCGATTCCCGACACAGGTGCCTTTCTGTGTGGAGTTTGCATGTTTTCCCCGTGTCCGCGTGGGTTTTCGCTGGGTACTCCGGTTTCCTGCCACAGTCCAAAGCCATGCTGCTGCATAGGTTAATTGGCCTTCGGACTAAATTGCCCCCGGTGCCCTGTGATAGATTGGCGTCCCATCATGGGTATAGCCTTGCCCTGCGCCCTGTGTCTGCCGGGATAGGCTCTGGCTCACCGCAACCCTGTACAGGATGAAGCGGTTTCTGACAATGAATGAATGAATGAATCATCCTCGCCATAGCCGGGAATTGAACTCGGTCGGCCGGGTAAGTGCGTAGTGCGGTGCGCCAATCACTGCGCCACCGCTCCAATCGGTGCGTGACCTTATGTTAGTCCAAAATAACAAGGTCGTTAGTCCACGCGATGTAAGAAATGTTGGGGCTGCCTAATCTTGGAAGCTGGTTCTTGGTTGGAAATCTGTGTTGCACCTGCACGCTGCAGGTGCGGAGGAAGGTCAAAAGTGATTTATTTTCCATTTCAATTGTAGGCAACATGATTTGTGGCGGCACGGTGGCGTAGCAGCGGGTAGCGCTGCCGCCTCACAGCAACAAGGTTCGATTGCCGGCTCGGGTGCCGCCTGCCTGTGCGGTGTTTGCGTGTTCTCTCCCCGTGTCCGCGTGGGTTTTCCCCGGGTCCTCCGGTTGCCTTCCACCGTTTCAAGATATAATAATAATAATAATTCAATTTATATAGCGCCTTTCACCCGAGGGTCACAAAGCGCTGCACAAGGGCCGCGAAGAGGACGGCATGTCAACAACGAAAGACAAAACAATAAAAACCAAAGCAACAGAAAATAAATGATTAAGGCTACTTTGAATATACTAAAAGGTTGTGAAACTGGCAATCTTAAGAGCGGCAACATTCTGCCAGCGTCCCCTAAGATGGCCATCACTTCCTTGAAGACAAACACGGAGGGAGACAGGGAGGAAGGGTGAGCAACAGGGAGAGACACAGGGACACAGAGACGGGAAGACAGAGAGACAGACACGAGGAGGAAACAACGCCAATCCAAATTAAACAATCAACATTGAAGCACAAGCACACGCAACAGCAAAATAAAACGCAGGCACCCACAACCACAAAACACAACTTCCATACGCGACACCACGAGGCGAGTTTAGGCAAGGCAGGACTGGGCCAGGAGAAGGCCGCGCAAAACAGACAACAAAAAACAAGCAACAAGAGCATGGCAGACAACAAAACAAACACCAAAGTTACACAGAAACAAACCACCAACCAAAGAGAAAAGGAACAGATGAAAAGTGACAAATGTAAAACAAATTAAAGCAAAATAAATACGTAAAACACAGGTAGCGGCAGCCCGCGCGCCCCCACTGGGCATATGATGCTGCCGAGGTTAATTGACCTGCTTATTATATTTCCCGCTAGGTTAATTGTCCAAATTAAATTGGACCCGGTGCCGTGAGCTGGTGTAACTTACTTTCCCCTCCGCGCCGGACAACTGTCAAAAAGAGCTCCGCAGCTCGACGGGTTCATTTCGGCTCAAAACACAAACCGACCGAGCCACGCTCTGCACAACGCTACGCAGCTATACGAGACGCATTTACTTTCAAATTCAGGGCAGAAAGTGCGCATCTTATAATCCAGAAACTACGGCCAAATCTGATGCGGTTAAGTGTTTGTGAGCGAGTCGTAGGTGGGGGTGGGTGGGCGGTAGCCCAGTGGATAGCGCGCTGCCGGGCTACGAATCTGACGACCCGAGTTCGAATCCCGCTCACGGCCAACACCAGTGACGATTTTCTGAACCGGTTCTGGGCCTCCTCCCCGAGGTCGACTCAGCCTCAAATGAGTACCTGGTGCGGTGTATAAACATCGCCACGAGGCAGACATATGCCGCCGGGCGGTCTGTTAAGGCTATACGGGGTAGCTTTGTCTTTGGTGGGGGGGTCGGGGGGCTGGCTACGGGAACAGGAGGTGGTCCGGTGTCAAGTGGTGACGCTGTGGCGGGTCTCAGGTGTTGGAAAGTGGCCGGCGTGGCGGTGTCTTGAGGTGAAACGCCTACACCGGCCTCACAACCGCAGCCACAAGTTCCAGGAAATAGACCTTCTGGGTTTCCTCTTTTACCAGCGGTATCCCAAACGCCTTTGCCTCCGACAGGTGGCGTGGACGGCTCTCGGCCGCAAGGCCCCGAACCGGTTCGGTCAAGACGACACGGCAACTTCCTGGGCGGCACGGTGGCGCGGTGGGTGGCGCTGCCGCCTCGCAGCAAGAAGGACCCCCGGGTTCGAATCTCGGCTCAGGGTGCCACCTGTCTGTGTGGAGTTTGCATGTTCTCCCCGTGTCCGCGTGGGTTTTCGCCGGGCATTCCGGTTTTCTCCCACAGTCCATAGGTTAATTGGCCCGCTGACTGAATTGCCCCCGGTGCCCTGTGATGGACTGGCGTCCAATCCTGGGTATAGCACTGCCTTGCGCCCTGTGTTTGCCGGGATAGGCTCCGGCTCACCGCAACCCAGCCATCCATCCATCCATTTTCTAAACCGCTTGTCCTGGTGAAGGTCGCGGTGACAGCAGTCCAAGGAGAGTGGACCAGACATCCCTTTCCTCAGCAACAGACTCCAGCTCTTCCCGGGGGATTCCCAGCCGTTCCCAGGCAAGCCGAAGGATATAATCCCTCCAACGTGTCGGATTTTTGACAATGAACGAATGAATGCAGTTGTACAAATTGACCGGTGGTTTCAAGGGCTGCATATGTTCGTTCGTTGTATCACGCAATTTGTTTCTTCAAGTCCCATCGCGCTGTTACAATTTTGCCCTGTGTTGTCCCTATCTCAGTAATTTATTGGAATTGTTGGACATTTTTATCTTGTGCAATACTGCGCGTGATGGTTGCTTATCAAACCTGTTCTATCGGGATAGCCGTGTCAAGCGCAGAAATCCTGCTTCCAGAGCTTGGACATTTTTCTGCTGTATTAATAAACGGCTATCTATATGATTGTCACTGTTCAAAGCTGTTCTTTTGGGATAGCCGTGTCGAACCTCCCTCCTGGCTCAGAAGCACCATGGATTCAGTGGGAGACACGCAACCGCCTTAGAACTAGAACGGAACGTTCAAAAGCTGCTTTGGTCAGCTGGGGCTACAAGATCGGCCCAACCACCTGTGAATGTGGAGAAGCAGACCATACTATGCAGCACTGCCTTGTCTGCGCTCTACTACCCAACCTCTGCAGCTCAAAAGACCTTGCAGAGTTCAATAAAAATGCAAAGAACTGTGTAAAGAAATGGGAAACTGTCATATAACCATCACGCTTCGAAGAATCGAAAAGAAGAAGAAGCCGTGTCGAGTGCCTCTGCGGCTCACCGCGCCCCACAATCGTTCGCTCTTCGAATACCTTCAACGTTGAACAGAGCAGATACGCGCACGTTCTAAACTGAGCAGATACGCGCACGTTCTAAACTCTAATTGTTATTAATAAGAAGCAATATTTGAAGATACGCGCACGTTCTAAACAGAGCAGATACGCGCACGTTCTAAACTCTAATTGTTATTAATAAGAAGCAATATTTGAAGATTGCTAAAGAAGTGTAACTGCAAGTCCTGTGGAGAGTCATGTTTCTCTGTCACGAAGTCAGCCTCTGCTGACTGGAGGTTTTCCAAAACATGTTCCATTGCACTGTGCCAATGATCCAATAGCATAACTGGGATATACTGTACCCTAACTGTTGCTAAACTCCAAAAATAAAGTCTAAAAAAAATTGAGGACCGTGGTGACAAAATGTCACGTAATAGATTATTACATTATTGTTGCTATAAGTTGAGTTTGTTTCACCAGATGAAAAATGAAGATACAGCGGTGTAGTCTCATTTACAAGAGTGACCTGTGTAGCGATGTAGGTTTTCACGGCTCGATGTGGGAGCATTGCTCTCGAGAGCTGCTCTCTTTGGGATAGCCGTGTCGAGCGTTCCTCCCCGCTCTTTAGCGACGTTTCGCCTCTTTAAGAGCAGAGGGAGGGTGCTTGGTGACCTTTGCCCTTTCTAATTTCACACCACCAATAGTTCACAAAACACTGACCTCAAGGTGCGACTGGGAGCGTAAGGTGGCAGTAGTTCCCGTAAACGCCTACGACCAAAAATGAGGGCCTTGTACGTAGTAAGATTTTTTTAAATATTGGCTCAATACAACAAAATCATTGATTTAAAACCCAGACTACCGGTCGTAAAAAAACAAAGTTACATTCGAATTCGATTCGATGCTTCGAAGAGTGATGGTGATATGACAGTTTCCCATTGCAACAAGTTCTTCTTTAGTTGCAGACAGCCCTTCAACATTTAGAGATATAATAGTCAGTGCCGGCCTTAAAGGCGGTGGGCATTGGCCTCTCTTCTTGCTCCAGACTGAGGGGTTTCTGGCATCTGTTGAGCTTCTGGACATCGTTGTCTTTCAGCTCGGCTTCGAAGTGTATGGTAGAATTTGCAGGTAATGCCAAGTATTACTTGACAGGGATCGCGACGGGAACGCTTTTACCTTGTGCTATAGTCTTACATGAAGCTGTTGATCCGCTGCATTATCACATGGTATGGGTGTTGTTATTGTTCAAAACTTTAACAATGTTTGCTTTTCAAAGCTGTTCTTTCGGGATGACTGTGTTGAGCGCTTACCCTGGCATCTTCAGGCCTGAAGATGCCCCCAACGTGGGAGGTGAAACGTTGCAGAGGAGAGAGGAGGGTCGCTCGCTGCGGCCATTCCAAAATATCAGCTCCCGAGAGCCGTGACAAACCTACAAATATACATACAGTATTTGAGCACAAATTGCACAGTATCGTGCCCTTAAATGACTGCCTTTAAATGGTAAGGTATAAAAAAAACATTTTTCAAACATGTTTCTGTTATAAAAAGGGAATCCAACTCACACCGTGTGGCTTTAGATTACAGTGGGTCACTGACCTGTGGTCAATCTGCCCTTTTGAACCCTGCGCAGGTGGCCTACCCACCACAACGTCCTCTGTCTGATTGCATCTACAATGCTTCCTTGGCAAGGTGGCACAGTGGTAAGATCCGCGCCTCACAGAAATAAAGTCCTGCCCGAGGCGGTTTGATTCCCGCCTCCGGCACCTTTCTGTGTGGAGTTTGTGTGTTCTCTCGCCCGGTTTCCTCCCACAACTAAAAAACACTCATTAATTAACTGGCCAATAACATCATAATATATAGGACGCAGTGTCTGGCAAATATTGGCACCGGCTTACCGCGCGGCTGCCTTCCACCCTCCCTGCCTCTCTGCGGATTCCTCGCGCCTCTGAGTCGTTCTCTCTTCGAATGGATACCTTCGAAATTGAATGAATATGTGCCACGCGTTACAAAGTTGTCACCAACCAGTAATAATCCACATCTATCTGAGTGACTGTTAGAGATAGAAACGAGTGTTGTATCGCAGGAATCCCGCTTTCCAGAGCTTGCAAGCTCACTGGGTTATTTTCCGCTGTAATAATAAACATCTACCTATCTATCCCAGCACCCGCGAGGAACACGGCACGGGGTTGGAGGCCTTCAATCATCAGCGGATTGACAAAGGGCCGTACGTTAGTCGTATTTTTACTATTTTTTATCGAAACGTTGGACAACAATATTTTGGTTGTGCAAGGTCACGAGACCGGTACGCACTTCATCTGACACGTGTTGAAAAGGATAACAACTTTATTTTCATTTTGAAAAAATGTGTGTCTCGACTTGATTCACACGGTCTCGTGGTGACGTCTGTGTGGTGTAACGCAGGGGTTCTCAACCTTTTGCACCTCAAGGCCGACTTGTAACGAATACCCTGGACTTGAGCGTTTTTGATCGTGCGAGGCTAGGGGGGGGCATGGTGGCGTAGCGGTGAGTAGCGCTGCCGCCTCACAGCACGAAGGACCCGGGTTCGATTCCCGGCTCGGGTGCCGTCTTTCTGTGTGGAGTTTGCATGCTCTCTCTCTGTGTATGCCGTGGGCTTTCGTCGGCTTACTCCGGTTTACTCCGGTTTCCTCCCACAGTCCAAAGACATGCTGCTGCGTAGGTTAATTGGCCTGCTGACTAAATTGTCCCCGGTGCCCTGCGATGGACTGGCGTCCCATACTGAGTATAGCCCTGCGTTGTGCCCTGCGTCTGCTGGGATAGGCTCCGGCTCACCACGACCCTCTACAGGATTAAGCGGGTACTGATAATGAACGACAGAGCTTGGATAATGAGTCAACTACAGTCGACTAGGACACCCGGTGCGTTCACTTGAAAAGCGTAACTATCCATTGCCAGACACCGGTTAATCATGTTCAGGGTCGCGGTGAGCCGGAGTCTATCCTAGCAGACACAGGGTGCAAGGCAGGGATATACCACCGTGCCGCCCAAAAGCACAACTAATATCTAACAAAACATTCAGCCCAATTGGCCAACACGTGCCACACTTACGCGTGAAACCAGGTGTGTGAAGCCGAACTCAACATATCCACTCCATCGATAGACCCACCAAAGCTCACAACGGGCTGATTTGGATCAAAACGTAAACAAAAAACACGTGCGGTCCGTTAATGTATTCTCGAAAAGGGTGAAAATGTAGGGTCACGCTGCAAAACGGGTCCCTTGGCATTATTCATTATGCATGGCGGGGTTATTTGTACTTGTCAGAACAGCCTTCGCTGTCCTTGCATAATTTATATAGCTCCATTACCGTGCTAAGTGTGTGTGCGGGGTTTTCTTATACATTACCGGAGCCCCCACTTATAGCGCGTACACTGGGGTTAAATATTCCCCCCTGTAACGCCGCATGGTCCAAATGCAGTCCGCGTGGTGAATTCCTGATCGCGATTAGCGTCCCTACAAGGGTATAACCATGCCTTGCGCCCTGTGTCTGTCGGGATAGGCTCCGGCTCACCGTAACCCAGTACAGGCTTAAGCGGTTTCAGATAATGATGATTAGCAAGTACACTGTTTGTACTGATGTAGGTTTTCACGGGCTCGATTCATGATTGTTGCTCTTCCAAGCTGTTCTTTCGGGATAGCCGTGTCGGGCGCTGTCTTCCCCTGTAAGGGAGAGAGGGAGGGGCGCACGACGCGGCTATCCCGAAAGCTTTGCAGAGCAACCATCAGTCTACTGTTTATTAAAAGTCGTTCAAAGTGACTTTCTGCTCAATAAGAATGGAGGCGGTGCGCACCTCCGCCTGCCTTTTGGAATTTCTCAAAGACACCGCTGGGACCATCAGCCGCAACAGAACATCGACAGAACGATGCGCTAGTCTTTTTCTTGAATTGTGGCCACACAGCCCAAACTAAGTACCACCATCGTAAACCACTTGAGTCTGCGCTCCTTCAACGGAGGAGGAACGGCAAAACTGCCCCGAAACTCTCTCGTGAACTTGACATTGACATCTATCTCTGCTCAACATGAACAACACACTGTATCGTCATCCGCAAGAATACAATCCATCCATCCATTGTCAGAAACCGCTTAATCCTGGACAGGGTCGCGGTGAGACAGAGCCTATCCCGGTAAACACAGGGCGCAAGGCAGGGCTATACCCATGATGGGACGCCAGTCCATGCAGGGTCACCGGGGCAATGTAGTCCGCAATCCCATTAACCTCATTGGACTGTGGCAGGAAACCGGAGTGCCCAGCGAAACCCCACGCGGACACGGGGAGGACATGCAAACTCCACACAGTAAGGCACTCGAGCAGCGATTCGAACTCGGGAACTTCTTCTTTGCGATTCTTCGAAGCGCGATGGTTAAATTACAGTTTCCCATTTCCTTACACAGCCCCTTGCATTTTCATTGAACTGCGCAAGGTCTTCTGAGCTGCAGAGGTTGTGATGGTTGCTCTTCAAAGCTATTCTTTCGGGATAGCCGTGTCAAGCGATCTCCCTCTCTCCTTCTCTACGTTTCGCCTCCCAGGTTGGAAGCATAACGCATCAGTCCAATGTCAGTTGTATTTTTAGTAAAATTCTCACGGGCAAATACTACCTCCTTGTGGTGAACTTACGCAATCGCAGCGCGCTATTTCGACAACTTTAAGGAGTGCGACGGTAAATACGACTAAATTATTGATGAGCAGGCGGCAGTTTAATGGATATGAAGCTTTTCAGTGATGTGGTCTCAGCTGGGTCAACATCTACACTCCCAACTGCACGCGTATTCTCCCGGGAATGTACCCAACGATGTTATTATCTTGTGCTCTCTGATCAATGAGTTGCTATTTTTGTCTTCGATGTATCAAGCTGAGTGTTAAGACTGCTAAAAAGGTAAGTGGACTTTGAGCAGGATACATTTTCGTCTATATGTAATAGAGCAATTGTTGTATGTGTCTATGTGTTGTATGTATGTCCGCACTGAAGTCACTGGGTTCGAATCCTAAATACGGTGTGCTGTTGACTACCTATCTCAAGAGATATTGTATATTGGGAGCTTTCCATACCCTTGGGCCAATGTGTATGCGGCTTATGGCACGAGGGATTACGATCAGGATTTGACTTTCAAATAAGGGAAGTTGGAGCAGCTCCGAGACGCTCACGCTGAGCTTTGGCCCGAACTGTTGTGGATTACCAAACTTATCATAACCTCGCTATTAAAAATCAAAGTTAATGCAAAATTGCTGCTCCCGAAATAGCATCCATCGACATCAGAAGGGATGACTCATACAATAATAATTAAAAATACAATTTTGTAACGTGTGGCACATATTCATTCAATTTCGAAGGTATTCATTCGAAGATGGAACGATTCAGAGGCGCGAGGAAACCGCAGAGAGGCGGGGGAAGGGGGAAGGCAGCCGCGCCGTTAGCCGGCGCCAATATTTGCCAGACACTGCATCCTGAGGAAACCGGAGAACCCGGACGCAACCCACGCACAACAGGAGGAGAGAAACACGCAAACTCCACAGAGAAAGGTGCCCGAGGCAGCAATCAAACCCCCTCGGGCAAGACCATTCTTTCTGTGCGCCACCTTACCACGCAATATACACCAGCATGGTTGACAATTTCAAATGGGCCCTATTTCTGCACGTCACTGCCAAGCAATGCGCGCGAGCGGTTGCAGGTGTGCATCTGAAAGATGTTTAGAGTGTGATGACACGGCGGTGTAACGGAATTTGCCCTTAAAGGCTGTCTGTCAAAGACAGCCACAGATTAAGCCTAAACCCTCTCCAGATGAGCAACACTTTCCAGCCGACAGTTCTCTTTCCGGTTTCCCCGTGTCAATCGTCAGATCAAGGGGAAAACACGCACGGTATGAGTTGGTTTCGGGCGGGCGGGCATTTGAATACGCTAAACAAATTTTTAACTCAAGTCATCCATAGTGGGCCGTATTTTAACAAAAGGATCGTCTACTTTTCTGATAATTGCTCCAAAGAGTTGGTGTTTCGGGATAGCCGTGGCGAATGCTCACCACGGCTATCCCGAAAAGGCAGCTATTAAGAGCAATTCTCTTGCATCGAGCAGTGAAAACATTCATCAATACAAATGTGCTGATCATTACCCCATGCCTCGAACAATGATCAAGGATTAAGGGAAAACGCCCACACTAACGGTCAGGGGATCTCATCACCCCTTTATCGGTCACCTTTATAACCGGTCAGTTTCCACATATAACCGGAACGCCTGACGATGCTTCTAACGTGGGAGGCGAAACGTCGCGAGGAAGAGAGGGAGATCGCTCAGTGACACGGCTATCCCGAAAGAACAGCTCTGAAGAGCAACCATCATGAATCGAGCTGTAAAAACCCACATCAGTACAATGTTGTTGGACGTTGAGGTGTCATACCATGGTTTGCCAGGAGTAGGCGGTACAGCAAACGTGGTCCAGTTTCACTCCTCCGAGTAAACACGCATTGATTGCCCGATAACACCGTAACATATAGAGTACTGCAGAGCTTAAAGATGAATATTCTATCAGCTCACCGCGTGGCTAAATCTATCTCGTTTGTCTGTGCTTCCTCAAGGCTCTAGAGTCGTTCTCTGTATTTGAGAGTGAGCGAATACTGTGTGGAATATTACAAGTTTAAAATGTCAATCCATCCAGTCAGAAACCGCTTAATCCTGTACACTGTACAGGGTCACGGTGAGCCGGAGCCTATCCCGGCAGACACAGTGCGCAAGGCAGGGCTATACCCTAGATGGGACGCCAGTCCATGACAGATCACCAGGGGTCAAGGTAGAAGCGTTCACGTCGCGATCCCTGTCAGGTAGTACTTGGTATTGCCTGCGAATTCTACCAAACACTTCGAGGCCGAGCTGAAAGACAACGATGTCCAGAAGCTGACCATCGTGCTTCGAAGAATCGCAAAGAAGAAGACCGGGGGCAATTTAGTCCGCAGGCCAATTAACCTATGCAACAGCATGTATTTTGACTGTGGGAGGAAACCGGAGTACCGGGCGAAAACCCACCCGGACACGGGGATAACATGCAAACGCCGCACAGAAAGGCACCCTAGCCGGGATACGAACCCGGCTCCTTCTTGCTGTGAGGGTGGCAGCGCTACTCACCGCTACGCCACCGTGCCGCCCCCAATTCGCTGCACAGAAATTTAAAAACATTCGTATAGATTCTCACGGCCGTGAGACGCACACGAGAATTGTGCCTGACCGCCGTGAGATTCGTGAGGCGGTGAGGGAAGTCATACTTCACGCATCCATCCACTGCGCCAAATCCTAAAAATAACCCCTCAAAACACACACAGTTGGAGGCTAAAAAAACCTCTAACCTGACACCGAACAAATCCCGCCATATTCCACTTCATAAACAAGAAGGCTCCCTTGCAAATCTTCCGATTCCGATCCAAGCGTTTTCACCAGCAGGGGGGGGGCATCGATTCTTTCCCGCCCAATTTCTTTTAACACGGCTCGATTCGCCCGTACAGCGGCGTCGCGTTGTCGCGAGAATCGCGATTAACCTGAGCGATGGCCGAGGCCGGCGTGGTTCGGGTGCCCGGGGCACTGCGCGCCGTGCGCCTCTTGGAGTGGAAAGTGGCTCCTGGCTCGGCCGTGCGCATGGGCTCAGTGGTGGCGCACGTAGCGGCGGTGGACGACAGCGGCGGCGGTGGCGGCCGCGACCAGGACGACCCCTCGACTCTGCCACACGACGTGGACGAAGTGAAGGATGGAAAGGCCGCGACCACGGTCTCGCCTGGACGCTCTGTCCGGGAGGTGAAGCTGAAGGCGGGCAGCGCCGGGGTCGTCGTACGCCTGTGCTGCGCGCCCGGACAAGTGGTGGCCTCGGGGTGAGAAATGCCGTCTTCGTTGATTGCTTTGATAAAGTTTGTGAGATGTTGGGATTGTTTGTGAGATGTTGAGTGTCTGACGAGTGGTGCGGTAGCCCAGTGGTTAGCGCACTGGGCTACGAATCTGGCGACCCGAGTTCGAATCCCGCTCACGGCCAACACCAGTGACGATTTTCTGAACAGGTCCTGGGCCTCCCCTAGGTCGACTCAGCCTCAAATGAGTACCTAGTGCGGTGTGTAAACATCGCCACTAGGGAGACAAAGGCGGCCGGGCGTGGTGCTGGTCACCCACCCCCTCGTGTGCCGTGTCGACCTTCATAGGTGCTCGCTAACAGCACTTGTCCCTACAGTCTGTTAAGGCTATATAGGGGATCTTTGTCTTTGTCTCTTTGCTGCTGCTGCTGCGGCTGCGGCTCCTGCAGGTTTGAGTGGTTTAGAAGTTGTGATGGTTGCTCTTCAGAGCTGTTCTTTCGGGGTAGCCGTGTCACTGAGCTCTCTCCCTCTCGCGACGTTTCGCCTCCCACGTTGCAAGCATCATCAGGCGTTCTAGTGTGTGTGTTAATTGGTTAGACGTTGTGATGGTCCTGAGGCGAGAGCGTCTGTCTTCTGACAGCCTCGTGTCGTGAGGGATTTTTTAGTGTGTAGATTGTATATAATGCAGTATAGTACAATGCACTATAACGCACTGCACTTTCATACACTATAATGAAAAGTAACAGATCCATACTGTATTGTGAAATATTTGGGCATTAGACCCTGCAACGTTTCTCAAAATGCTCGCACATGTATACAAACTAGGGAGGTTAAGTAAAACAATTTCATTGTTTATATATGAATCACCTACATGCTTCTGTCACTCGTAGGTAAATTGCATCAGTGCGTCGTGTTTTTTTAAATAATCTTGAGGTGTCTTCGGTTTATTTCTGCGTGGAGCCATGTGTATGTCAAGATTAAGTTTGCTTTCAGCTACGTGATATATATTTTCATCTAGTGTAATCGTAGCCCGTTCCAAGCCCATCCTATGGGTAGGAAATGATATGTAAAAAAAAAATCAGTTGCTGGTTTAAGTGGCTGCTATCCGGGTTGGTCGGTTGCCCCCAAGTGATATTGGAGCAAAATGTTGCAGTCGGATGCCCTTCCTGATGCCCACCTCCTTTAGTCAGAGGGTCTTCGGACCGATGTTTGTCCGAAAGCACCCCCAGACCTGTTTCCCAAAGGAGACCCTACCAGGAATACAAGATTCCGAGTGACAGCTCTGGGGTTCATGGGAACACGCAAAACCCTCCACCACAGTAAGGTTACGATGCATGAGAGAAATAAAGCAATTCAGTGAGTAATTCTCATAACGATATGACAATATTTAGTCAATTGGATGATTCGATTGTATGTTGACTTTACATTGTACCATATAGTACTGTATATCATAGTATCGCCTTAGAATAATAATCTACTTTTGTAACGCGCGCATTTTCTCCGGGCGCATTGCACCCGTGGATTCGGAGGCGCGGAGCCCTGCTCAGTCGGTTTGCTGTGAGTAGTTTGGATACTTCTACAATTTTGGCAACCTTAATGAAAATCATAAGTAGCAAGTGGTATCTGAACATGTCCTGAACCTCACCTTGGTGATGCAGCTTTAAATGAGTTCCTGGTTGTGTGTGTGTGTAAACATCAGCACTTGGGAAACAAAGGCTGTGGTGCTGGTAAACAGTGTCTTCTTTTGTTCATGCTTGTGTGTCTTGCCTGTGTATTGACAGTGTGAATATAAGTCACAGTGTTAATATAATTCACACTGTCTTGTGTGAGCCATATCAGTATCGCACAGTTTGGGGAAATGGTTTAGTGGTTCATGTGCATTACTATGATTAAACGGGTTTTGAAAAAAATGACCACTAATCGCAATTTGACATCTGGTTTTTAGTAACCTTTTTTTTTCACTGGTTGACAACAACTCAAAGGCGTCTTTTCTACTTTGATCTGACAGACACTAGAAGGCAGATCCTCTTATTGGTGTTTATCCGTGCGAATTACTTTTTTTTAATCCAAGTGGTTAAGTGTTTATGGTTAATAGGATGAACTTGCAGCCGATACTGGGTCTCCCCTCTCTTCCACGCATAGGCATGGTTAATGGGATTAATTGCAAACTTCCGTGGGGCAGCGTCCAGCTACTTAGATGCACAAATGGCTCGGACGAGCGGATGAAGTTTCTCCCAGTTTCAGATCTCTCTACTCATTGATAAAACACGTAACATTTGTTTTAATTTGTAATGTGCAGATAAGTGCCATTTTGCCCAACTGCTAATTTATAGATTTATCCGAGTATAATTCAGTACAATTATACTGGTGGGTCTGTTGCATTGCTGTATTTTAATTTTATAGCAGAGATGGTTGCTTGTTTCATAAATTGTATAGTTGTAAATTGGAATCAGGTGACTTTCAGGTTTTTTGCCCAAAATAATAGCGATGTTGCCAATGTTACCGCGTTCAGCAAAAAATAAGTCGATCTCATTGTGAGCCCTTTTTGAATGCTGTTTAAGTGCACATTTAAAAACACTTCACGTGTTTTTCGGCAATAAAATATCGTTCTAGCCTGGTGTACAAAAAATACAAGACTGCCAGAGTTTTGAAAATGAATACTGTATAAATGGGAATTAGGGTTAACCTTTTTAATCGGGGCCAGATTGTAATATCCATCTTCAATAACGTAGACCCTTTAATGGAAATATCTGTCAACGCGTAATTGTTAGAAACATTTTCGCCGGGTATTCCGGTTTCCTCCGACAGTCCAAACCCAACAATTCACCACCAATGGTTTTATGAATGGTCGTAATTCAGGGTCCTGATTCGATTCAAAGATATATATTTTTTACAATTTCCCAACCGGCAGTTTACGAGGGCGGCGCAATGAACACATTACATAACCATGCAAATTGAAAAAACATTGTTTCTTCTGCAAGTAATTTGAACAAGTACCGTAAGTGTAATAATTGATGTGAATTTATAAATTAACGCATCATTGTGTGACTGGTATTTAGCGATGTGAAACTTGACGAGAGCGCGAACAATTTTCTCCATGCGTTAATTGCTTGCATTTATGGTAGCAAAGGACTACAGCAAAAAAGTAAAATTTCTCAAAACTCACTAAGTACTGTAGTGTTAATTCAGACCCCAAAGAATGTGGCTTTAGCAGGGGTCTTAATGCTAATGGGAGCAGCTCATATAATTGGTGGATATAAGTGCTGCTACAGCTCACTGTGACGTAAAGCGGTTATCACAAGGTCAAAGATTAATGCAATGTGGTGGGAGGTTTGCATTACGGGGGAAAGTGGTTACGTAATGATCAGGTTTAGCCGTTGGATCACGGTGGGACAACCACATGGAGCCAATAATGTTCTTCTGGGGAATGATTTATCGTGGCGATGAGCGGACAGATGGAGGAACTTATTTAGCTTCAACGGGCGAAAGCAGCATGGGTTTGGACTGTGGGAGGAAACGGAGTACCCGGCAAAAAACCCATGCGGACACGGGGAGAACATGCAAACCCCACACAGAAAGACACCCGAGTTGGCATCAGGAAGGGCGTCCGGCCCTAAGATTCTGCTCCAATACCCCCACCATTGAACATATCCGGTGAGCTTGCAAGCTCTGGATTGGGGACTCTTGCAATACTACAAACGTTCGAACTAACCAATGCAAAGAGCGTAAAAAATCACAAGGTAATGCAACGAATTTACAGCATTAAATTGGAGGGCAACCGGCCAACCCGGGTCAACCTGGACAGCGGCCGTTTAAACCAGCGGCAATAACAACAACGTGTCATATATGCAACGACCTCATGCAAAACCCTTTGCAACTGGAGGCTGCTACATGCACCACAGTAACAAAACAAAACCCAATCCTTTCTTGAACGGAAATTTAATTCCAGGGTGTGGGAATTCATTACATTGTTGAAGGTGGAGCTGAGGGAGTGAGATGAATCGGTATAGACCCAATATATATACCCTCCTTTCATGAGCATTAAGGCATGCTTTAGCTCGCCGATTGAATTGACATGATAGTGTACTGTGACGGTGTTGTGTCCTTTCATTAAATCTGCTCAGTGCTACAGGCTAGTTTTTCACTAGGCACACATGAACCAGTGACTGATCTGTAGCAACTGAGGAGAGTGCAGTGTGGTGGATCCTTGGAAGGATATGATACACAGGCTGTGATGTCAGTTTCGAACTTACCTGCGTTTTGACACACCGCCGTTGTTGCTGACATTCCTCAGTGGGAATTATTCTCTTCACGTCAAGATGCCTGAAACGCAATAAAATGATATTCCGAGGCGTTGACAACTCTACATTTAAGTGAAACGGGTCGTGAAAAGTATCGCGTTGGCTTGTGAACATTGAAAATAAAAATACTCAACGGCTCAGTGACTGAAGCATTATTACAGCTCACGTCGCTAACCTGTCAAGATAGTTGATGGCTTTTTGAGATGTTGGGTCCAGAATTAGCTTCCAGCCCAACAGCAAGAAGGTTCTGGGTTCGATTGCCGCCTCAGGTGCCTTTTCTGTGTGGTGTTTGTATGTTCTCCCCGTGTTCACGTGGGTTTTTGGCCGGTATTCCGGTTTCCTCCCACAGCCTAAAGACATGCTGCAGCGTAGGTTAATTGGCCTGTTGGCTAAATTGCTCCCGGTGCCTTGCGATGGACTGTCGTCCCATACTAAATATATGCCTGCTTTGCTCCCAGCCTATGCTGGAATAGGCTCTGTCTCACCGTGATTTTGTACAGGATGAAGCGGCTATTGATAATGAATGAATCAACTAGCTTTCAGATACAGTAATTGTGACATTTAAATCAAGCACATTCACTAAATTGCTATATTGAGCGGCGCACAGTCATATGAGTGGAAGACCATAAAAAAACTTAAATCGCGTGACAACAATACTGCATATATAGATTCGATTTTACTCTGCTCTCTGCTGCAGACTGAAACCCACACTTACAATCACCCCATGACCTAACTTGACCGTCCGGTAATCGCAGCGAGTGGTTTGCACACCCGCTGGATGGATGAGGCACGATAATGTCTTGTCACCGCCCGCCTTCGCTTCTGCCGTGTCGTTTGCGCGTGCCGTGGGTGATAGATAATTAGATAGATGTTTATTATTATAGCAGAAAAATACCCCGTGAGCATGTGAGCTCTTTACGGGATTCCTGCGACACAACAAACGTGCAAATTGACAAAAATAAAAATAACCAAACAAGAAAAAAACATTTACACACAGCATTGCACAAATGTATCAAATAAACAAGTAAAAATAGAGTTATACATTGCGATCGGAAAAAACAAAACGTATTATAGATAGCGTATTCAATATTGAGAGGGATGGTGCAACATTTGCCACATTTCAAACACAAATCAAGATTAGCAAACACAACCAGGCAGAAATTTAAATTCTAACTGGGATCGAGGGTTCGTCTTTGTCGGTAGTGACTGCAGCTTCAAGCTCGTGGCAATATTGTTCCAAAAACGTGATGCTGCCGCTACAAAATCTTTTTCTCCATATCTTGGAACAGTGGGGAGCTGCTGCGGCTGGAGGCGTGTCGCCATCCCATCGTGATGAAGGAACTCTGTGCCGAGTGCGGGCAGGACCTCCGCAGGTGAGTGCTGACTTCACCCCGTAGCGCGACCCGTGTGTCGCTCCTCGCTGCGGCCGCCGTCATTCATCGACCTTGCTTTATCAACGTTTTCTTCTTTTTCAGTTCTTTATCCAATGATACGTTGGTTTAAACCACCGGTTCTCATCCCTTTGCACCTCAAGGCCCGCTTGGCCCACATGGATACGGTCTCCACGCACCACTAGTTGGCACTCGCGGCCCACTGATGGGTCACGACCCACTGGTTGAGAATGGCGGGTTTAGTCAACTTTTTTATCCGCACAACTTGTGTTAAATTGATTTATTGAAATATCTTGCATGGATGAAATAGAAAATCTATTTTCACCCAGTCTATATTTAAACCTCCAGCTTTTACTTATCAGTACATTTATCTGTATCCTGATTGCGTGACTGAGGGGTTTGCATGAGCAGAGCTAAGATTGTTTTCATTATTGAGCTGCATAGTTTGACATTTTCAAAAGGACACCATCTGCATATCCGTTTCTGAATTCAGGGCTGTGTAACAGCTGTTTTACAGCTGGTGCAGCAGAAACTTAAATGGACTACATTTAATGTCTGCCAATCTCTCGCACCACATATTAAGCCTAAGTCATTTAACTGCTGTTCAGTATACCAATTCATTTAGTGTTCTTATTTCTATGTCTGAATCTTCGTGATTCTACCCACCGCCTTTGCCCCTCCAGGTTGATGAAGACAAGCGGACAGGCACAGGTCCCAAGTTCCACGGCCAATATCTCTATGGTTCACAGCGTCCCTGAGCTCATGGTGACCTCCGAGGTGAGACCCAGTGAAGGTCACAGCTCTGCATTTGCACGTGCCGGTGTGCAGCGAGCAGCGCTGCCGCCTCGCAGCAAGAAGGACCCGGATTCGATTCCCGGCTCGGGCGCCTTTCCATGTGGCGTTCGTACATTCTGCCCGTGTTAGTGTGACTTTTAGCTGGGCACCCTGGTTTCCTCCCACGGTCCGAAGACAGGAAACCCACGCAGAACAGGGGGGGAGAACACGCAAACTCCACACGGAAAGGCGCCCGAGGCAGGAATCGAACCCGCCTCGGGCAGGACTTTCTTTTCTGCGAGGCGCAGATGTTACCGCCTCGTAGACACCCTACCGCCCAACATTTATAATGACGCGCAGCCCTATGTATTGTCAATCCACCGTGCGAACGTCCCGACACGCCGCGGCTGACCTGCGGGGTCGTTTGACCGAACTTCACGACGCCTTTCGACGCCGGTTGGCGCCGCGCGGACAGCGACCCTAACCGGCAATTGTCGCCGCGCTCGTTTGCGCCGTGGCCGTGCTTGCGTGCTTGCGTGCGCGGTTGCAGCAAGCGGAGAGCCTGGCGCACGAGGATCAGCAGCAGCTGTTGCGGAGCCGCAAGCTGGTGCTCATGGTGGATCTGGACCAGACGCTCATCCACACCACGGAGCAGAGCTACCCGCACATGAGCAGCAAGGTGAGGTCGCCGGGCCGGCGGCGAAGCGAGTTCACCGTATTTGTGAGGCCGTCGTAAAAAACGAGGGCCCTGCCGTACTAAATCGGCGCCGGCAAAACCCGCCTCGGCCGCCTCCTCAGCGCTTTCCTCACGCCCCCCGAGTCGTTCTCCCGTTGAACGAATACCCTCGACATCGAATGAATATGTGCCACACGTTACGAATGGAAAATTATCAATTGGTAAATTTAGTTCGAAGGCTTTCATGAGTTTAGGTCACGTGAAAAGTTATGCAAGTGTTGTGCACCCGTCGATGTGTTGGAAAAAACGACTGGACGTACAGCACTTACCTTTAAAGATGTTATCGACGTTTCGCTGGAGATTGCATCCAGCGTCACCCTGATGATGCTGGATAATTGCATAACTTTTCACGTTATCAATTGGTATTATTATTAACGTCTACGGTAACGATTCGGGGTTTCTGCGCCGTTCCGCAGGGGATCATCGACTTCCAGCTAGCGCGGGGGCAGCCCATGCTGCACACGCGCCTGCGGCCGCACTGCCGCTCCTTCCTGCAGCAGATCGCCAAGCTCTACGAGCTGCACGTCTTCACCTTCGGCAGCCGCCTCTACGCGCACACCATCGCCGGTGGGTCCGGCCGCCCGTCGTCGTCGCGTGGACGGTTGGGCAGATGTTTGTTATTGCGGCGGCGGGAAATAACCCACCGAGCTTTTTGACAAGCTCCGGATGTCCGCGTGCGGTGATTCCAGCGATGCAACACGCGTTCGAGCTAACCGACGCAAACGATGTGTAAGATCGCATTGCCTTTTGGCAGCAATTGGCTGAACACTGAGACTGAGCTACAATGCATTATCATAGCATTAATTTGCATGCTATGCTACAAGTATGTGCGGCTGCAGGTGTCCACTTAGTGTTTTAAGATCTTAGCACTTTTCTCATTGCCAGAAAGGGTAAAACCTCGTATATTCTACATTATTAGTGATACAACATTATTTACGGCGTTAAATTGTGCGAGGGTGAAACCTTAACCGTGATCGTAAAGTAAACGGTAATGCGCGGTATTGAAAGGAGGGTGCCTACGCAGGGGTAACATCCGTACCTCCTCGCAGACAGAAGGTCCTGCCTGAGTCGTCGATTCGATTACCGCCTTGGACGCCTTTCTGTGTGGAGTTTGTGTTTCCTCCCGAATTCTTTGGTTTCCGGTTTCCCATAACTTGTCTCTGTCAAGGCCTGCTTGGATATTGCTGTATTTCTCAGATCAAAGTCTTTACAGTTGAGATGTGAAAACAAATAAAACCGGTTCCGAAGTCTGTCAAGTTTGCTGGTCCCACTTTAACCACAAATAATTACACAAAAGCGCAGTACGTAGTCAAATATTTCACTGAAACAAATTTACCTGTATAGCATGTTAAATTGCAGAGTGCTTTCTAATGAATGAATATATGGATGCGTTTGTTTCTCGTGACTGCAGGATTTTTGGATCCGGAAAAGAAGCTTTTTTCGCACAGAATCCTTTCTCGAGACGAGTGTATAGACCCCTACTCCAAAACCGGCAACCTCAAGTAAGTGAGTTTTTCGGATAATTAATGTAAGTCGTGTCCATCGTGGCATGAATGAGCGCCTCTGCTTATTACGCTGATGGTTTAAAAGCATTCGTATTGCTGGAGGAGGTAGAGCACTTCATTAAATGAGTGAATAGGTGGCTCAGTGGTAGAGCGATTGGCTCGTAATCGGAAGGTTGCGAGTTCAAATCCTGGTTGAGGGGTTGACCTCTGTCCATCATCCCTCCGGGGTCAATGAGATGAGAACCACTTTGGGAAAGGTCAACTGTGGCTATCCTATGGATAGACTCACAGGAATCAACAACAATCTCCACTCGTATGCATCAGAAGTCGCTTTCCAACAGATACCTGTTTACCTTGCTGCCGAGCGTTCTATAAGCTCCACCTCTGCAATCATCAGCGGAATCCACTCAACTGGTTTAGCACCACAATCGTTTAAACTCGCACTTAGCGGCGAGCGTATCGTTTTATTTCTCCCGCCGCAGAAACCTTTTTCCGTGTGGCGACTCGATGGTGTGCATCATCGATGACCGCGAAGACGTGTGGAGGTCGGCGCCCAACCTGGTGGCCGTGCGCAAGTACGTTTACTTCCAGGGCACGGGCGACATCAACGCTCCGCCCGGATCGCGCGAAGCTCAGCGTAAGGGTACGTTCCTCCCTGCGCGCTCCAACGATCGCTCGCGCTGTGCTTCACCGGCACGGACGCCAATGTCGCCACCGCGTGGGAAGTGGCCCGTGCAGGCGCTTTCAGCGGATTCCCTTGAATTGCGTTTGTTTAAAAAAACATTCGTTCCTTTTCAAAGCTGCTTGTTCGGGATATCCGTGTCACTGAGTACTCCCCCCCCCTCTCTCTGCCGTGACGTTTCGCCTCCCACGTTGGAGCCATCTTCAGAACGCACTCGCCAAAACAATGCGGCTCATCTCAAAGTCAACTCTTTGGTTGCTTGTGAATTTGTTGCAACTCTTCACAGGAAACAACGTTGCCAAAGTGACCCCGGAGAGTTCATCTCAAGCGTCCGCAGACTCGCCTAACGCGGTGTCCTCATCACAAGGCCCCGCGGATTGCGCTCGGGAGCGGCCCGCCAAACGCCCCTCGGCCGACGAGCCCGACGCCGCGAGCAAAACGACGTCCTCCGCCGCGGCGGCGGACTCGCGGCTCAAACCGGCGGCGGACGGGATCCAGGCCGCCCCGACCAACAACGGCACGGGGCGGTGCGGCGTCGCGAGGGACGCGACGATCCGAGACGCCGCCAAGGAAACGGCGACGGCCGAATCGCCGCCGCCGACGGGCGACGGCGCCGCGGCCGCTTCGTTAAAGGCGGGCGACGAGGAGAAGAAAGAGGAGGAGGAGGAGGCGGCGGGGACGGAATCGAAAGCGGACGGAGCGGAGCCCGGGAAGAACAACGAGAAGCGCGGCGACGCGGGCGACGATCTGGACTTCGAGCTGTCGAGCGACAGCGACCCTCCGTCGCCCTCCGTCGCCGCGGCGAAGGAGGAGCCCGAGGAGGCGCCGCCCCCGTCGTCCCGCAGCGGCGACGACGACGACGACGCGAGGACGTTGAAAGCGGACGCGGGGGCGGGCGATCGCGACGCCGCGAGTTCGGTCGCCGGGGAGGGCGGCGAGCGGGCGTACGAGCCCGAGGTGGGCGAGAACGGCGGTGGCACGGCCGTCGTCGGCACGGGCGCCGGCGGCGAAACGAGACGCGACTCCTCGGAGGTGGCGTCGCAGAACACGGAGCAGTCGGGCATCACCGAGGGGGAGTCGTTTGAGCCGGGCTTCGAGGCGGAGGAGGACGAGGCGAAGGCGAACGAGGTGCGGGTGCTCGGCGCGGCGAGGGGACCCGCGTCACCGGGCGCTTCCCGCGGCTCGTGTCTGAGCGAGTGCCGAGCCGTACGAGACTCTGCATTTGAATCGATGTTGTTAAAGTCGTTTCGTTGCGTCACCGGTAATTGTGCTGATGCAGGTTTTCGCGGCTCGATGTCCGAGAGTTTGCTCCGTCCTTTCAGGATAGCCGCATCGAGCGTTCGATCTCTCTCTCCCGCGCGACGTTCCGCCTCCGCCGCGGGAGAGAAAACGTCGCGAAGGAGAGAGATAGAGACGAGGAACGCTCGAAAGGAGCAGCTCTCGAAAGCTGCTCTCGAACTGAGCGACGTTCCCGCCGGCAGGGCGCGGTGGTGGTCGGCGCGGCCGAGACGGCGGTTGCCAACGACGACGAGGAGGAGGACGACTACCTGCTGTACCTGGAGGAGGTGCTGTCGCGCGTGCACGCCGTGTTCTACGCGCAGCACGACCGATGGCAGCGCCAGCAGCAGCGGCCGCGGCAGGGGGAGAGCGACTCGAAGGCGCCGACGGGGGAGGCGGTGGCCGAGCCGGATTTGCGTACCGTCGTGCCGGAGCTCCGACGCTCCGTGCTTCGTGGGGTCGTCATCGTCTTCAGCGGAGGTTTGTGGGGGTTTTTTCTTGAGTTTTGTTTCCCCCCCTCCCCCCATGTCTTTTTGTATTGATGTATTAGCGGCAGGGTGGCGCGGTGGTAACATCCGTCGCTCGCCTACGGCGTGTCCTGCTCGACGCGGTTTGATCGCTGCCTCGGGCACCTTTCCATGCGGAGTTTGTGTGTCTTCGGTGGCACTCAGGCCGCGTGCGATGCCCCCGTGTCACAGTGTTTCCGACGAACTGCCCGGCGGAGCGAACGCGCGAGTACCGCTTGGCCTCGTCGCTGGGAGCCAGCGTGAGCGCCGGCCTCGTGCTGGAGGCCGGCGGAGCTCAGAGCGCCACCACGCATCTCATCGCTGCCAAGGCTGGTGGGTCGTTGTATTATGACACAAAATACGTATTGGCGGTTGCTTGTCAAAGCTGCTCTTTCGGGACCGGTGTCGGCCTAACGTCGCTGCGCGTCGCTCCGTCGCTCAGGCACGGACAAGGTGCGGCGGGCGCTCGAGTGCCGGCGCGTCCGCGTCGTGACGCCCGACTGGCTGTGGGCGTGCGCCGAACGCTGGGATCGCGTCGAGGAATCGCTGTTCCCGCTCACGGAGGGCTACACGCGCACGCACAGGTAACCCCCTCGCGCCGCGCCGCGCCGCCTCGCGCGAGAGGTCGACTGTCACGCGCGTCCGGGTCAAAGCTCGTAACGTTACCGCCGCCTGACCGCCGTCAACCCCGCGGGCCGTTCTCCCGGGCAGGAGCGGCAGCCCGGCGACCTACGCGGAGCCTGGCGCCGGTCCCGGCCCCGGCGGCGGCGGCGGCGGCCCGCACTCCGTGCTGCACCCGACCCCCGTGCACCCGCGGGGGGGCAAGCCGCCGGCGCCCCCCGAGTCTCGCGTCTACGACCCCAACACGGGGCGCCTGGTCAGGAGGGGTGCCGCCAAGCCGTCCGCGCAAAGCGCCGGCTGGCAAGGGGCGCAGCAGCAGCAGCAGCAGCAGCAGGAGGAGCAGCAGCGGCAGGAACGGCAGCAACAGAAGCAGCAGCAGCAGCAGGTGCCCAGCATAACGCCGGCGCCGGCCGGGGGCCTCGGGCATGACGACCATTCGCCGTTCAGGTACGGGTTCGACGCGTCGGTCTGTCGCTTATTGGCACCCGCTTGTGGGGCGGCAGGGTGGCGCAGCGGTAACGTCTGCGCCTCACGGATAGAATGGTCTGTGCCGACCACGAGTGCAACTGCTCGGTGTTAAGATGCCAACCTGCTTTAGTGAGAGGGTCTTCGGATCGCCATTTGTCTGAAACCTCCCCCCGACCTGTTTACCGAGGGAGACCCTAGCAGAGGCACTAGACCCCAGGTGACGTAGCAGGCGATCACGCAAAGCCCTCTACCAAGTCACGGTTTCGGTCCGTGACGACGCTGTAAAGGATGTAACCCGGTGGCAGAAATTACCGGTTTGCTCCGTCAGCTCAAAACCGCTGCCTCTCTACGCACACCTGGCTCGGCGGCGAAGGCGGAAACACGTTAAACCGTAACATCTATTTATTCCGCTCGAGCGTCGGCGCGACGCGTGCAGACTCCTTACCTCCTGTCGCCGCGCTCCCCGCCGCTTGACGCTTTGCGCGCAGGTGCCTGAGCCAACAGCAGCAGAAGCAAGCGAGCGACGCCCCGGAAGCGAGTCGGCGGCACAGGCAGCCCAGCATGTCGGAGGCGCTGCCGCTTTACACCCTGTCCAAGGACGACCTGGACAGCATGGACAAGGAGGTGCGTGTGCCCCCATCGTCACGATCGTCGGCGCATCGCGACGGGTAGTGCCCGCGGCAGCCCAGGGCATCGTTCGGTTCCCGCGTACTAAATGTCTGCACGTTTTACCACGGCTGCAGGGGGTGAGCACGACGAGAGCCCGTGTTGACTTCTTCAACGACAAATTGTCGTGAAAGGTTCGCACCACGTTAGGGAACGTCCTGCAGAAAGTAACGTCGCAGAACTGCCTCTCGCTGGTTATCTAGGGGTGTCGCACGAGTTGTGTGCAAGTCAAGTAGAAAATAAAATTGATTGCGACATGTTTTTGTGCACTCTTTGGTCACCAGGTTAAGACCATCAGCTCACCACAGCTGACGTCCCGGTTAATCAGAGGTGCATGCCTGAATTAAAATCTAGGGTCTCGGAGGTCTAGGCTCAATGCTCCTGACCTCAGAGCTTTGGGTACTTTGACATTTTAATATACGATCGTGAGCGACTGACCTCTGCCAATCAAGTTAGGCCAAGCTTACATTAATACCTAGGTGTTTTCTTCTAAACTCCTGCAGCCACTGTGGTGGGATGTTTTCAAGGAGGAAATGTTTGCCATAACCCGACTGAAATAACTGGTTAGTTTGCTATGCTTATGCTCTAGGCACCTGAAATATAAATTTACGAAACAGATTTAGTTTTATCTCTTTAAAATTTCAGACGTATTCGCTTGTGGATGGGTCTGTGCTGACATGTAATGTCAGACCTACGCTTCAATAAATGTACTGAACTTGTGGGTGAGTAGGTGGTTGTTGGTGTGTTGTGTGAGCTACAGTTTGCACTGCATTTTTTGGTGTCAATAAAGTCTTATCTTCCATGCCATTTTCCAGAGAATATTTTCTCACATCCCTGTGAATAACTTAGGCAAAAGCATGTCACCTTACCTGACTCGTCCCAGTATTTAATGTTGTACTTTCTTCATGTCAGCCTAGTGTAGCTTGTTCCATTTTCGTAAGTGGTATTTTGTTATATCTAAATAGATTTCTTAAGTATAACGTTGAGTGGTGAGCGCTTGGATCACCGCACCAATTTCCTACCGAGTGAAATGCTTCTCCATAATCACCAAGAGCTAAGCACAATGGTAATCGAAATTCCAATTCTTTTCTGGAATATATTTGATAGCGTCTGGGTCGATACTAGAAAAAATATTTCCTAAAACCGGCTTGCTGTTGTCGTTCGTTGGTGGCAAAATTGTCCGTTATTTGGTTCCCTGTTATCTTCATGAGCAGTATGTGTATACACACATGACGGGAGGCTAATTTGCCTATTTGCTGGGTTTGCAATAGGAGAGAAAACGGTGAGAGGGTACAATGACCGCAGGAGAGACGTCAAACCATGACCCCACACACGTCCCACATGGAATCTCTACCAACCGGTTCTCAACAATCTCATTCATTCCCTAGACTCAATCAGCCAGTCCAGAGCACTCCGAGGGTCATTATCTTTCACTGTTGACGATCTGATCTGAACCGAATGAATCAGTTTTTAAGAGCGGCAGAGCTACGGACAAACACTCCGCGTGTTTATCATCCTCAGCTAGGCTTCATCCGCCGCTCGATTAAGGCCCCCTCCAAGCCGCGACCATCTCCAGAGATGTATATCGATCTAGCTAGCACATTTCCACGGCCTGTTTTTATTGTGCCAACTCCTAGTTGGACGTCCTCTTGGATGCGTTCCGTTCCCTGGCTGCAACGTGGTTATTATGACCGTTGGTCATCGTCCCTGCTCGCTGTGACGGGTCCTAGCTGTGGCGAGCGTTCCCCGTGGCTATCCAGAGAGTGCAGCTCTTAAGACCAATTTTCGGCAAGCAATTTTTCCATAAAGAAATACGGTCTAAATGAGTGTTGCAGCGGTTCTCATCGCCTGTTTATAGCCCTGAGCCAAGAGTGGAAACTCCACATTCTTATGGCGGGGAAAACTGTCTTGCCTTTGAACATGCACTGTTGACTTCCTTTAGTTGGTACTCACTTTATCGACCCTGGAGGATTGATAAGGGCGAGTCAATCCCGAAGCAGAATGTAAACTCGCAGCCTTCCGTTCGTGAGCCGCTCCCTCTATCGTTCAGACAACGATCTTATATCAGAAATTCTCTCAGGGTCTTCCCTCACTGCTGCGACACGGTCATAATAACTCTCAGCCCCGAGCGCCACGGAGCCACCTATCTGTTAAGGGCTACCCACCTCGGTGACGGATTGTGGTTGACGTGGCCAGGTGGACGACATCCTCGGGGAGGAGAGCGACGGGGAGAGTGAGGAGGAGGAGGTGGCGGCGGCGGCGGCGGTGGTGGAAGAGGAGGAAGAGGAGGAGGCGGCGGCGGAGGTTGCGGGAGGCAGCTCGTCCAGGAGCGTCGCCCCCTGCGTGCCCGAGATGGAGGAGGAGCCGGGGGCCGCGGGGGACCGGGCCCCGCAGCACAACACGGAGGAGCTGGGGACGCTGATCGAGAGGCCTCCTTCGTCATCGAGCGGCGGCAGCCTCGACGACAGCGTCCCGCGGTGACCGACGCCGCGCGCTCGTGGGGCCCCCACGCGGTTTCACCCACACCGGCGTCACCGCCAGTAACACCGTGGGCTGCTCTTTCGGGATGGCCGGGCGACCTCCCGCGTCGGAGGCACCGTCGGGGCGGCGCCTCCGTCGTGGGAGGCGAAACGTCGCGAAGGAGAGAGGGGGAACGCTCGCAACGGCTGTCCCGAAGGAGCAGCTCTTAAGAGCAATTCTCACACATTGTCACCGACCAGCATCATATTCAGTAACGTCATGGTTTCGTCAGCGTCACCACCACTCGTGGGGGGCGACGCGGGGGGGCATAGCGGGTAGCGCTGCGTGCCTCGCAGCAGGAAGCACCCGGGTTCAATTCCCGGCTCGGGTGCTTCTCTGAGCGGAGTTTGCATGTTCTCCACATGTCCACATGGGTTTTTGCCAGTTACTCTGGCTTCCTCTCACAGTTTAAAGACATTCTGCTGCTGCCTGATTGGCCCGTTGATTAAACTGCCCCCAGTACCCTGCCATGGATTGACATCCAATTCTGGGTGTAGCCCTGCCTTGTGCCCTGTGTCTGCCGGGTTAGGCTCCTGCCCCTTGTGACCCTATGCAGGATTAAGTGGGGACTGATGATGAGTGAATTAATGCAGCTCCTTCAAAGTGCCCTGTTGTCACGCTGTGCCAGTTATGTGCACTGAACAACAAATAAGATGGCAAATGAAAAAGTAGACGATAAAATGCAGAACAGTGCAACGGAGACCGTTATTAAGCAGACATAACAGAAGATAGAGAGACTACAGATGAGACGGAACAAGCTAAAAATAGAACCTCGAATTGGATGATGTTCCCTGATTGTGACAATTTGCCTAATTGTCAGGAGGTTCGGTGAGGCAGATTCATATTCAGCAAATGTAATTCATCACAACCCATCGCTGGGGGCCAGATTAGCTGACTCACGTCTCGGCGTTTCTGCTCATGCTTAGTTTGCCCTGGCGATGGATGCTTTTTATAAGTGTGAGTTGGCGGCATCTTGTCATCTCCCGCAGAAAGTTACGTCGTGCGTTTCGGTGATTTTAATTAGGTATCAAAACGTGGCTAATGAGCAGAGCTTGGCATGGGAGTGACGACAGAGTGAAGTGAGAATCCCTGTCAAGAGCCGATCTATCGGGATAGCTGTGTCGAGCGTTCGTCCTCTGTCCTTGGCGACGTTTCGCCTCCCACGTTGTGAAGCCTCATCAGGCATCTGAAGATGCCTCCAACGTGGGAAGCGATAGAAGAGGAACGCTCGACACGTCAATTCGGAAAGGCCAGCTGTTGAGAGCGTGTATCCCCCAGTTGGCGTCACGGGCTGCCTCGTCTTTATAATCCGCATTATCGCCGTCGGAAACTCAACGTGGCTTCACGCGTCAAAGGCTCTATATCAGATTCCTCTAATCTGGCAAAGATCGTCGTCATTATCAGTACCCGCTTAATCCTGTACAGGGTCAGGGGTGGCCTGGAGCCTATCCTGGCAACAAGATCCTATTAGGTTACAATTTAATGACCGCCTCACAGCAAGAAGGCCCCCGGGTTCGAATCCCAGCACTGGCGCCTTTCTGTGTGGCGTTTGCATGTTTTCCCCGTGTCCGCGTGTGTTTTCGCCGGGTACTCCGGTTTCCTCCCGCAGTCCAAAGACACGCTGCTGCATAGGTTAATTGGCCTGTGGATTAAATTTCCCCCGGTGCCCTGTGATGGTCTGGCGTCCCATCCTGGGTATAGCCCTGCCTTGCGCCTTGTGTCTGCCGGGATAGGCTCTGGCTGACCACAACCCTGTACAGGATTAAGCGGTTTCTAACGATGGATGGATGGATAGTTTGGTTCAAATGTGTGAATGGCTGCGTGGTGTGGATTCGATGAGCGGGGGGGCTCGTCTCTGCCACGCCCACACATTGAGAACCACTTGCGTGTGCGCGCGTGCGTGTGCGTGCACAGGGGACACAAGCGCAAGCGGGACGAGAGCGAGGAGGAGCCGGAGGGAAGCAGCTCGGAGGCTGATGAGATGGCAGCTGCCCTCGACGCCGAACTCAACAGCTTCATGTGATAGCCCTCGTTCGAGGGTCGTGTGAGGGTGAAGGTACGGACACGGGCTGGCGGATGTATACGCGGTCGGTCTGTCGGCGGCGACGGAGGAGGCGGAAGCACGGCGAGTCGCGCGTTCGCGACGCCGCGGAGGGGTTCGGTGAGCGGCGCGGCACCGAAACGCGAGCGCGCCCGCTCACCGTCCCCGCAACGCACAGGCGTTGTTTACACCGTCACAGACACGCGCACGACGGTGAACACACACGGGTGACCGGGCTGAGGCTACGTGATTTTCCGGCCCCGTACGTTCATCGCGATATTCCCTCCTCTGTTGTGGGAAAACAACAACCCTTCCTTCCTCTTTTAAGCGACTGCCAGTGTGAGAATGGAGGTTTTGATGGTTGCTCTTCAGAGCGATCTCCCTCCCTCCCACGTCGGAAGCGCCATCGTCGCGAGGGAGAGAGCGGAGATCGCTCGAGACGGCTATGCCGAAAGAACAGCTGCGAAGAGCAACCATCAGGAATCGAGCCGTGAACACCTACATGAGTACAATGGAGGTTTTGTTAACGAATATTTTCCAGTAAGCACATACTCGACGTTGACCCTAAAGAAATCTTTAAAACCTGTTTAAATTGAGAACCCTGGCCAATATCGACGTGAGGCAAGGCCGTGTGATTTTTGAGGAGCGGTAAGTCAGAACTCTCAGATAATTCAGGGAAAATTACCGATTGTTTTGCGCAGGGTTTAGTAATGGGTGAGCCTTGGCAGTGTTAATCGGCCACGAGTGTCCGGCAGCAATGCTCTCGTAGATTCATAGATGCCCTGACATTCACGTGACTGCAATTTGTCCATGGTGCATGCGTATGGAATACTGCAACAGTAGTAGTATCCTGTAGTTTGGCCAGTACTGCTCCAGTTTACGGATGCGATTGTAACTATTACAAGAGGGGGGCTGCACGATTGACGTTGCAGAACCGGGTTTAAAACGAAACAATGTTCGACCAGGCGGTTAATTCTCGACACGGCTATCTGTAAAAAGCTAGTTCTTAAGAGCACTTCTAAATATTCGACCATCCAACTACAGAGGGATCACACTCCTTAGCATCCCAGGTAAAGCCTATGCCAGGGTTCTGGAGAGGAGACTTCGACCATTAGTCGAACCACAGATTCA
>JAZEWU010000008.1:1237479-1251774 GCA_036362915.1 Geotria australis | reverse complement strand
GGAGACCTAGAGGCCGACCTAGGACACGTTGGAGGGATTATATCCTTCGGCTTGCCTGGGAATGGCTGGGAATCCCCCGGGAAGAGCTGGAGTCTGTTTCTGAGGAAAGGGATGTCTGGTCCACTCTCCTTGGACTGCTGTCACCACGACCCTCACCAGGACAAGCGGTTTAGAAGATGGATGGATGGATGGAATTTTTTCAAGAATTGGCGGATTTTCGTTAAGCAGGTCGTGGCCATGAATATACATAAACTCGGCTTTTTGTCATCCGGTGTTGGTGGATCGCTTGCAGATGGGAGATGAGAACTGTGTCATGCTCAGTGTGGAGATTGATTTAATTTGGGCGGGTTTTGGCTGAAGCAGACACGGTGCTTGTAGGAACAACTGGTGGCATCTCTTAGGCGAGTGTTTTTGTATGACTCACGAAAAACGATGCTGCATTTACTCTAAACATAGACGTATGAAATGTTTTTTTTAAAAAAGAGGCCAGCGTTAATATTGCTAAGCTAAATTAGTGGGACGTTTTAAAAGTGGGGGATGTGGATGTGACCGTTTTTTAAGTGCGGTGATCGTCCAAGCACTATCCAGGCTTAACCCTGCTTGGATTCCGAGATGTCACGAGTACGGGTGAAGTCCGGGTTATTCGGTCACTGGTAGTGTCACTGCGTCGTAACTCCACCGGTCCTGTTTTAACTACCGAGACTTTTAACCAGGGATATGTACAGTCTTGAGTCTTAAACGTATATTATTGGGGCTCTATCAGGAAATGTATTTATAACTGAGCCAATGTGTGAGCTGGATATATATTTATATGTAATCATACCTAATGTTTAAACTTGCTTGGTCCTGAATTATTATTTTTTAACTGACCTGAATTGTTACTGTTTCCACGTGTCATGCATCCATTGATTTAACATCATTGTCGTCGTCACTCCTACAGCGTCTCTCTAGAAAGAGGGAATATATTTTGATATTTTTCTTGTAATATGAGATCCACTGTTTAATTAATCAGTGAGTTAATAAGTGTTTTATTTATCCAGGAGTGTGTCACTGAGTCTCAAGGCTCAATTTTAAGATGGTCCTGCTTTGGGACGTTTGACCAATTCCTTTTTAAATGCGTTTTGTGCGTGTGGGAAGGAACGATGGGTTTAACGATGAAAACCCCACCAGTGACAGAATCTTACTCAAATATTCGCGAACCCATTTGCTGTCCTGCCACTAGGCAACCTTGCAGCTCCGCAGGATTGTGTGTTTCACAAAGTGATGTGTTTCAGCAACCATCAGCTCCAAGGCTCTGGATTAGATCACATATAGCAGCATATGTGTTGATCATTTTGCCAATTTCAGACTGTATTGATGTAGGTTTTCACGGCTCGATTCACAATGGTTGCTTTCCCAAGCTGTTCTTTTGGGACAGCCATTCCGGAACTCAGAACGCCTGAGGATGCTTCGAACGTGGGGGGCGAAATGTTGCAAAGGCGAGAAAGAGAGAGCGCTCGACACAGCTATCCTGAAAGAACAGCTTTGGAGAGTAACCATCAATGATTGAGTTGTCTTTGGCCCAATTTCAGTATGTGCCATAGGCTTAATTTCAAATATTTCAATTGCCTAGAGCCCTAGACCAAAAGTAAAACTGTAATAGTCATTCGCAACTGCTGCACCAGTCACACGTTTCGTTAGAAAACTTTACGTCGGATCAATGAGCTCCTATTTTAATAGAGGACGTTGGACTCGCTGAAACTGTAAATACGTGGGGGATGGCCCACAAATCAGCGGATTCATACGAAGGCCTCAATCCGACACAGGCACGCGTCGAATTGCTTAGCTCATCTCGGCTCTGCTGTGTAGCACGTATTGATTGTATCATACATTTCTGGTTGTTGAAACAGTGGGACAGTTTCCTTAAGGTTTGATGTTGACAGGACTCCTGGATGTTTTACGCTGGATTTGTAAACTTTAAAAACTATTGTGTCACAGTTTGTACAAGATAAACGTGATTTTTTCCAGAAAGGTGTCATGGGATGTTATAAGTACTTTTTTGTAGCCCATTACTTGACACAAGTACCGTACTGAATTGCTTACGTTTGGCGTAGATTTTCAGTTTGTCTCAACTGAACCAGTTCAGTGTGAAGAGACAGTCGCACAAGTGTGGGTTAAAGAACCAGTTGTGTAAAGTGGACACTGAAGACCACTTGGCATTCGAGGAAATAGGAGCTGTTGCCAGTTTTCACATCACAAATTACAAATCAATTCCCACGAACTAAATTAAACCAGAAAGACTTGTACAAAATATGTGCACTCTCACGAAATCAATGTTAAAATAAATGAGATTGCTTTGCCAGCTCCAAAGATTAAACTGCAAGAGACACTCTCAACCGTTGCAGCATGCAACCACACGTTTGCTTTTGAAAACGATGTATGTAGAGAAATGGGCTCCTATCTGAATACACGACATTGGATTTACTCACAAAGTCCCCACCCTACGGGCAATCTTCCTCCAAGTGTGTATCACGTTCTTTAGACGTCATGGTAAAGGTGGAAGAGTGCTTCAGAGGGTTGATGGTACCAGTGGAAAAAGTGGGAATTTAAAGCTGAATAGTGTTCAAGTTTCAGAAGAGTCATAATTAGAGGGAAAAACTGACGTAACACGTGAAAGCGTTGTGCAGATAACATGTGTGCTTTTGGAAACATTCGAACCTGCTACTCTCAGTGCGGGCATAAACATATACATACATCTTAAACACTTGCTCCGTTATATATAGATAACATTAATTCTATCTTTCTGTAGATGGAATGACGGTGAGGGGTGCAGGAACGACATCAAGTTGTGAAAGAGCTTGGGCCCTTTCCTTACCAAACTGTCACGTAGCAAAGCCAAATAGGAAGCCTGCTAGGTTAACACCATTATCCATCTGCTACCCATCTCGCCCTTGGTGGGCATTATTTCAGGCATTTGGTGAGAAGGATGTTATCGAAAGTTTGGTAAGGAAAGGGCTGGGTGTTTATAGAGGGTTTTGGAAAGAATTGACCAAGCGTCTTCATCATTATCAGTCCCCGCTTAACCCTATCCCGGCAGACACAGGGTGCAAGGTAGGGCTATAACACAGGATGGGACGCCAGTCTATCCCAAGGCACTGGGGGTTATTTAGTCAGCAGGCCAATTAAGCTCGGCAGCAGTAGCGTTTTTGGATGGTGGTGTTCATGTTCGTATCCCAAATTGTAACATAACCTATTACTGTAGTGAATAAGAACTACTGGGCATATCGTGATTGATTGATGTTTAAAAAAATTGGTTAAGTTGCTCACAGTACATGCAATCAATTGTGTGTTTACCAATCCACTCATTTACATTTCATGTAAATTATATGGAGATTATCTACAAATATTAAATTTGGCCCAATGAGGCAAGCAAGACTGTGCAAATGAAACCAAATAAACAAGACCATAAACACACGATTTAAAAGACAGTCGCAAATCGTGACCTGAAATGTGAAAATTCAGTCACAGACGAATCCGTGCACGAATAATAACAAACCGACGTCTTACAAAAGGTAAAACTAATTCAGAAAGCTGTTTTTAACACGAGCATACATTCACTTTGGCTGTGACGTGAACTGACTTGACCTGATCATTACTAACATGGTCTTGACAGCCTGGGATCTCGCCCACGCAAAACCGGTCCGTATAGAGTGTAGCCGGCTATTGGGACAGATTATTTTATGTCACTGAGCCAAAGAGTATTCCACTGCTCCCTTAGTAAACACACGATATTTACAGGAGGTAAAACGTGTTCAGTTGGTGACACACTTAAGACGGTAATCTGAACTATTACCGTAACAACTTAAAATGCATATGCTTTATGTCCTGTTAACATAACAGACATTTAAGACATTACACGTTGCCGTACTTCTATATTGATAATTTCCAGCCACGTGGCCAATCCACTACTGGAAGAAGAGGCCCCAATGGCCATGGCGATTTCTTGACCATAACAAGTGCTCATAACAAGCCCTCCAGTGTATATACAACTCTAGGGATATTGACTAAGTTAAAGTTCGGCCTACCAACAGCACACATGTTTTGGAACTGTAGTGTCCGTTTTGCTCCCTAAGGCAGCGTATTTCCAGACTCTTCAGGACCCACCACACGTTTACCAACTTAACTCGTCATTCAAATGAATTTGTACCACGAACACACCTGCCCAATGATTATCAAACACTTCCAACGTGACACGCTAAGTAAGCAACGCTGTGTGCGGCAATAGAGCCGATTCAGGTTGAGATACCGTGTGCTGTATGTACAGGTGTTTTGGAGAGTATAGGTCTTTCATGTAATACGTTAGGTGGTTACCGCAGTCGTTTGGGTCGTGTTTGACAATCATCGGGCGCGTGCGGCGTGGAACGAGTTAATTCGCACGGGAGTAAATTGGTAAACGGAGATAGACGTAGTGTGGTGGTGGGTTGCGAGTACTGGAGTTTGGGAAACCTACCCTAAGGTCGTTTGCATATACTTGTGTAGTACCATCTACAATCACATTTAATCATATTGTCTTTTGAATTGATTGAAGTTGCCTCTGACATCTTTCTGGAAAAGGCGTTTGTGGCGTGTGTGTGGTGTTGAAAATCGTCATGACGCCTATTGTGCATGCATATTGCCCCTGTCAAAAAATAATTAAACAGGGCAACAAAAATGTAACATTGTGATATGAGCCACAGTAAGGGTTGAGTTGATTTGGATACATTCAAATATTGAGGGTGGTTGCATTCTGTTGTTAACAGGGCTTAGAAATGAATATTTTTGATCATTCGGTGAAATGTCAAATGTTGAGAATGTTTGTACAGCTTACGCCCACTCTTGCTGTGCGTTAGGAAGATTGAATTTTAAGAGCGATGAGTGTAAATTAGGGATTTGTTGAGGCTGTGGATATTTTTAGTTTGATATTTTTCTTACTGCACAAATAGGTTTATATAGTTGCTTTTGTACATTAATGATTTTTTTCTCGAAAAAATTATGACGTTTATACAAAAACAAATAAAAGGTTTTGTATGACACGTTTGTTACGCATTTTTATTTACGATTGTGCACTAGGCTTTTTAAACTGACCCATAAAATTAAACGGAATACTCATATTGCTGTAGATTATGCAGTCGTGCCAAGGTCTCCCCAAATACTAAAATAACTTGAGTTGCTAGTTTGGGAAAAATATGGTATTTTTATTTCATTGTTAAGCCATAACATGTAAACAAGCAGATTTTAAATGAACACTTAAAATGCCTCGAGCTATTGCTACACGTTGTTCACAATGAGCCACTGGAAAATTACAACGAAAATGCATTGTTTCTGATCGTTAATGCAGACACAGTGGCCCCTAATATACCATGCATGGCCTGTAACCCAATGTCATGAGATTAACAAAGCCACAAATTGGCTTCGTTGTTTCCCATGTCTTATTAATGCGGTACGTGTCCCGTTTACCAGAATTTCAGCCACTCCCAATGGTAGGAGACATTGATGGCTGCTTACAATGGGATTAAAGATAATTAGAAGATTAATCAGGCCGTTGTGTCTCCAGGATAAAATAACTGACCACCACATATTTTTTTTGGAAGCACAAAGTTTCAAAAGTGAAAAATAAAATGCCTACTGGTCGTTTCTCGTGACCATTCTCCGACAGACTTTCCATTTCGGTGTCAATAGTTGTGTTGCTTAACAAATGAGGGTTATTATCTAGCAAACGTCGACACTGTTCTAAGCTAAACTGTCATAAGTTTAACTTTAAATATAATCACAGCCGTCGGTTACGATGAGGGTAACAGCCAATATCATGCATGTATTCATTGCATTAATGAGTTTTCTGAACGAATTAAAGAAAGCAAAGAGCATGCTTTGTTCAATTGCACGTGAATAACTTACAAAACACACACGCGGGGTCACGTAATTACGAGCGATTGGCTGTTATGTGGCGTCGTTAGTCACATAGCCTACTCGCACTTGGGAAACGTTTCAGTTCCAATTTTTGTAATGGACAATACAATTATGCAGCTCGACTTCCAACAATTAACAGTCCCAACCAGCGTTACACAAGACCCCACTGCCACCGTTGCATAATCAGATTCCAAACACCTCGCATTTTCTTTTAGAACTTAGCTACTTGGCCCATAGTTTCTTCAGTTATGAGTCCTAAACAACCAGCAGAATGTGTCAAACGACTGAGGAAATAAAACGTTATTTCTTCATATTCCGGTTTCACAATGTTCAAAGCTAATGAACTGATGCAGGTAATTCATCCTCTCAAGACCTGCCTCTTGAGATGACCTATCGAGCGTTCCTCCTCCCTCCTGTAAGAGCAAATCTTGAGAGCAATTCTGAAAGCGAATGAATTCACTGTTCGTCCCGTTTTGTGCTCAATTTGAGCACGTAGACACTGCGAATTTAACTCATCTTTTCTCTAATCAAAGCTGATGTGTCTTACCCATTAAATAGTGCCGCAGGTTCTCAGGTTTCAACACCCTCTAAGTCCAGCACATTAGTGAATCAGAAATGGGCCATGCCTCGTAATTGCTGACCATCGTGCTTCGAAGAATCGCAAAGAAGAAGAACAATGTAAGGGCTGACCGATTAAATCAGTGGATTCTTTGCAAAACTGGCCAGTCCACTCATGCTTAAAGGTTGTGGGAAACTGTTCTGGTAATATATCAGATGTCACGCAAATCGCCATTACACGCTATCAAAATCCTCCTATGCATTCTTAAACACAACTGTCAAAAATATGTAAAGAATAAATACAAAGCAAGGTTAACATTAAGAAGAATCCTTCATTATTTTTGTCGCCAACATCAGTGGCATGGTCAAGGCATATGCACCTCCACGTGTCCCGAATGTCTTAAAATTCAACCCCGTCTACTGAGCTGTCTTATTCAACTGACAGCGTGGCCGAGCTCCACTGGCTGCGCATTTTGTACCTGTTGGACGTAATTAAAGCAGTTGCATTTACAGCAGGACACATGCAGTGCTTCCACACTACAAGTTGCGGACTGCCTTTAAGCAGCAGACTGGCTTCAAGTTGCATCTGCCTCCAAGCTATGTTCAAGATTTATATTACTTCTATGTCAAATCTGTTTGAATAGGGGCAAAAAAAACTTAAACTGGCTGGTGACCACACATTGCCACACATATAAAATTCCTCAAGCATTCTCTTGTTTCACAAAATGGAATTGATGCTAATTCATCTGCTTGCCTCCAGCGGGTTTGAGTCCACTGTCTACTCCAGCCACGTGTTCTGCAAATTGATGACAGCTTTTCCTTAGCGACATGCAGCAACGGAAAGCTCTTCATGGCCCATACAGAACTAACTCAAACATCAGCACCCATCTCCTCTCTCCCATGTCCTTGTTCTCCAGAAGAGAAGCGTTAATGAAAATATGCATAAAAACTACATCGTGTTCATGAGTTGGGTCGAACAAAAATTACAAAAGATCCAGAGCTAAAAATGGCATATCTTGGTAGAAATAGTCTTTACAATGCAAAAATGTACACCTGGTGAATAGTCAATGTGTCGCGTGTACAATCCAATTCGTTCACAAGTTCCTAATTGCATTTCTATTCAATGCCAATAAAATGAAACCTTATCTCACCTAGTTTTTTTTTATACATCTCTTGCGTGACTTTATCTATACATTACATTTGATGATAGTATTCAGACTGGATGGCGGTCGAGAATTGAAGTGGTTCTTAACGTAGTATTGCGTGGGGCGGAGTTTACGTTTAAATTAAAGAATGAAAACCCACAGATGCCCTTCAGTAGCTGACCAGCATGGTAAAGTATGGTTATACAGTACAAGCATGTTGAGGCTTTTTATCAAGAAATAGCCTGGCAAAAGGCTGTGGGTTTAAGTGTATATTTAGCATGTAATGGGTTTGCGACCTGACCCATCACATCATGACCAGTCGTGCGGGTTTGAGCCGTCTCGCGTGTCTCTGTTCGATCACTAATAAAGCCGAACTGGATTCAATTATCGATCCTATCACTTTTGTAAACGATAACCGATTGTGACAACAGACCACTCGTGCCCACTCCATGTGCCAATTCCATTTCGTGTATCAGATAACGGGCCAGAAAGGTATTCCTCGCAGAGGATAGGCACTCTAGTTACTTTGAACAACTCGCCATCAGGGTTCAATCAATCCTAGTTATAAACTGCTGGACGAAAGCCTCCCTTGTCCAGGCCGCCTCCATCACTCTCGATCCTGCGACGTACGTATAACTATGTAGGGGTAATATATATGTTCAAATATTAAACTGCAGCCAGTTTCAAAATCAGGTATAGGGCCTACTACACCAGCTACTATGCCTTCTGAAAATCGCACCAGTGTTTTATTGTCCACTTCAGAGCAGACTGTGCACTCAGAAAAGGTAGGTACTGCGCATTCTTAAAACATACCCACCACTTGGAAAGTAATAATAATAATAGCGTTTTATATCGCGCCTTTCACCCGAGGGTCACAAAGCGCTGCACAAGGGCTGCGAAGAGAACGGCATGTCAACAATGAAAAAAAAAAGTATTGCTAGGTTACCAATGGCAAGCCAATGGTGACCTTCCATTCGTTAAAGTAAGAGCTGACCTGCCACCCCCTTGCAAAGCAACTGCTTTACTAACCATGACCAACGCTACCAGTGACGTTAACAGGAAGACCCCAGAATTTAATCAGACCCTCCAGATTATCACAATTGTGACAAATCACACAATGATTGGAACTTACGTAAAAGTTTTATTTTTAGAACACATTCTTTATATATATTCTGCACCGCAAAGGTAACTGATTTTGTAATGCAACTAACGGCAAACTGCATGCGTGACAGCGTGGACAACAGCACGAATGTTCTGTTTAAGACACTGTCCCAGTGTGGACGAAAGCCTGCTTGTTTTAGAACAGAACTATTTATAACCTATGGGAGCGGAAGCAGGCCTAGACTGCACTGATGAATGCTAATATAAGGAAAACAATCGATGCTATGGTCGTCGTGAAGGGGAGAGAGGGAGCGCTCGACACGGCTATCCCGAAAGAACAGCTTTGGAAAGCAATTCTCAGATGGTATAATCATCTACTTCCGCAAAATTAATAAAGGCCCCACTTTTTAGGTTATTAGAATTGGCAAATATGTACATACTTATTCTCTGTGGGTTAATATGGTACAGCATTATGCGTTTTGTTTTACTTATGTGGTCTAAATGTGTAATCTTATGTGAGGAATCTTGTTTGTGATGCATGTTTTTTCATGGCGTGCAGATTATTTAAGGCTTTCCCTTAAGTTAGTGGCCTTCCGTTTGGTAAAAAATTAGGCTCTTTGTTCAATGTTACTTTATTGTCGCCTATAAACTGGAGGGTCTGTGAAATGCTATTTCTCTACAGAAGTGACCAACAAAAAAACACGTGCAAAGGATCAATCATCCGAGAATAACCTGTTCCTTAAAAAAACCCAATACACACTAATAATTGGCGGACTTTTAGCTTAATTGTTCACTTTTTTTCTCCATATTTACAAAGAGTATTTTTTTGCTTTGAACGTAGCCGATTTTGACAATTTAATCCTTTGACATTTCTTTCCCTGGATAAGCAAGTATTCACTCAACACACCGCAGCACATGGCATTGTACGTCCATCCATTATTGGAAAATCAGACTGATGTTCTCAACAATGTATGCCTATATTAAAATCACAAACTCGAGGGGACGACCGACATGGGCCTTACTATTTCAGGAAGGAAACGTCTTTTTGGGAAATCATACATTGTTTACATCTTCTTCTTCTTTGCGATTCTTCGAAGCACGATGGCCAGCCTCTGGACATGGTCGTCCCTCAGCTTGGCTTCGAAGTGTTTGGTAGAATTCGCAGGGAATACCAAGTACTACCTGACAGGGATCGCGACGTGAACGCTTCTACCTTGTTTACATGAAAATAACGCGCAAATTTAAATATAGTTTATTTCGCCTCCATTTTCTTTCATCAGGAACACATTTAAAGTGTAACGTGTTCCATTTATATCTGTATATGATAGGCAGTCGGCATTATTGGACAATTATGTAGGTTTTCACGGCTCCATGCATGAGAATTGTTCTCAAAGCTGTTCTTTTAGAGGCATCTTCAGACGTTCTGAACGTCTCAAGATGCCTCCAACGTGGGAGGTGAAACGCAACGAAGGAGAGAGAGAGGGAACGCTCGACACGGCTATCCTGAAAGAACAGCTTTGGAACGCAATTCGCAATGAGAGAATGTTATACCAACCCAATGTTAGGGTTCAGACAAGGATATCCACTTTGGTTATTTTTAAACCACTGGCAGAATAAACTCAGAGAATGTTGTAACAGACATGCTGCCTACCTCAAACGTTTAATTTAAATGCATTTTCTTGCAGAACACTTAAGGGTCAGCCATGCAAGAGGCTATTTCCAAGCACATTTAACTCCAGTAATTGAGTTAAACGTTATTTTGCATAATTATGCCTGGGAAATTATTCACATGTCCTACAGCCAAGACAGGAACCCATCCTACTCTGACCTGCCTTCTGTTTTTTAAAACACGGCGAGACAACAAGTTTTACAACCTTCAACAGCCCAGCCTGGCGTTGGCAGATCAGGGTAATCGGAAATTGTTAATTCCAGCGTTACCATAGCGAAGGAACTTATGATTAAGGAAAGAGGCGCCTACAGTATAGGCCTCATTATGATAACATACACAACGGTATAACTTCTTGAACGACCCTTGTATTGATAACGGACACCTAGTCGTACATGTATATGTTGTATTCATAAAAGTTTTACAATGGACGTTTTTTGTTTAAATAAAAAAAATATGTTGCATCGCACTGTCCCCTAAGTCAGACTCAAAAACTAAATTGTGCCTCTATCATTTTGTGTTATATATTACACGAAAGACGCATAATTAAACTCATGATCGAGAGGGCACTTGTCCTCAACAGGTCACACTGGTCCAATCTGCCACAAATCGTCATCGTTGAATGCATTTTTTTGTTCTTATGTTTTGTACGTCACACGAATCTGTTCAACTTTTTATTATAAACGGTCATCGAATTTAACAAACTCCTTGTCCAGAGTGTCAGGTTGCATGCTTCTGGTAAGGGATGCAAAGAAAAAAAAAACTGAAAACGCAGAAACGCGTTGAATAACACACAACGTGTACATTTAATTTCCCAAATTGTCTCACTCACTCAGAGCAGCATTAAGGAAACAACCATTCTGGTGTTTTATGTAACAAGCCGCAAGCCACTACAGATCTGCTTCGTATATAATGCGGTACAAAAACACTTGCATTTGTACAGTATTATACTCTATTAAAGCTGTGATTTGTTTGCACTTCAATGCCACGTGTATCCTAGGATAAACACACACACACACTGGCTCGCAATGCGGTGGTGCGTGCACATTTCTCGTCTTTCTAACCATGGGTAAGCAGCACGTTCATCATTAACCATTCAAAAGTGATCAATATGAATCTGTCAATCAAAAGCAATCCTTGCTGCAAACGATGGAAGTTATAAAGTCAAACGTACTTAAACATTACATTAATATAGTACCCAAAAATGTACGCACTGGTGGGCATTTGTTCTTGTCAGCTCTGCCTTGATTATTGCATTTATTGGAGAACCGACTCTTGTGTTTACAAACAAGCTAATGGAAGGATGCACGTGGAGTCACACCAATAAGTAAACATTTTAGTGTGATGTGCAAATGCAAAACTGATGTGGATCAATAACTGCAACCAGGTCTGACCATTACGAGGGCAAATGTGGGTGGACCATGAGTGTACAGGACCATCTGGAGTGGCATCAATACTAGACTATCCACACAACTTTTCACTGAGGTGCTGTGATCCACTAAACCTGACCTCTGTCTCAAACTCCATTCACATGAACTTGAAAATGTATTTCTTACAACAAAACAGTAACTACAATTAAATAAATTAAACTCTCAAAAAATGTTAAGCAGATACATTTTCAAATAAAAATCAACTTAATAACACCGCCTCCCATAAAGGGGCTCAAAACACTGTCTTTGCTTTCCGTTGAGGACATAAAAATTAGGGCAAGAGGGCAAGCAAATGGTCACGAAGCACCGCCACAACCGCACCAAGTCCTGTGCGATTATCATATTGTCGGCAAAGTGCATAGACACCACACAGCCCCTATGATAAACACTATGGGACACGGCGCCACTTTGCAGCTTCAGGAGAGTTTATGGCCACTTCCACCCCTTTTTCCACCACGTGAGGTGAGCCATCGTGAGGGGCCTTCATGGTATCCCGATTTTCCACTGTAAGTCTAGCATTCCCAGCTGTGCTTTACTGGCATCACATAACATGTCCGATTGCATCTCACGTTATTATGCCCAATGTTGCGCGTGACACGTACTTTAGATCGAAGTGCGACGTCAGTGGCACGGCTCGGCTTCTGCTGCAGTGGAAAACAATCTGGCGCCTCAAGCGATGGCGTGGCTTGGCCTCGGCGAGGTTTGGGTGTTCCAGTGGAAAAGGAATATGGATGAGTGAGTTGGGTAACTGGATGGCCAGGGTAGAACCTTTGGTTTCATCTCAGCCAGTTACAAATCGAGTTATTAGGCATCACTGTAACTGAGAAGTGACTTTTAAGCTTCAACCTCAAAAGACCTCTCATTACACACTTTAGCTTGAAAGCCAAAACATATTTGATCATTTGCCAATATAGCGATTCAGTTTATGATTTACAAGAACGTATCTCAGGTTTCAAGGTTAATCATACGTTATTTTGTTCATTTAGCAGACGTGTGATTAGTTATAGCCAAGACATCGTGCTGCAACAGAAATTAAACTTGTTTGTATAACAATTAAAAAGTGGCCCAAAACTGCATCTCCTGAAACAGCAGTTCAAGGGAAAGTGGCATCGTGTAGCCCAGGGTTTAAATGTAATACAACTTAAAAACTTTCAGTGCTTAAACCATCAAACATTCACTAAACACACTCGGTCTGCAATGCGTTTAGAGAAAATAGCTATAAAACAATTATGGAAAAAAAACACGAGGAACCAACTTTACAATGTTGATCAGTTATGCAAACGGCCAGATTTTTTGTTTCCCAAAGGTGTTCAGCACCCATATCCACCCTGCTAAAAACAGGAAGAAACAAGAGTGAAATTGTTGAAATTAAATACATTCCTTTCCAGCTCACAATTCAAGTTGGCCAGAAGAGTCCCAAAAGCGGGCTTGGTTTGCGGGACAGAAGAAAAATGATGACAGGAACGACGTCTATTGAAATGTTGTCGATGTTTTTCCATTTTGGCGATGCAAAGAGTGAAGAAGGTATGGCCATTAACACCTCAGACCATAGATACAAACCACACACATTGGAGGCACTAAGCCCACTTTCCTGCTAGGGGCTTTTGCAAAATTAATTTGAATTTTAACGTGTTTTTTGGAACTTTTTAAAGCCAATAATAATAATAAAATCGTTATTAATACAGCATGCATTTCCATGAAGCTAGCAGCAGTAGTTCCTCATCACGTAAGTCATCTGACCATCTGACACCGAAGAAAATGTGGATTTTCAAGCCAATCCATAGCTTAGTTGATTTGACTTGAATAAACACATCCTTGCTGCGGTCGTATGTTGCTGCGCAGATGATTTCAAACACTTCCTTTCAGTAAAAGTAATCGCACGTGCCTCCTAGAGAAAAAAAAACTGTAGAGGGCTTGCGTCCAGATGTTCTGAGGCCTTAACACAAAGCTGCAGGCTTGAGCGGAGCACTCAAAATCTGTCCGTCTGATTCTCGTCGGCATCTTGATTTCCGTCTGCCGAATGTCCTGGAGAGACTCGGAGCAATCAATGTGAATGGATAGCAGAAAAGGAGTGCTGGGAGCAAGAAGACATCGGCTGCGTTGAACGTGGTGAACAGAGGAGATGCGTGCGAGTCGCCGCTCGCCAAGCAGTGGCATCGTAAGGGGGGCAGCTCACGGCCGCGTTACGTTCCCTCGCTCGAGTCCGTAACAGACAGCACTCTCGGCCCCAAGATCTTGACGTCTCATCATGCAAGTGGTGAAAGCCCATCATTTTCGGGGGCCTTTTTTGAGAGAGAATAAAAGCTCTTGTAACTCACTGTGATACATAGCTTCTGAAAATCATGCCCGATCCCACAAATGCCTAACCCTCCCTTAACCCTTCCGATGGATGGAAGGGGAAGGGGGAGGAAAAAAAGGTGGACACTTTATAAAGTTCCGCACAGAGAACTTCCCTAGGATTGCAGTTTTT
>JAZEWU010000008.1:1206537-1237444 GCA_036362915.1 Geotria australis | reverse complement strand
GGGGAGAGGAATTAGGGCTGGGCGGCCGTCGCAGCCGGGACTGGTGTTCCGATGGGGTTCCCCGCTGGGGAGAGCACGGGCGACGCCGCCATGGGCCCCATCGGAGACGACACGGCTACTGACGTCATTCCTGTAAAGACAAAGATTCCCGCCCCCCGTATAGCCTTAACAGACTGTAGGGTGAAGTGTCGTTAGCGAACAGCTATGAAGGTCGACACGGAGCACGAGGAGGTGGGTGATCAGCACCACGCCCGGCCGCCTTTGTCGCCCCCCCTACCGCTGATGTTTACACATCACCACCGGCCGGATGCACATTGAAGGTCGAGTAGACATGTATAAGCGACTTGTTAGGAATGCCAGGAATTCGCCACGGCTGCACATGTTATCTTTTGAGATGCGTTGTTGCTTGTCTAATAATGGTACAGTGTTTACAGCAGTATGTCAACCCGCTGCTGGATGGCGGCGTCCCGTCGTCATGCCTGACTTTACCGCCAGGTCAAGGCAAGTTTGTAAATAACGGCCAGAGAACGGTTCAGATTATTATCAATGAAGTTACCCATGGTCTTGATATGAAACTCCAATGGCTAGGTTTGTAGTGCAATGTGCCGACCACTATGACACAGCTCCAATATGCCAGGCACACGTGAACGGACGCATTCTATTTACCATATGCCACTAGACGGCAGTGGTTTCACTATGGTGGCTGTGCCAGGCTTGGTGGAAGTCGAGACCAAATTAAGTGATGAAAGCTTGCTGGCAGATATTACGGGACAGAGCCAGGTGAGATTGTTTAAGCGTTTGTTAGTGTTAATCCTTGTATACAAGTGGAAAACAACATTTACACACAAAACATTTTTAAACTCTGAAACTCACCATGAAAGTAACGCCGCCAAGTACCGCTGACAACCGTCACATCCCATGCCTGTCAAATGTTCTCTGAACGCACAAACTTACCGAGATTGGGAAATATGAGGAACACTCCGACTCACCGGAGATCATGTTGGAGCTGTTCACTGGTGCAGTGGAGTTGTTAGGAAGACTACTATTTGTACCCATACGGCCTTGTTCCTTCACAATTGGGTCTAAACAACAAAACACAAAAGCCATTCAATTATGTCCATGGCAATATAATTATATACAACCCTTTGTCAAAACCATGAATTCCCAAGGCACTGCAGGATATAGAGGTGGGAGGGAGGCAGCCACGCAGACAGCTAGTGCTAACCCGCCAAACACTGCGTCCGATATATTACGATGGCGTCGGCCAATTAATTAACGAGTCTTCTGTAATTGTGACAGGAAACCGGAGAGCCCGTAGGAAACCCATGCAGAACAGCGGGAGAGAACACACGCACAGAAAGGCGCCCAAACCGCCTCTGGGAGGACCTTCATTCCGCGCGGTGCAGATGTTACCGCCGCGCCGACTAACGGGGCGACGCGGTCTAGCTCGCGCGCGCGCGGGTGCGAAGCCTGCGCCAGACGGTGCCACTCCCTAGTGCCCCCACCCAGCACTGGGTGCTGGAGGCCGCTCACAGAAGTAAGGGTGCTCCATGGCCTCGCGAGCCGTCAGCCGGGTCTGGTGGTCGTAACGCAGCAGCTTGTCCAGGAAGTCGAGCGCCTCCGGGCTCACCAGGTGCTGGTTCTCGCTGTGCACGAACCGCTCCCAGCGCTTGCGCGAGTGCCTGTAGGCGACGGAGCACGCACACACGCAAACGCGCGCACACACGCACGCACACACACACGCAGGCCAGCGAACACCGCACACGAGACAGACAAAGGCGATGCACAGCTGCACTCAGCGCACGCGCGTACACACTAGAAGTATATGTGCGCATACCCACATTACATGCAGCCAGGTGCCAAGCACATGCACGCATGTACAAATATCGCCCCGTACAGCCTTTAAGAGACGGTTGGGGAAAGTGCCGCTAGCGGGCAATTTTTAAGGCCAGCGTGGCGCACGAGCGGGCGGTGTGGGCAGAACCGCCCTGCCGAAGTTTTGTCTTTCCAGTACCGATGCTTACACCTCCCCCCATTGGATCGTAGCCGTATCACGGCACGGGGTTTGCGTGTTCCAATGAACCCCAGCACTCCTGCTCGGCACTCCTTTGGTGAACAGGTCTGGGGGAAGGTTCCAGACAAATAACGATCCGAAGACCCTCCGACTAAAAGGAGTTTGGCGTCAGCATCTGCTCCAATGCCCCCCCCCACCATTGTGGGGGTGGGCGATCGGCCAACCCAGGTCAGCCTGGATAGCGGCCGTTTAAACCCGCAAACAACAAATGCTGATGCTTACACAGCGCACTGGGCACTCATTTAAAGGGTGAGTGGACATGTGTATATGTGTATGCATCCCACTCACACATGCAGGCGCGTGTCTAATTACATGAGTCAATGCACGGGCAATACAAAGCACAGGGAGCGGCGTACGTGCACACACATCGTCGTCGGAAAATATGCTTGCACCATGTATATGCAAAATACACGTACACATACATGGGGGAAATACATGCAGACATAGTGTAGACATGCACGTGAACAAACACAAGGGAACTACCAAACACAATGAGATGAATTCTACAACCGTGATCGAAGTGTAACAAGACAGATAGATGCATTCACTCGTTGTTTAAAATTGATTCCTACGATCACAACCCGTACGTGGAACCGTGAGTGCAATAATCGAATGATTTGCGGTTTAGGCAAATTGTACGTAAGTTATATGGTAACGCTACATTCAGGCTACACAAAGAGAAACAAAGCCAGTAACAAATTTGGTGAAAAGAATGAAACTGCAAGCCTCAATTGTGATAAATCATCGCATTACTGTTTTGGAGATGCTCAGCGTGAAATGGTGATGCCTATACAATCCACGTCGGCTTTTATCACGAATTCATCCCGGCTGTGTTTTAAGTCAAGGCGTCAAGAGGTTAAATTACGTCTATTATAACTCACCACATTCAGCAGGTATGTTACACTGTGGAAGAATCCTTGAGGATAACACCACAACGACTGTACATGTGATAACTCCTGCGATGAGTTTATTTACTTTGCATAAACTTCGTTTGACCAGGAATTTAACTCGGCTTTCTGGGTTCATAGTGCAGTGCGCAAACCATGCATCTCTTTGAACTATCAAATGCAGCGGGTTGGGGTATGACATCCCAGGTAAGACAATAGTTTTTCAAACGCGGTCAAATTCGTGCTCTGCATTGAAGTGATCATTGTTCAGAGCTAAAGGCTTTGGCACAGAACAGAAAAACCAAGCTTCGCTGCCTCCTGAACTAAGATGATTAGTAATAGTCAGTCCATGACAGGTCAGATGAGATCGTCGTACTCCAAGATTACTGGTCTTACTGGGGATGAAAATAATAATGTTAGGTGTGATGAGAATTCTCCATTTAAAAGCTAAAACGGCTGAAATCAGTGAGGTGCCAATGTCTTTGGCAATCTGAACAAGCCATGTGTGACACACACATCGATATCAGTGTGGACAGTGCCTCACTGAAGATGAAAATCCACATCGACTACTTAAAACAAAGATCAACAAATTGACAAATCATTGCAGCTCTAAGGGTCAGCACATGTAAACATATGAGGGTGTTTCAAGAAGTAAAAAAGATTCATATTAACTCTGTGATTTCTGTAAACACTGCTTGGTGGACAGGACGTAACCCTGAGTACTTAAGCACAGAATTACCCCATCTCAATATTATTTCACTCAGCGGCTGAGATCTGGCAGAACTCTTGCATAACTCCACGTTACAAGTACAATGTGATGTATTATTGTGCTCTCTCAGGACAAGGGGAATTTACGGAGGAATGCTGCCGATGTATTTTGACAACTCTATGAATCGTGGCAACTTTTACAAATGGGTGGAAAGGCTGGAATTGGTATGTGACCATATTGTTAATGACAACTGAAGTATTAGGCCAGTTACTTCAACTCAAGGCAATGTCATTTATGCTAGAAGCTGGATTTGGATGAAAGGCGAATAGCAATTATGCACGTTCTCCAGTGCGGAAAGCTAATGATGACAGATGTTTTGGAATATGCGGGATCCGCACAAAAGATACCATCAAAGAAAACTGACAAAATGTCACAAGCGCTCGGTGTTGTGACTTAAGAGAACCAAGTGATGCCTGATATTTGCTTGAAATGCGGCAAACTGTTACGACAGGAAGTGGTATTTCAGAACATTAATAATGCACACTCACAAGCTGCACACCTTAATGACGGAAGATTTCTGAATGTTTAGATGGGGATGAGACGTTCGAGAACGTTTGACAGACAAGCCACACCTACCCCCCCATTGAATTTACATCTGTTCTGAACTCCGAGAGCCCTTTGGAAGATGATTTAAGAGTGACGAGGCTGTGAAAGCAGCTGTTCAGAGTGTGCGCTTAATATGACTGGTGATGTTCTCGTGACGTGCAATGCATACTTGCATTCCTGATTTGTTACTAAAGACACATTTTTGCATAAATCTCATCACTGTCCAGTTAAGCACATTTATCGTATTATTCAGCTCCTAAACATATTTTAAAAAATCTCCGCATGATGGAGACTCGGTCTACTCAAGCTCATCGTTAACTTTTGTCTCTTTTCTTATTGAAACACCTTCGAAACACAACGACAAACGCATGAGGACACAACAAAATTAAAAAAAACCACGGAAACGATCACACACACACGTATGAGTACGATTAATGAGCCGTATCGCTGAAGCCCTGCTCACTTCCCACTGCAGGCCGGGACTACAAGAGGCTGCGGTTTTGGAGGCCCACACCTGCCGAGGATGTCGTTGAACCGCGGGTCGAGCTCTATGTTGTACTTGTCAATGTAATCGTACAGGTCTTCCGTCCCCAGTACTTTGGCAATCCGCACCAGCTGCACACCGAACACAACGGGTCCTTCCACATCACCGCCGGTCACGCTCACAGGGACCGAACGCAGCATGCTCCGTTCAATAAGCCTCTCGCACGTTTCGGGTTATGTCTGTCCGTGGAGCCTAAACGTTCTGCTCCTGTATGTAGCGCAGCAAAAATGCATGTTGTACCGTACTACGCTCCAACATCTATGTTTCCCGCTTTCACCGATCCCTGCTGGCCAGTGAGATGGAGCAGTGGTAACTTCTGCGTTTGACGTAAACGTCCTGCCCGTGGCACTTCGATTCTCGCCCCCGGGCGTCTTTCTGTGTGGAGTTGGTGTGTTCTTCCGCTCTTCTGCGTGGGTTTCCTTTGGGTTCTTCTATTTCCTCCCACAACTTAAAAAACACTCATTAATTAATTGGCCGATAACATCGTAATATATAGGACGCAGTGTGTGGCAAAATGCTGGCACCTGCAAACCGCCCGGCTGCCTTCCCGCCTCTCTGCGGTTCCCTCGCGCCTCTGTATCCATGACCAGGTGTGGAATTGTTATAAACAATATCATGAGAGGGGGAGGCCCTCTAAGGGCTGTGTGAGGGATGAGTACAGAAGAGCAGTAAGTCACATCAATCCACATAGATATCGGCTGCTGCATGCCACTACGCGGCCCTCACCTGGTCATAGTTGTCATGTCCGTGGAAGAAAGGTTCCTTGCGAAAGATCATAGATGCCAGCATGCAGCCAAGACTCCACAGGTCGAGGCTGTAGTCGTACATCTGAATGGGAACAGCATGGCAGTTACTGCACAATCCAGACACACAGCAAAGGACGCATGAGGGTAGCGCATGCCTAGAATTCAGTGGCTGTTTAATGATAATAATAATAATAAGATGCCACGAACCACTGTACAAAACACTCACACGCAGGTTTACGCAAAACAACTTACGTTAATTTACTGCCCTTTCTTACACTGCGTTTAATTAAACACTAGGGTAAAATTCTAGCCAAGTTGTTTTATGCGACTGGCCATGTAACTTTAAAAGTAGTCTAAATAGATCACAGAGATTTCAGGGTGTCCTGTGAAATTCTGAACCTGCTAGAATGTTAGGTATATAGTAAGGTACTTGGTGGTACATAGCGGATGTATTTTTCACTTATCTGTGTAGATGTGTTCGTTTCTCCGAGTACTCTCCCCTTTCATCACCCACCCAATGACTGGGGCCTGGTGAAAGGAATGGTTTGGAGGGGACCCTGTCCAACTTTTCTTCCCTCTGCATAGCCGGGTCCCCGTGCTCCTCTTAGACCCGTGGACTGCAGTGTGGCTGCACTGCCCAAACACTTGTTTATCCACCATTAGCTCATTCATAAAGGGCTTGGCTAAGCATTCCAATGCAGTATCCTCAAAAAGTGTTCAAAGTCAGGCTTACCAGAATCAATAACAGAGTTTTAATTACAAGTTTTCACCCCAACAATACCTGGCTTGAGATCATGCTTGATTAGGCTAAGTGTGGCTGACACAGCCTTTCACCATAATGATAAGTCACGACCCCGTTTAACGAATTTGAGGAACTTCTACACCATTCATAACCAGGCATGGAGTAACCTGGACTGATTACATGTAGCCTTAACACACGTACATCCTGAAAAAGGGAACACTTTTTCAAATGCCCTATGTTGTCTGGCAAGAAATAAGGGCTGTGAACATAAGTACTAGGCAATAGGTGAGAAGACAGCCAGTGGTAAGAATGCTCATTTGCTGCAAATCTATCCTTAAGGACGATGTGATGTTACTCAGTCCGTTGTTTTCTAAAGTAAAAAGGAAAAAAAAAATCTTGTCTCTGCATAATTAAAATTATACAGGTCTAGCAAGATATAATTATAGAGCACTCTAATTCAATACAGGTTACGGTACTCAAGTTTTTTTTAATACTTTTAATAAACATGATTAAAACGTAAGGCCATTATTCAAATAAATTATAGTTTGTACAACTTACTTTTTGATGCAAGATTACCACGCTAATCATGAAAATTGCAACCAAAAAGCTGAAACTTTGGAGAGAAAGCTGTTTAAAAGGTGTAACTCAAAATAACTAATAGCTTTTGGAAATGTATTTAATGCTGTGCGCTCCATGCTGTCTGACTCTCCAACTCATGCCAACGGTTTTTAAAGAGGAACAAAAAAAAAGACTAACATCACGATTCATGCTGAGGGAGACAGGAATAACGGCTGTCATGACTATCCCAAAGTAGCAGCTCTTATGGGCAATTTTCATACATCGAGTCATGAAAAGCTACACCAAGCCACTAAAATGAATTATATCCAATCCATTGCACTCCAAAATAGAAAATTTCACGACTTTGACTGCAATGCACACCAGCCATGCTTTAACATGTATCTCAGTAGAACCAAAGGATTGGGCTATCATGTGGCTTAACGTCAACGATTTGGCCACTTGATAAAACGCCACGCCAACCAGTCGAACTTCCGCCAGTGTCTCGTACTCACCTGATAGTCCACAAGCAGCTCAGGGCCCTTGAAGTAGCGTGAGGCTACCCGCACATTGTACTCCTGCCCTGGGTGGTAGAACTCAGCGAGGCCCCAGTCTATTAGCCGCAGCTGTTGGTACAATTAGAGAGTGTGGCGAGTGAGTAACGGCCAGCGCCAACCGTGATCCTGAGTTCAACCCATTTGAAATACCACTCTCGCTATCAATAAGGCACAACACATGAAATTTATTATCATCACCGTCACTTAACATTTAGACCACACTTCACATGAAATACATATTAAGGCAGGTGGCCCGCGGTGGCAGCGATCCCTGTGAGGCAAGTGAAAGCAGGACCGGCCAACAATTGGGCATTAACCTACCAGCAGCAGTTTGCGAGTAATTGATAAAATTTGGTCCGTGACATCGGCACCCATTGCCTTCTCTTTTTCAAATAACGTCATGGGATCTTCATCATTGTGAAGCAAATGGTGCATCGTTTACATTTTTTTATATACCCACAATATTAACCAGGATGAGTGTTGGGCTTGAACCGACAACCTTTACAACGGGTGGCCAATGCACTATACCATATCCACCGCCCATGGTCTTTTAGAGCATAAACAAATAAAGTGGAATTTAGAGTAATACAATGGTTTTCCATTTTTATCTTGCAGGCGTATAGTGATTCATCGCCTCCACAATGAGGGTTTTTCCAAATATAGGGTCGCAATTAAATCCCACAATCGATTCTACTATGTCCTTGTGGTGCATGTGGGATCCATACAAACTCTAGGGTTTTAACAACCCCGTAGGGTATCTATGAATCAATAACATATATGAAGTGAAAATAACTCATGTTCATGCACAATTTCATGCATGTATTTTGAGCATAAGAATCGATTTTAATTGATTAATTATTACATTGCTTGTATTTTCTCATACTTTTAGTAAAAAAAAATATATTTGGGGAGCAGAAGTGCATTGGTGGTCCGTGGAGACCAGATCCCAGTGGGCCAAGTGGGCCGTGAGGTGCAAAAGGTATAAAATCCTAGGTTAGTGCACAGCGCTGTGAACCTGGTAACATGAGTTAAATTCTCTGCGATAGCTAACACTAGTGATGACTTAATATCTGAACCAGTCCTAAGTCAATTAACACTGTTCAGCATGGTAAGGAAGTTTAGTCAAACAACCCTTCTCATCGACAGTGTGGGGAAGGCCGACATCCAGCGATGTAATGCAAAGGGCTGTAAATTATTATTTCATTTTGTCACACTGTATAGACATTGAAATGTGAATGTTGGCCCACTCCCTGAGAGCAAATAGCCAGATGCCAGTGGAGCAGAAAAGGCACTGGATATTACATCATAAAAAAAAATCTGGCACTTATTTCAAGGAGGCGATAACAGTATTCACTTATGGCAATGTAATATGACTGCTGGCATAGTGAATAGATTGCATAGTGCATAGAGTACTTTCCCATAAGCCACTATGCCTGAATAGTTTAATTCTCACAACTGTCCAGTAATACCTACAGGGCATTATTCGTCACCATTGCATACATCAACATCCAGTGCTTAGCCACTGCTGTATGAAGTAGTAGGAAGCATGACATTACGTTTTTCATAGAGGTTCAACTGAGTTTGTAGTGTTTTCTTGAAACACGTTCACCTTTGCAGAAGGTTTCATAAATCGAACTGTACACACCGTGCAAACGCACTCGTGTGCTGACCAAATGGATACACAGCCACTTTAAAGTAACGCACTCCGAACATAAATTCTCCGAAAGCACGATAACATGACGTGCTGATATTTCACAGATGCAGCAAGTGGAATAGTCTTACATGGCCCACCACGTGGCATGGTTACCTTTCTGTTCTCATGGTCGATCATGACATTGTGTGGTTTTACGTCTCTGTGCATGATGCCCATGCTGTGGCAGTAATCCAGAGCCTATGGGGAGCGACAAAGGGATAAACAGAAATTCCATGTGTGCGTAAGTTTGAAAAATCTAGTCCTTTAGAGAATGTTCTTTGCATCAAATCGAACACAAGTTCACACATCTATCTCTGACACATCTGATCACAATCAGAGGTCAGTCACAAGGTATATCTTTCCGAATAAAATATCTTCCAAGCAATTGAATCTGAAACACAAAAATTACAGTTTTTCTCCCAAATACATTGTACGTATGTGATTGGAGTCTTGTCAAGATTCAAGGCTATTTCCAAGCACAGCTCTCTCAGTCATATGTTGTAAGGCTCAGATGCTGTAAAGCCCATCGATCAAAGCACTTTAAAACGTGAGCTGCTTTTGACTGCTATAGCAGTTCCAGCAGCATTGCTATAAAGCAAACTGAATGTACAAAGTACTCTCTTATGTCGATCGTTTTAAGTCTGTTAATAAGCATGTGTATCCACTTCAAAGACCGTATTGCCTATTACCCCAGTAACTAAACCATGTGTTTTACTAATGATTGGTGTGGTGGTGTGCGTTTTCCAACTGTGATAAGCTGGAGTTTCTGAACAAACACGCCACCTGACTAGCGTCCATCGATAACGCTGTTAATGTGAAAGGCACTACATACATGGCAGTGATAAGCACACAAAAATGCTAAGGTCTATTTCAAAACCAGCTGAATTGCTTAATCATGTTTGTTCATGCAACCTTTAAGTCATTCAAGGTTGAATTCAGCAATGAAACATTTGTAATATTTCCATTATAGATATAACATCTAAGGCCACGGAACACTAGATACACATCAGCAGCTAGACGATTATGTTCCTGCTACGTGCTGTTGTTATGCTGGAGTCTTCAGCTGCCCTTTGAATAATTCGTGGATAGTTGGCAAATGTACTATTGGCTGCTTGCCATCATGCAACTAGATTTCTCACATTCCTTAACAGATTGAAATAGCAACACATTTGTTAACCGCATAGTACGTATCACCAATGGGTTGTCTATTGTTGTGTGTGCAGACTATTGTGGCTCTTCAAAGCTTATAGATCACGATTAAAATAGCGTCACGATACGCAGGTTGTAGATGAGCCCACATCTTACGGTGCAACATATTATTTTGTTGTCATTATTTACAGTTAAATGGGAATATGAACAACTCCCGAACACAACCTCGCACTCACCCTTAAGATTTCGTACATGTAGAACCGGATGTCGTAGTCTGTGAGGGTTTGGTAGAGTTGCTGCCATAAAGGTAAAACACATGCACAAACGTACAACTTACATTGTAGGCGGATAAGAACGTTTCTTATTAAATCAGATCCAAAATGTCCACTTTTATCAGTGAACAAATATTGTTTGGTTGTTGTCGCCAGTTTAAACAGCCAAATTCCAGGTTGACCCAGGTTGGCCAGTTGCCACCCCAATGGTGGGGGGCATCGGAACAGAATTTTATGGCTGGATGCCCTTTCTAACGCCAACCCCCTTTAGTCGTAGGGTCTTTGGATCATTATTTGTTTGTAACCAGCCCCAGGCCTGTTCACCAAGGGAATCAGTCCCTGGCATGTCAAGTGGCATGACGCAGCAATATGAGTATGTTCAAAAAGTATATAACAAGATTGTTTGTTTTTAAACAAGCAACCTTCATGTTTGTTGGGCATGACTGAGTCAAGCCCTCCCTCCAGCCAGGCAGCTAAACTTAAAAAAAAAGCTTTAAAAAGTTAATTTCTCGAGCTCACACTGTTGGATGAAAAGAACGCGGTTTTGCAAAACCGAGGCTTATCCTCCGTGTAACAATAAGCAGCAACAAATAATCCAATTTACACGAAGCCATATAATACAAAGGAAATGCAAATTCTTTTCCTCGTATACAACATCAAGCCAACTCCTCCAGCTTCACAATGCTTAAACAAGGGCACATTAATGTCAGCACGACCCTCTCTGTCGAAATTAGGGTTCTCTGCCAGGATCTTCAAGTTTCTCCATCCCTTTTCCCATTTAATTCATCTATTTCTGTCCCCGAGTCCTTGATTTTCATCTGGATCTTTCTTCATAGCCACCACGTCTGTCCAAACTGAGCCCGTGTCAACCTAAAGCGTACACGAGTCTCAACTTTACCTGTCCGCGATGAGCCAAGTCTCGTACGACAATCAGCTCATGCGCCTTACCCTGAATATTACCTTTACCACTGTCCGCATCAGGCGCTTGACATCCCTACTTAATTTTACTGGACTAATCAGCTTAACCTCCAGGCAGACACAGACATAAGCTGTACCCATCCCCAGAAAAAAACGTGCCATTATACGGTGTATCCTTAATTGTAATCTGCTAGTTAAATAGCACATTATTTCACACATGATGGATAACATTTTAGATTTGTATGTATACGCACACACACCCAAATATATTTAAAAGTGCAAAATATTACATTGCCCCCCAGCAGCACTATAGAAGCCAAGCTGAAAGACGACCATGTCCAGAAGCTAGCCATCGTGCTTCGAAGAATCGCAAAGAAGAAGAAGCACTATAGATAGCAATGCTTAATCGATCAATTAAGAAACGAGTTGATGACTGCGTCACCCACCTTGAAGTCTGTGTTGTTCACGTGTTCGAAGACGAGTGCTGGGGTTCTTGACTGCAGAAAGAAAAATACAAGTCAAGAGGAATTGTGAGACAATGCTGATATGAATGTTTAATGTAATGTTGTACTGAGGTAGGTTTTTACGACTCAATGTACGAGAACTGCGATTAAGAGCTTCTCTTTCGGGATAGCCGTGGCGAGTGTTCCTCCTCTCTCCTTCGCAACGTTTAGCCTGATGATACCTCCAACGTGGGAGGCGAAATGTGTGCTAAGGAGAGAGGAGGAACGCTCGCCATGGCAACCCCGAAGGAGCAACTCTAAAAAGCAATCATAATATACTACACTTAAATAATAGGCTGTTACAGTGGTCCTTATTAATTGTGTGCATGAAGTCCCCTAATCAAGGTTAAATGCCACAAATAACATGGGTGCAGACTAGTTTTTTTTGCAATATCTGACTCAGAAGTGTTATAACAGACTGTAACATTTTCTAAAGTCAAGATGTCTTGTTGGTATTGCATAGATTGCATTTAAAGACCCAAACAATGACTGAACATCTACCAGAAATGCCTATTAAAAAGTTGTCATTTCTATGAAATCCACACAACCTGACATTCTTAACTCAGTGTCATGTCATCATGACATGACACCATGACAATGAACCAAGGCAGAATGTCTCAAAGATAAATGAAACAGTGACATATTGACACTGGAAGGTGACATCCTATGGACATCATCATCATTGACATAAATGCTGACCTTAAGACTACAAGGAAGAAAAGGTAGATACTGTTTACAATCAGCTGAAGTGATAGTGAAAAAGGGAATGCACATTCTTATCCAGGTTTCCCATTTCATTATCTCCACCTATCACATTTGCCCAATGCTTCATGAGCCTCATATCTTGCAAGGCTCCTCGTTTATAGTATGCATGTCTCAACCACTTCATGTTTCACGTCTTGTCTGTGCCAAATCGAAACCTCCCCATCATGCCCTGTGTCTCACGCGCCCCAGGCTTCCGTGACACTTCTGTCCCGTCTCACGTGCCGCATAGCCATCAGCTTCCTCTCGATGTACCCTGGGTCCTGTGAGCCTGCTGCTAAAGTAATCTATATATATAAAATCGTAAGGCCTTTTACAATTCCCAGTTCGGATAAGCGGCCCTGAAGAGGGTGTACGGGATAGGCGCCGCCAAATCCCAACCAAATCGCGCGGGACCTTCGCAGAACGACGCCACTCGGTCCCACACGAGTCTCTGCCGCCTTACCGCGCGCCCAGAGGCCAACCCCACCGTCCGAGACCATTTTGCTCCGTCTCCTCAGCCTATACGAGCGCCACCATTACACGCAGGCCCGCAGCTATTACAATCCGCAGTCCGGATAAGCATCGCCACCACTATTACAATTCCCAGTTCGGATAAGCGGGCCCTGGCAATTACAATCCCCAGTTCGTATAAGCGGCGCCGCTATTACTATCCCCAGTTCTGATCAAATTTACCCGGGCAAGCCGGGTTGCCCCACCTAATTAATTATAAACTCTTAACATTAAATAAAGCACCTTGGTAAGATTACCAAAAACAACCCCCAACAGCATGTGTTAACAGTTAAGGCGTGCTTGTTTTGAGACCAGGTTTACAGCTGAATGGGAAAACAAAGATTACTTTTCTGCAAAAGGACTACTGATTAGCCTGATTAATTATTCTCATGAAAAATATGCCATTTTACATTCGAGTAATTATTAATATGGCATGGTGGTTTGCGCACTGCGCTATGAACCTGGGGACCTGAGCTTGATTCCCAGCCAGGGTTAACACCAGTGGCGTGTGCTATCTTTAGTCAAAAGCTATTCACCATTTCAAATGTGGTGAAGTCAAGCAACCCCCATGACTGACAAGGCGTGGGGAGCCCTTTATTTAGCAGTTGATTGAAAAGGAGCTGTAAATATTCATTGTACAAGCAAGGTCCTACATATGTGTGAAGTGTAGCAAATAATTGACATTCTCGCGACATTTCGCCTCCCACCGTTGGAAGCATCCTCAGGCGTTTTTTTTGTACTGTCGGTTTTATATAAAGGTCTTCTCCAGGTGATTCTTGTGTAACCTTGTCTTTCCTGGGTTTAATTTATCTCCACAGCCTTTCTACCAAGCCCATGGTGTTCAAATCGCAGCTTCGATGTGAAGGCACAGATGCAGTTGATAACAAACTCACCACCGGGTCTTTTACTACATCGAGGAGGGTGATGATATTGGGTCCGCCACGCAAGTTTTCTAATATCTTTATTTCTCTCTTGATTTTCTTCTTTTTAACAGGCTGTTACAGAAACAACAACAGCAACGTGTGTAAGAGACAATTCAACTGAATCAATCAGCCAATACTTTATATTTATAACCAGATGACAGCTGAACGATATGCCTATCTTCTTTGCGATTCTTCGAAGCACGATGGTCAGCTTCTGGACATCGTTGTCTTTCAGCTCGGCCTCGAAGTGTTTGGTAGAATTCGCAGGCAATACCAAGTATTACCTGACAGGGATCGCAACGTGAACGCTTCTACCTTGACCCCCACGATATGCCTATGGCGAGGTATATCGGGATGACCGATTCTAAATTGGCCATTTTAATTAAAGTACAAGTTCATCAGTAGTTTAAGTGTCCACAGCACACTGGCGGTCATGGACATTTTCCCACGGTTCTACAGTGCTGTAACCTCGACAAAAATTGGCGTTGAAGTGTCTCTTAAAAACCACATCAAGAAGACAGATCTTTGCATCCTATGTTGTCACTCCACTAAACTTTCCCCAATGTGATATCACACAGGGTAGGTGGGGATTTGACAATGGCTTGGACAATAATGGCCAAACTGTGAAAAAGCGTACACTTTGTGCAAGCTTTAGTTTTGTTCTAGTTTTTATTTATAGGGCAATTTGTTTTGTTAGTAAATTGCATTTTCATCAGTGATGTGCCCCTGGCTATTTAAACCTCTACCAATTCCAATGAACATATGCTGATTTTATTTAATTAATCTCTCAAACTTTGTTTATGTATGTCCTTGAGGCCTATTGACTAAAATGCCAACTTTTCCCTCTTTTGCCATATCTTCCTTATTCCCAAAGTAATTTAAAGATTCTCTGTTTTGGCTGATATCGATTAGTGTGGGAGAGCAAATGTGCGGTGGCAAGCACACTGCGCTGCAATCTCGGTGACCAGGATTTGATTCCTAGCCACGCGCGTAAGTGACGGGTGATATCGAAACCTATTGTAAGTCAACTCATCCTTAAATGAATGCCGGTAGTATAAAGTAAACATCAGCAATGGGGATACCAAGGCGACCAGGCGTGGTCCAGGCCACACTACCCCCTTGTGTGGTGCGCCTGCCTTAAAGGATGCTCACGAAGGGTATATGTCCCTCTGGTCTGTAACGCTAAACGGGGATCTTTTTTTATTTGAGCGCTTGTTCCTGCCCATAAATAACACCAGTGCAATTTGGTATTTGAAACTGGTCTGGGCTTCTCTTTAGTCAGCCTTGGCTAAAAAACACAAGTTGCTAATAGTTAATTCTCTTATAAACCGAAGCCAAAAATTTCCACTGAAACCTCTGCAGACAAAATACTTTGAATCGGAAATAAAAAAATATAATATTATTAATTGGACTTTTGATCAATGATCTTAATAGCGTGCTACTTATAAAGTACTGTTCCAGTACGACTGACATCCTGCGTTTAAATCCTGAGATTTAAACAAAGAAATAACAAGGCTTATAAATGTAGAGGATGATAGTTTCCAACTCAATTATTAATGACAAAAGGCAAATTAACAAAAGGCCAAATAAATTAATTTGATAATTTGGCATAGTTAATCCCTTAGGGATAAAGTGTTCCTTGATGGCCTTAGGAGGATCATTAAGCTAAAGAGTATAGATAATGGGAATGGGGAAGTTATAATGCAGTTAGAGGATAGTACACTGCATATGAACCTGGCAACCTGAGTTCAATTCATGGCCATGGCTAACATTTCATGCAGGCACACACAACATGCGCAGATGCATGCATGGCAGCACAAGCACATATAACAACAACAGCCGCCATTTGCCGCTAAGTCGTGATGACATTCACTGTGGAAATGCCATTGATACAGAAAAACCCCAAAAAAAATTGTTGCTGATTTTCCGTGCTCTGTTGTTGTTGACATGTCAGTCTCTCCGCAGCTTTGTGCAGCGCTTTGTGACCCTCGGGTGAAAGGCGCTATATAAATGCTATTATTATTATTACTGTTAGCAGATGACGATGGATAATGCCAGAATGGCTAGGAATAGCAAGTCTCTTTTCAATGCAATGCATCTTCAGAGTATGATGAGTTTTAAAGCTATTCGGAAAGTTAGCAGTAAGCCAATTGCTTCACTTAATAATGACAGATCTCCAGTGGGGACAATTCTCAAGGTCTTTAGGAAGCAAGCAATGGGATGAATGTGACAATCTTGGCGGAATGCATTATTATCATTGCAGAATAATCACTGGGTACTTTGTACGAAGTTTTTTTTATTGTACAAGTACCAGGATATTGTGCAGAGCATTTCCAGATTAAACGTAGCATGATGACAACACGTGAATGAATTGATGTAGCTTTGCACGGCTCGATATATGTGAAGTGATTTCAAGAGCTGCTCTTTTGGAATAGCCGTGTCATCAGCCTGATGATGATCACATCATCAGCCTGATTGATCACGTCCCGAAGGAGAGAGGAGAAACCCTCGACACGGCTATTCCGAAAGAGCAGCTTGAGAGCAATTCTCAACAACGTATTAAGATTCCTACTACGTTAGCATTTCCACCCTGCATACCGGCCCAGGATTGCGTACCTTGAGTATTTTGACGACGACCTTCTCGTTGTTGGTGATGTTGATGGCTTCAAACACCTCGCTGTATTTTCCCCGGCCCAGCTTGCGCACCAACTGATAGTCATCCTGGTTCCTAGATGAAAGAGCAAGGCAGCCCTGCTTTTATTAAAGCCAAATTTAACATTAAGCAGATTTTACTTCCACGCACATTTTAGCCATACACATTTTTTTTTTTACAAAGGTTGAATTATAAAAAGAATATTTTGCAGACTTTTTATATAACCTACTGTTGGCAGAAAAGCACCATATCATGTAGGACTGTAGGTCATGGAGATTATTTTTCCATACTACACCACACTGGTCAGTGTGGGTTGTGGTTCAAATGCCACGAGCCACATGTCAGTTAACTGTTGCTGGGAATCAGAACTCAGATTGCCGGGTTCATACCACATCACGATAAACAGTGTCACCATTCCGCTCCAATGCATTATGATGCTTTGCTTAATAACAAAGCTTTGAACGAACGCAGTTTTTGTTCTTTCGGAATGCTGTGTTGAGCGCGAAGGAGAGAGAAGGAACACTCAACACGGCTATCCCGTAAGAACAGCAAGGGAGAGTAATTCTCATATACCGAGCCGTGAAAAACCTACATCAGTACAGTAATTAAGATACTTGATATTACTTTATGATATAAATTATTTAGCAGTTTATTTTGCATGAATACAAGCTCAGATTACTCCAAGAGCGTGCATGTACACCCCAACCGTTGACTCCCTGCTTAAATGAGCAACTGCATGGGTGGATGCCTTCTTCATCAGCATTCCTGAACTATGACAGAATTTTAGTATCCAATGCAAAGTTAGTCTTCCATAAGACTCTCACTGCTGACTACCTACAATGTGATAATAAACTTAGCGCGATGTCTCCCAGATATTAATAAACGTGAATGTTATTAGATATTTTTAAAGTGGTTATTTAATATAAAAACAAACTACAATTCCCAGAGTACAGTCTTACAAACCCAGGAAAACACACTTGTGAGTTGGCCATGAATTGGATGAAAACCCCTAGGTTTGAGACCTATTTAAGAAACTCCAGGACCTGAGAAGTTATGATGGTCTGGATAATGTGGCAACGGCAGCATAACAGAAGCTGTCCACGTAACCTCATCAGCTCAAATCTCTGAGGCTAAGTAGGATCAAGCGTGTGTATGACTGAAATGGGGAAACAAAAATGGATTAGCTCACTGCATGTAATGACATTGGCAGCTGAGAGCAAACACTCTTGTGTTTGGCCCTAGCAGGAGACATTCTCAATTTAGGAAATGCTAAAATTGATTTTCCCACCTCCCCACTGGCACCAAAAGTCAGCAGCAGTGGTGACAGTATGTTTTATGTATTCAGAATTTGGACAAAGTTGTTGAGGGAGGAACCAGTGAGGGTTGCAAAGCCTGCTCTCCCCCCCATCAATCAATACAAAATCATTGGTAAAATCTGTCATTCTGCCGTAATGAATTAGTACCACTATCTGTAAAGTGAATGGCAGGTAATTAATGGACAACCTGCTTCCCATCAGTAGAGTCAACAGACATGGGCACTACCCAGGGATCATGTATACAGGTGTTAATTTCTTAATAATACCATTAAGAAGTCCTCTCATTTATGGCTTCATGGGGCAGCATTGTTTTTCACAGTGACAGTGAAATACTATATTATAAGCACGAACCGTTTAATATTTGAGGTGTATCCACTCCTTATATGGCCCACGAGGGTTAAATATAAGGTGAACGGTATACAGCATATCTGAAACTAAAAGCACATAAAACAGGGTTTCCCCTGAAAAGCGGTAACTGTACACACACCGATTTCAGCCAATCAGTTTTTATTTAAGCTGGAAGGAACCGATGAGCTATGTAGCTCTTTTTAACAGTCATTCAGCATGGAGGAGTAAGCAGACGAAGGGCGCAAGGTAGAGTTATACCCAGGATAGGACGCCAGACCATCACAGGACACCGGGGCCTATTTATTCAGGAGGCCAATTAACCTAGGAAACAGCAGCATGTGTTTGGATGGTAGAAGGAAACTGCAGTGCTCGGTGAAAACCCACGTGGACAAGGGGAGAACATGCCAACGCTACACAGAAAGGCACCCAAGGCAGGAATCGAACCCAGGGCCTTCTTACTGTGAGGTGGCAGCGCTGCTCACTGAGCCACTGGACGACTTTTCAATACAACCGAGTGTGCCTTTACTTATACCAGAATTTGGGATTATAAATTAGTCTAGACAGGTGGTTGCATGGCTCAGGAGGCTAATGCTCATGCCAGGATACTCCTGAGCAAAACACCTCCAAGCCTCTGGCATCTAAGCTCTGAGGCTGACAGGCAACAAACATATATGAAGGCGTTTTCAGTTTTCACATGCACTGGGCTACACAAGGTTTCAGCAAAGTGGCTGAATGGCTTTTATTATATAACCCATATCCCCACTGTATGATGCAAAATTCCATGCGGTAATGCGTATCAAAGTAAATTCATTAACAATACAATTAAATCCATAATAACAATATAATAAAACAAAATTAACATTGTGTTATTTTTTGTAATGTTAGTGTTTCCCCTTATTCATTCTACAAATGATAGCCCCAGCTGGTCTATCAGCATCCAGCCAAAGCACTTTCTGAATACTGCACGGCGGCAGACGCAGACGGATATGAGCCAGAAGCAAAATATGCAGGCATTCACCCACGATTCATAAAAGGTCTACATTGCACATCACGAGACCACAGTCTCGTCAGCTAAGCAGATAACCTGAGTGGTTTCCTCTGTGCTAATCTACTAAACAAACCCTTAGGAGGTGGAATTTCCCAAATCTCTTGTTGTTGTTTGAACCGTTATTTTTGACCATGATGAGCCTTACCAACTCATTTCATATGAAATCTTAATTTACATCTCAGGAGACAAAATAGGGACTCAGTCCTTCATTTCAGCGGTGCTACATCATCGCTTTTTAGGGGGGCACAGAATTAGCTCCATGACTCATTCGACAACCTTAAATTTACATCACTTCCAACAACATAACTGAACGTTTTTCACAACTAACATCTCCATCCTCCATCAATGGCTCTTTCAAGGAATATTGCGAGCCTAGAATGAGGTTTCCCCCCAGTGTTTCCAGTCGCCATATCTTTCGCATTGCCTGTCCATATCCTTTCCCTTGCCTGGTTTCCCTCTCTCCCCCCCTCCCTGTGCTCTCCACTCAGCATGAATGATGAGGTCGATGATCCTGCAGTACAGCACGACTCGATAAAACCCCTGGGGTAGCACTGTGGTGCAAATAAAACTAAAAGCAACCTAGACTTGGCTAACCCCCCCCCCCCAAACAAATACAGACACAAACAAGTGCATACACAGGCGCAGATGCCCTGTATAGCCTTCACAGACTGTAGGGTCAAGTGCTGTTAGCAAGCACATATAAAGGTCAGCACGGCACACGACAGGGTGGGTGGCCAGCAACTAATCCGGACCGCCTGTGCCTAGTGGCGATGTTTGCACACCGCACCAGGTACTCATTTGAGATTGAGTCAACCTAGGGGAGGCCCCGGACCGGTTCAGAAACTCGTCACCGGTCTTGGCCGTGAGTGGGATTTGAACTCAGTTGGCCGGGTTCGTAGTGCAGCACGCTCACCACTGCGCCACCGCTCCCCACAACACACCCCACACACAGCACACATACACTTTTAGTCTACACAGTAAAAGTGAAGGCGGTGTGGCGAACACGATTACTTTGTCTTACCAGATGTGATGTGAATGAGACATTGCAAGAGGCACTCCCACAGACTGACTCAACAAAGACTGGGGACAGTGAAATTTATGTACCAATTGTCAAAGGGTCTCAGAGCCAACAAGCAAACCCTGGATGCTGAGTTTGCAGTGTAGTCCATGGAACCACTCTGCAATTGCTTTATACAAGCATATGCACAATCATAAATATAGTACATTAATATGGTTTATTATTGACCACACACCTACGATCAATCTGTTTCTAGCAAAAGCAATATCGTAAATATTTTGTCTGGCTTATACAGACTAAGAAAAATAATTGGTTCCAAAGAAAATTGATGCAGTCACCTAAGCTCTAACAAACCAAGGCTTTTATACCAAAAAGCATTGAAATGAACAAAACTATAATCAGTCCATAGATAGTGCTTGCTGTGACATATGGATGAGATATGTGGGCACTAATAAAGAAAATTAATCAAATTCTGAAGAGTGCACAAATCAAGAGAAAATAATAATTAGAATTACGCCGAGACACAACAAATATGAACAGGTAGACCAGAAAACAAATACAGCTTAGATAAATCCTATAGACGACTGTATTAAGAAGCATAAGTGGACTTGGCACAACAGATTATGTCAAGGAGTAATGGCTGAGACTGGCAATGGAATAGTAACCAAAGGAGTGAACACGACCGAGAGGAAGACGACCGTGAAGATGAAGCAATGAAATCAGCTCATACGCGGAAGCGGGACAGATTGCAGCACAGCAAGACTGACTGAAGGGGACGATGTTGGATGAAGGAGGACTTCATCCAGCAGGATATTGATTAAAGCAATAAATAACGATGTCTTTTCTTGGTTGGAACAGTTGTTTATGCATAATGAACCTTACTACATGAGTTTGTATTTGGCCACAGCCAACATCAGTGGTGAGATATCAGAATCGCTCTTCAAAGCCTCTCCTCCACAACCCTCAGCTCTCATTGACTGGCTGTTTATGGTCAATGGTGCTCATGGCAAAGCAACGGTATACTCGCCCACCCCCCACCCATTTTTACGAGTGTGGTGCAAGGGAATGTTTTTCAAAAGAAAACAGAATTCATTCAGTCGGCTTTGCAAAGGCAAACAACGTACCAAACTCTCCCCCTTTATTTACTTACATAAATGCCCAGGATTATTATTTATTCATAGGCCATCCAGGCGCCTTTCCTTGCCGAGATCCCCTGCCAGGCTCCCTGGGCGGAGCAGCCCAGGCGAGATGGAAGGGCAGGGCGGAGGGTCGGGCCCTTCAGGCTTTACTTAATGATCGAACACATGGGACGTGATACACCACCAATGGCTTAGTAAAAAAGGTGGAACTTTGTTGGAAAACAGAAGCATCGAATGTAATAAATTTAACATGAAATGCTGTCCACACTTGATGAAAACGACAAAGTTACACGCAGAAAAAACTGCATTAACCTGCCTGTGAAACTGATAAAAAAAAATAGTTCGGTAATTGTGCGGGCATTTTTTTGGGAAATGCCTTTTAAACAAACACCAACCCAATTTCAGTCCGGGAGCCAAAGGACTAAAGTAATTCGTAATTGACAGGGTGGCTCTGATCCAGCGAGAAATGCAGCATTGAATCAAAAACTGCATTCATGCCACGACGGATTTAAACCCGAGCAACCTATAAATAGTATCGCCATAATCAAGAATCAGAAAGACTGCACAGGTCATAAGCTTGCCTGCAGGTGTTCATTCGTATGCATGATTAAAAGTAAGCACGGTAATGAGACGATGTTGTGTCAGCTACTGGATAGTAAACATTTAGGTGCAGAAATGGCATAGTGGTGGTAAGCTTGTTAACAAGCGGGACCGTTTATTTTTTTGTGCACTATTCCATTCTCACGGCTACCTGGTAATTTTTGCAAATAATTACCCAAGCAGTTGTTAAAAAGCTCTGACATCATTCAAGTCAGTCCGAGGCGTAAGAGACTGAGTCACAAATTAGAAAATTATTTTTATCTAACGTACAGTAAAATAAGGAGGCACTGTCCGTAAATCACAAGCTACGGCGATTATTTAATTAGCAAAAATTCAAGACCTCCCAATTAAACTGTATGAGACTTTCAACAACAAAAACAAACTGTTTAATTGAGCGAATTTTTTTTTCTGGTCATTGAATCGGTAATGCAATTACTGTTACAGGCGTAGGAAATTGGGGCAATAAAAAACAAGCAATTATAATCCACAATATTGTTTTTAAAGACATGGAATATATTTAGCCAAGCAAATGACAATTTAATTTTGTCAAAAATGTGGTCCTATTCCTCTTATAATCACAGCTGTGATGTGGAAAAGTCACGTTTCTATGGCGGGGGCCTATCACAATATACAGCATCCACTGCCGATTTCCCACAAATCGGTGCTCATTTTATCATCATTTGACGTACAAAGGATTAAGTTTGACTGACTGCAATTTGAACGTGCAAGCTTCCAATGGCAAGTCACCACAGTGCCATCCAGCTGGCTACAAACGATATAACACAGAAAATATACACATTATGACCATTTTCAATGTCGTGTTTAAAAGGGAAAATTCTTTACTAAATCTACAATGTTTGAAAAAAATTATAACGTAAACATGTTTCATCTTATGAGACTAATTATAAATGGATGGCGAATGATGTGAAAAACAAGAGCCTCATAGCTGACCCGGCTGTTGGCAACACCGGGCAGTCATGAACAACACAGACACATTACATGGACACATGCACAAATGAGAGACTCAAGGACACTCCCCAGTGTGAATGTGGTGGACATCAAGTGACCAGATATCCACCGTCTTGTACTAATTTTCCCCAGAAATCTCTCTGAGATTCACTTCACATCTCCCAAACCTCTTGACCATATATCAAAATTGAATGCATAGGTTAATTGGCTTGCGGACTAAATTGCCCCCGGTGCACTGTGGACTGGCGTGCCATCCTGAGTATGGCCCTGACTTGCACCCTGTGTCTGGCGGGATAGGCTCCGGCCCACCGCAACCTTGTACAGGATTAAGCGGTTTCTGACAATGAATGAATAAAAAGTGTTATACAGCACTGTAATATATTGCTATTCACACGTGACACCATCATCATTAGGTAAGTGTATGTACGTTTCACTGCCTATTTTTTATCAGCAGACGTATACACAGCATATTGCCTCCATATTTATGTTCTTACCTGGCTCACAAAGCATTACCATGCTGTAAGCTCAGGGACATTTCTCACGCTAAAGACTCCCTGTCAGCACTGTCTTGCGCCACAGAGCTTTCTCTTACTCAGCACTATGCAAAAGGAACCAATGAGATCCTGATATAAGACTCCATCTGGTCATGCCTTTAAAACTGTAAAATGTCACAATACTACAAGATGTAAAATGTACACGTTGTTCCGTTTGGTTATTTCCCGCCATGTAATTAAGAATTTGGTTAAAGGGTTATGACGTGGTACGAAATGTGTTTTAACATTTGTATTTATCTTTACATTTACGTCTGTTAGTCATTGGTTATGTTTACTGTCAAACTGATGTATTCTTGCCATGTTGCCAGGAAACCCTGTGAATGGGATGTTAATCTCAAGGGTTTTATCCTGGATAAAGATTGACATATAGATAAAACTTAACGTGAATGAAGCAGCATTTACTGTGAATGAACTGGCGGAATTTGACATTTATTTTGAAACAAAAAGCAATTAATGCTTGTGTAATTGCTTACGGGGGTCAAGGTAGAAGCGTTCACGTCGCGATCCCTGTCAAGTAATACACCTTGGTATTACCTGCGAATTCTACCAAACACTTTGAAGCCGAGCTGAAAGACAACGATGTCCAAAAGCTGGCCATCGTGCTTCGAAAAATCGCAAAGAAGAAGAATTGCTTACGACACTGTTGTGCAGAAAAAAAGAACTGGAGATAAATTACTTTACACTTGAATTCAAACCATCTTCATAATTAAATGTTTACAAACATATGTACATATTCAATGTAGAATGTATACATCTATGCCTTTTTATACAAGCTTCTTCTCATAAATGAACAAAACACATTAAATGTGATATAACTGGAAACTGCATAACGATGAAAAGAGCCTTACCCCTCTGACCTTCAAATAATGAAATGAATGACAATCAATTGCATTAACCAACTTTGAAGAATACAACAGAATATATCATTATGCACACCCTAGAATGGATATTTTAAGTCAGGCAACAGACTGCTGCAGGGCACTATATTCAACACTATGTTAAGAATGGATTTTTTAATCAAATCACGACCCTGAATCGGGTGGCGAGATTAATCGTTAAACACCAACAACTACTGTACTGCATATATTTTCCACAGAGCTGACCTTATCCTGGCATGAACTACTTGAATATTAAAAAATCTTAAAATATTGTTAGTATTTTGTTTTTTTATCCTAGTATTTTTAAACCCTTGTTGTTGTGTTCCAGTCCATGTATATGCTAACACCGGGGTCTGAGAGAAACGGAATGTCGATCCTCTATATGTCCTGTACATATGGCAGAATTGACAATAAAGTTGCATTGAATATGATGACAATAATACTATTACTATTATAATTATGCATGGGAATTATAAGAGTTAGAGTTGTTTCACTGTAAAACTTACTCGAAGGCTTTCATGACCAATGTTATTCATAGTGAGGTTCTGTTTGTGAGTTTAGGTCATGTGAAGGTGCCATCTTTTGAGGTAAGTGATGCATGTGCTCATTCGTTTGCTCCGGTATATCGACGGGTGCACTTCACTTACACACCTTCACTTGTTTCACTGTATTTATTTAAACCCAGGTCTCGATTGGGAATGAAACCCTTTTGGTCTCAATGGCCTCATCGTAATCAGCCATTCTTTCTACTGCTGGATGAAGACCCCTCCACGTTGTCCCATTGCTCAGTCCTGTGATGCTAGAATCCATCTCACTCCTGCATATGAACGTACCCCTTTGTCCATTTTCTTGGTGGTCATCTTCTCAGGAGCACTATCTCCTTCAACTGCCATTCCCACACCAGTTATATTCATCATTCCAGAATTCTGTCCAAACACACTTTCCTTCACAGTCATTATTATGTATCTGATTTGTGTTGTTCCTGGATTCATGTGGTCCTCTCTCTGCCTCAGTGTAACATACAAATGTTGAATGTTGCCTAAGGCTATCTCAGCAGAGTGGTTTTCCTAAACTTGCCACATATTCTCAAGCGTAATCTATATATAATGGAGCAAGCGGTTTTTTTATCTACAGTATGTATATATGTGTGTATGTATGTCTGCACTTTATCTACAAGGCTAAAATCCTTTATAAGCGCAAAATGTATCTACCCAAGGCCAAAAGTTCTATGTCTTGTTCCAGCTTTACTTGACACATTGATTAATCCATTGAAATTTCAGAGAGCAAGCATTATTCCCAAACGGACATCAGAAAGAAATCTAGGTCGAAAGCAATCATATCAGCAAAAAATGTCATCAACAAGAGATGTCAGAAGAACGTGTTACACGCATGAAACCAGCTCGCCTGTAGGGTGGGTACTAATAAAACCAATAGAAAAAACAACACTAGAATAATGTTATAACAAATGACTGGAATCACAGTGGAGTAGTTCTGTAGTCAAGTATTTACTTGTGCAAGTTTTGACGACCATTGCCTCTTTATAGACAGTATATCGATATTTATAAAACTGCATAAAACACTCGGTGTCTCAAAGCTCAAATGCCTCATCACTAATATTGGTCCTAAGCCAGAGGGCAATCACTTGACTTTCCATAAAGTGGGATGCTCGTAAGAGAAAAAGGCTTTAAATTACTTTTAAATTAAAATGTCTATTGAGTACGGGCGGCACGGTGGCGTAGTGGGTAGCGCTTCCGCCTCACCGCAAGAAGGTCCCGGGTTCGAATCTCGGCTCGAGGGCCTTTCTGTGTGGAGTTTGCATGTTCTCCCCGTGTCCGCGTGGGTTTTCGCCGGGCACTCCGGTTTCCTCCCACCGTCCAAAGACACGCTGCCAAGTTAATTGGCGTACTGACTACATTTCCCCAGGCGCCCTGCGATAGACTGGCGTCCCATCCTTGGTGTTCCTTGCCTTGCGCCCTGTCTCTGTCGGGATAGGCTCTGGCTCACCACGACCCTCTACAGGATTAAGCGGTTTCTGAAAATGGATGGATGGATCTAAGGCGCTCTATAAAATGCTATTATTATTATTATTTAGTACGTCTACGAAATAAGTATTACATAAGATGTAATATAAAAACACTTTCTTAAAAACAACCAAAACTTGATTCCCAGTCACATCTGCCAACCGAGTATAATTGGGCGTCTCACAGCAACAAAGTCCTGGGTTCGATTTCCAGCTTGGGTGCCTTTCTGTGTGGAGTTTTCACGTTCTCCCCGTGTCCGCGCGGGTTTTCGGCAAGCACTCCGGTTTCCTCCCACAGTCCAAAGACATGCCGCTGCTGCATAGGTTAATTGGCCTGCTGACTAAATTGCCACCGGTGTGCCTGTGATGGACTGGCGTCCTGGGTATAAGCCCTGCCTTGCAACCTATGTGTGCCGGGATAGGCTCCGGCTCACAACCCTGTACAGGATTAAGCGCTTCTGAAAATCGATGGATGAATGGCAAGGGGCAGGACGGGAGATACGAAGGATGGGCACGTGTCAAGGTGAGGTGACGGTGATGGGGGTGATGATGGGGGATGGGGGTGATGATGGGGGTAACGATGCTGCGTGGTACTCACCCCCACTCAACAACGTGAGACTCGTAGTCCCAGTACTCCCGCGGGCGGTGCGTGTTCACGTCCGTGTAGACGCGTGCTCGGCTTGCCACGGGGGCAGACATCGCTCGCCCGCTTTCCTGGACTGAACGCGGGAACAAACGTTGATAATCATCAGCGACCCTGGGGCGGCAGGGTGGCGACGCAGTGGTAGCAACATCTGCGCCTCACAGAAAAGTCCGTCCCCTGCCTGAGGCGGTTTGATTTCTGCCTCCGGTGCCTTTCTGTACGGAGTTTGTGGGTTATCCCACCTGTTCTGCATGGATTTGCCCTGTAGAGGATTAACCGGTTTCTGAAAATGTTTGGACGGATGGAACACTCATCAATTGACCGATAACATCATAATTTATTGGACACAGTGTCTGGCAAATGTTGGCGCTGGCTAACTCAGTGGCTGCCTTTGCCATGCCTCGCTGCCGTTTCCTCACAGCTCTGAGTCAATCGCTCTTCGAACAAATACCTTCGACGCTGAACGAACACTGTGCGCGTTATAACTTCCAAATTTGATTTTATACAGCATACTACTGTGGAGGTTTTAGAGATCGTGCTGTATAGCTCTCCGACTTTTTCTGGTTGTACCGAGCGGTGTTCAGCATTGATGTCCGACGTTTTGCACCATGTGTATTGGGAGCTTCTTCAACACCTCCCCAGCATATAGAGTGAAAGACGAAGAAGCTCACAGTACGTGGAATCAAACGTCAGACATGCCGAATAACACGCCGTAATAACATGAAAATAGATCGGGCAGCTATAATCATCATCAGCCATGCTCCATTGCTGGATGAAAGTCTCCCCTCGGGAACAAACAATACTCTGCTAACATACACTGGTTTTCTGTGTTTTGCAAAGTCAAATAAAGTCATAAATTATAAGGTAAACAAAAGTTTCAACAATCAGAGAGAACGTGTAAATAACGTTTACTCTACTGAGTTTTAGCATCATACTGTAAATCTGTACGTCTTGTAAACTCTTAATTTAATAAAGTCAGTCTCCCTGCTCAAATGGCTATCCGTATCGGTTATTGGCCATTACCAGTGTTGGAACCCTAACTTTCCAATGGAAGAAGACCAGTTTCAATGTTGACGTTCCACAAAGTGGTACGTATTTTACCAACAACCGAAAGTCATTGCTATAGTGTACTGGTTTCTTGTACCCGTAACCGAGATTTAAACTCGTAACCTTTCGATCTTAAGTCAAGCCTTATAACCAATACCACCAAACTCTATACATAGACACTAAAATAAAATCGCGTTACGTTTCTCACAACAATAATAATATACATACATAGCTAGCGATATTATACAAACACTGCTGCAATTCACCGTCAGTGAAGAGCAGCCACACAGTACGCGAAATATAAAAAAACCTAATAAAATATGAGTATATGGCACTCCTAGAACTAAACACATTTACAACTAGCACACATCCAACTTTATATATTTATCCACGGCAACTGCTACAACTGATTAAACAAAGATAAGGAACATTCAACATCTCCCCACCGTCTCAGCTCTTGACAGCGGTCCTTCCTTCAGCAATACCCCGGCGCGGCCTAGCCGAGGCGCGAGCTCTCAGCGGACCCCCCGTCCTCGATTAGAACGGCACGCCGGCTCCCCTCACTCCAAAGCCGGTATGGTGCGTGAGGCCCGACCCGCCCGCCCTCGTGAGTCGCGAGTCTCTCCCTACCCCCCATACACATCACCGAAAGCGACGGCGGCGGCCCGGGTGTCTCACTCTCCCTATACCGTGTGTGTTTCCGCTTGCCCCGGGGCCGTTTGCGAATGACGAGTGTGAGGCAACCCGGTCGTGTCGGAACGACGTGCCTTGTTACTGACCGTGGCGGGGGTGAGGAGGCCGGGGCGTCGATGGCGGGAAGTGGTGTAACGCACGACAATATGGCGGAGAGGGCTTCGCCTGCCCCCGCCGCCCACACGCGCTCGGTGTCAGTGGGAGCTCCCAGGGCTTGCTTGTCTCACAACATCCCCCAACCACGATCTCAGACGCCCTTAAAAACACCTGCAACTAACTGCAACGATGTCTCAAGAAGTAATTTCCCCTCAGGTTTGAGGAAAAAAAAAATCGCCTCAGTTGGATGTGCTGTTACAGTACCTCTGTCAAGCCACACCTGCCCAATTAAGTACTGTTGTCTCGGAAAAGTGGAGAAAATAATTTTTATTATCGTCTTAAGTGGCGAGTTGATAATGACAACAATATAATGCCTCACAAAGGCGCAGATTTTCATCTCGTTTGTTGCCACCGTGTGAAACGCCTCAAACTCCTCCACGAACCTGGGTTCGATTCCCTGCTGGGGTGGATTTCTGCGCGGAGTTGCTACGTTCTCCCCCCCGTGTGTTTTTGCCGGGTACTCCGGTTTCTTCCCAGAGTCAAAATAAACACCTAAATACCTCGCATCGCTACTCCGGCCACTCACCTCAACACAATCCCGCACTCTACGCAGCTCATAACAGCACCTACTTCACACACCGCGCTCACGCACAACCTTCGCACAACGCCGATTCTCGGTCTCGGCACCCACAACCTGGAACAGCCTGCCACATCTATGCCAAACACAGTTCCCCCACAACCTTCAAAACACTTTTAAAAGAACATCTCTTCACCGACTCACAACAAACCGACTGAGCCAGGCTCCGCGCCTCCGAATCGACGGGCGCGATCTTCTTTCTTCTTTGCGATTCTTCGAAGCACGATGGCTAGCTTCTGTACATCGTTGTCTTTCAGCTCGGCCTCGAAGTGTTTGGTAGAATTCGCAGGCAATACCAAGTACTACCTGACAGGGATCGCGACGTGGACGCTTCTACCTTGACCCCCACCATTTTTTCCTGATATTAAACATTTTATTAAAACGTGCTTTTGAGAAGCTGGTCGTATTGACACTTCATAAATTTGCGTGTGTATAAAAAGCATTTTGGAAGAATTTTATAAAATAGAGGGAATTGCTACTATTAATCGTTAAACCCCAGTTATTGCATTCCCAAGCATGGGCTATGTTTTTCATGCCAAAAAGGGGAGTTGATTAGAAAGTTACAAAAATGCTATCTCGTTGAAAAGCAACATTAAGTTTTAGACAGTGGCCAGCATAAACAAAAAAACATTAATTGCCTTTTCCCGTGTAACATTTAAATAGCAGACCATGGGAAAAATTGTATTCAAGGTCTTGCATGAAAAAATTTTTCAACTGTTTATTTTTTTAATTAATGCATTGAGGACACAGTGACTGGAAAGTGTAATTAAGTTTAATTGGTATAAGTGGAGTAATTTCAGCAATTCTCCGGATTTTCACACGAGTTACAGAGTCGGAGAATCTATACCGCTTACATGAATATAAATCCTGTGTCCATCTGATTCACCTTTATTCAAAAATTAAGGATGTGTAAATACTGTACGGTGTACGTCATAGCTTTGAAAGGAATGTATTTTTATAACCAATTTTCACAGCCTATCGCAATCAGATAAATGTGTCTTACATGTGCAAAATGTAGCGCTACCCCCTCACAGCAAGAAGGCCCCGAGTTCGAATCTCAGCTCGGAACCTATCCCGGCAGACACAGGGCACAATGCAGGGCTATACCTAGGGTGG
>JAZEWU010000008.1:1193328-1206476 GCA_036362915.1 Geotria australis | reverse complement strand
AAAGAGAACGGCATGTCAACAATGAAAGAAAAAACAACCAATAAAAACCAAAGGAACAAAAATTTAATTATTTATGCTGCTTCGAATATACCGAAAGGTAGTGAAACTGGCAATGTTAAGAGCGGAAAAAATCTGCCAGCGTCCCCTAAGATGGCCGTCACTTCCTTAAAGACAAACAAGGAGGGAGACAGGGAGGGACGGTGAGCGACAGGGGGAGACATAGGGACACAGAGACAGGAAGACAGAGAGACAGACACGAGGGGGAAACAACGACAAACTGACTGGTCAACTTTAAAAAAGAGTAATCAGATTACTCTTCCTATTGTCACAACACATAAACCGTGCATTGACCTTAGAGGTAGTATTGTCAATCGCTACGGTAGTGACCGTAGTGGTTATGAAACGATGTAAGGACCTTCGGTGAATCGTATTCAAGAAATTTCTAGCAATGTGATACTATGATAAATACTCAAACAATTCAATCAGCATTGTGTATATTCTAATAACAATAATAGCATTTTATATAGCGCCTTTCACGCTGATATAATCACGCATTATTTTTTATTAAATGACATATGCTCATGTATGAGCAGCAAACATAATAACGTATGACTTAAGTGAAAAAGAAAACCCGAGACTTGGTATCTCGTGATTTGTAATATGATCTCACATCAAGAGACACAAACAACTGTAAGAAGTGATCAGCCAAGTGTAGGGGGAAATTCGGTGAGTAAACAAGTCATGTATCACAAGTTGTCACAGTCAATCATTTATATGGCCGGCAGCTGCAGGAAGTGAAGGAATGTGTGTATTCTCGGAGCACTGGTTAGCGTGGATCATAACTACAGTTCTGAAATGAACAGATGAATTATAACGGGCTTGATTATTTTTGGAAGATGAATTAATCATGAATAACAAATCTGCCCTTGCACGCAAACGTCGGCAATGGCATATTGCTAAAAAAAAATGGGACGTCTTTGATTTAAAATAATAATCCTGAAAGCTTTAGTTATAGAGGAAGGTGGAAAGATGGACGCCTTACATACGCGTTCCACAGCAGAAACGGGCGATTAAAAATGCACGAATTATAGAACAAACGTAACAGGGGAAGAGACGTTGTTAGAAAACCTGACAGATTGGAAAAAGAGTGATGGACTGGCGGCCAACAGAGGGCGCACACGCACTCTACTTCTTAGTTAAAGGGGGTATGAACCAAGGACCCTTAACTCAGTCCTCACCTGCGTTTTAATTTCCGTAACGTGGTCCTTACACCAGTCCAAAGACATGCCGCTGCATAGGTTAATTGGCCTGCGGACTAAATTGCCCCCGGTGCCCTGTGATAAACTGGCGTTTCATCATGGGTATAGCCCTGCCTTGCGCCCTGTGTCTGACGGGATAGGCTCCGGTTCACCGCAACCCTCTTCAGGATTAAGCGGTTTCTCACAATGAATGAATTAATTGGTCACGAAAGCCGTCACGCTAAGCACTACACATTTACCACCCCACACTGACCAGTGTGGTAAAGTACAGGTATGGTGATATAACGCACATAACCTGTACAGTGTTGGGAGGTCTTGCTGCAGCAGTGGTTTTATAACACTGCTTTACTTGTACAGTACGTACACGTGTCCATCTATTCATTAAAGTAGCTGATACAATTCTTTGAGATGAAACATTCTCATTTGCAAGGTCGTCCTGCATGTCATTTGCCACGTGCAGAGCAAACACGTAATGACATTTGTATGCAAACATTTTAAAATGTTAAACTCACGCTATTCGTTTGTACACCGCCACAAGCCAGTTATCCCTGTGGTAACTTTTCATTATATTTGCAAATGTAAATATTGCAAAATGTATCCCTTTTAATGGGTTGGGTCACGTAAAAAAAAACAAGTCTCGTAAACCCGCCTCCACCCGACACAGACAATTAGGTTTGTCACGTCAATAAAATGTGCCAATTCTTTACTACTTCAGCACAGCGGCATGTTGGAGAGCGAACCTACAACGTTTGCAATGAAATATGTCGTTTTGCTGTTAGTTGCAATCAGATTCATCAGGTATTTCGAACAGAGGTTCACGTGACAAACCTTAATAATTGGCTGTGGCGGCGGGTTTACGACATTCGAAGAGAGAATAACTCAGAGGCGCGAGGAAACCGCAGAGGCAGGGAGGGGGGGAAGGCAACCGCGCGTTAGCCGCCGCCAACATTTGCCAGACACTGCGTCCTGTATATTATGAGGTCATCGGCCAATTAATTAATGAGTGTTTTTTAGTTGTGGGAGGAAACCGGAGTACCCGGAGGAAACCCACGCAGAACAGGGGGAGATCAAACAAACGCCACACAGAAAGGCGCCCGAGGCGGGAATCGAACCACCTCGGGCAGGACTTTATTTCTGTGAGGCGCAGACGTTACCGCTGATGATAGGCCAAATCAACCCCAACAAGGACTCCTGACCAGGATTTGAACCCGCAACCTTCAGACTGCGAGGCACTCACTCTACCGCGGAGAAACACTGGCCAAGTTGATGTTCAATTGCGAATCATGCCCCAACATTTTTTACATCCATTTTACAGTAGTTGGCATGCTTTAGTAATTTCGCGCCGAAATTATCTGGCATCTGCCAGATCGTAATTTTGTGAAAACTTGACTCAGTGGAAATCATGCTGACCGCAGCTAAGCTAGACAGCTTCCCATCCAGATGTCTCAAAGTCCTAAGTAATGAAGGCGTGAATAACAATGTTTTACGCACTGGCGAGATTACGATGTATGCATATTTTTGAACTTATAACACGCACTGTATTTCCTTACTTGCGAGGAAAAAAAACCTTCAGAGGTGCGAGGAACCACAGAGAAGCGGGAAGGCAGCTATGCAGTGAGCCAGCGTCAACAATTGCCCAAGCTCGGCGGCCATCTATTTATTTAGGTGTTATCTGCAAATGAATGAGTGTTTATTTTAGGGATGAAACCTGATCACCCAGAGAAAACCCTCGTATTGCAAGGGGGAACCACTTTGTCCCATAGAGTCCACATTTTACTGAACTGCAATTATCCTGAAAAAGCTAGGGTATATCACGCCCACGGGAAGGACGTTTCACAACTTCTGTGTGTGATCCACTATCCCTGGCTGCCTATCCAGGCAGACACAGGACGCAAGGCACGGCTAAACCCAGGATGGGATATAAGCCCAATCGCAGGGCACCGGGGGCAATGTAGTCTTGCAGGCCAATTATCTTAGGCAACACCATGCAGTTGGACTGTGGGAGGAAACCGAAGTACCCAGCGAAAATCCACACGGACACGGGGAGAACATGCAAAGTCCACACAGAAAGGAACCCGGGCCCGGAATCAAATCGAGCGGTTCTTGCTGTGAATCAACAGCGCTACTCACCTATGAGCAACATATTGGTGTTTGCATGTTGAGCAAAGATGTATCCACTAGGCGTCGCCATTGTACCATTCATATCAATTAAACACTTTCGTATATAAAACAAAAACTCAAGTAGGGCCATTGTCCTGAACATCACTTATGTATACATTTTCATTTTATGGCAGTGTTATGCAGTACAGTAAAACAGTATTAATAAACAATGGCCTTCCTCATGAAGGCGTTAGTGAGTCTCAAGAATTCTTATCAGGGGCCTGCACTTGTTTTGTTTGTCAATTCCATTAATGAATGCTTGGCACGGTTATAAAACCGTACGGTGTAATTTACGACACCTATTAGATTAGGTTTATTTACTCATACCTGTGTTACTGTATTGCACAATTCATTCATTCATTGCCAGAAACCACTTAATCCTGTACAGGGTTGCGGTGAGCTGGAGCCTATCCCGGCAGACACACAGGGCATCGGGGGCAATCCAGTCCGCAGCCCAATTAATCTATGCAGCAGCATGTCTTTGGACTGTGGGAGGAAACCGGAGTGCCCAGCAAAAACCCACGCGGACACGGGGACAACATGCAAACTCCACACACAGAAAGGTACCCGAGTCGGGATTTGAACCAAGGACCTTCTTGCTGTTAGGCGGCAGTGCTACTCACCGCGCCACCGTGCCGTCCTTACACGAAGCAATAATAAGTAATAATTCAACATTTAACGTGTGTTGAATGTTCGAGGGTGGAGCCCATTTCAGGGCCGTAGGGCACGGAGTGAACTTTCACCATAAGATAGCCCGGCCAAACATGCAACATTAGTCAGTTGTTGACATCTGTTTGGAACCAATGGACCAACGTTGACCCAACATCTCACGTTTACTGGAAACCCATTGAAAACATTACACGTCACGTATAGAACATCTGGGAATGTAGCCCAGATATTTTTTGCAATTATTATTACTACCTCTCACAAAAAGAACGCCCTGGGTTTGATTCCCAGCTCGGGTGCCTTTGTGTGTGGCGTTTGCATGTTCTCCCTGTGTCCGCGTGGATTTTCGCCGTGTACTCGGGTTTCCTCCCATCCTGGGTATAGGTCCTGCCTTGCGCCCTGTGTCTACCAAGATAGGCTCCGGCTCACCGCAACTCTATACTGTTTACGATTCAGTGGGTAGTCAGAATGAATGAATAAATGGGTAGAGGGGTGTGGTCAAGATCATATCATATGCCACTCACCGCTGATGTTAGTCGTGACCAGGAATCAAACCTAGGGGAGACAACGATGTCCAGAGGCTGACCATCGTGCTTCGAAGAATCGCAAAGAAGAAACCTAGGGTTCATAGCCCAATGCTCATAGCTACTCATTAAACGTAGTCTGCGTTTAATCACTTTGACATGTTTCAGGAGTGGCCCATTCGTGCCTGTGCCAAACCAATAAAAAAACTACATTTAAAAAATGACTTGTAAACTTTATTACAAGGCAATAAAAATATTTAATTTGCCCACCACCGAGTCATAAACATTAATCGCTGAGATCAGAGGAGGGAATTGGAAAATGTTATTAATTATTTCAAAAATGTCTCTCCCTACTGTACCCTGTAGTCAGTCTTTAAAGCTCACCGAAGAATGTTTTAAAAACACGTTTTAATCTTGGGTGAGATTGTTGGGTTTGAACCCAAGACATTAGTAGTGTTGGCTCAGTCTGCTGGTGGGAATGTATTTGTCTCACACTTGGCTGCCTAGCACCTATATTTACCTTCACATATCCACGGGGTTCTCCCTGGCCAAAGAAACAATCATTCATTCATCGTCCAAAACCGCTTAATCCTTTACAGGGTTGCGGTGAACCGGAGCCTATCCCGGCAGACACAGGGGCGCGAGGCAGGGCTATACCCAGGATGAGACGCCAGTCCATCACAGGGCACCGGGGGCAATATAGTCTGCAGGCCAATTAACCTATGCAGCAGCATGTCTTTGGACTGTGGGAGGAAACCGGAGTGCACAATCGTTAGCCTTCCGCTAGTATCACATTCTATCGGAATGAACGCGGTTCAACCCTGAGTCACCCAGGCGTCCTTGCGACTGACTATTAGCCCGGCGACATCAACAAATTCTCCGCATTGTTGGTGCACAATGCTCGCCTTCTGGGTTGTTATTGCCTGTAAGCAGAGACAGTGAAATGAAAACTCTGCTGAGTGATGAATATTTTTTCATTAACGATTCGGCTACAAAGACGCGAACAAAGCGATGGCTGTTGGGTCGGGTGAAGATCGCTCGTGCCTGTCTTGCCACCGGTGCAGTGGAGGGCTTCAGGGGTTAGCAAACTAAGCAAAAGCTTAGCGTCTCCAAGCAGCTCAAGGGGGACAAATCTAAGGGCGGTTGCTCTTCAGAGCTGTTGTTTCGGGATAGCTGTGTCGAGCGCTCTCCCTCGCGACGTTTCGTTTCCCACGTTGGAAATATCACCAGGCGTTATGGTGATGCCTCCAACGTGGGAGGCCAAACGTCGCGAGGTAGAGAGATGGTGATCTCTCAATGACACGGCTATCCCGAAAGAACAGCTCTGAAGAGTAAACAATAGCTGTCCGTGCAAAACTACAAGCACACCAGTCTCCCTTTCTAACGGGGAAATGTTAAAAAAATTGGACAACGTGGTCTCTTGCTTGGTTTGAAACCAAGTGAGGTGCATTGTGTGGAATTGAACCGGTCGCCCATTTGTAAGGCGGCTGCCTTACCTTTGATTGAAATAGAATTTGGGAGTAAACACGGATTAATGAGGAATTCCATTTCGCAACCGCGCTATCTTTCAACGGGTCGTCATTACGGCCATGTTATTGCTTTCTGGACTCTCTGTGCCAGAACATGTAAAAGGACGTGTTTACGTTCTGCAAGAGTGGGCCCATGTCGGGTTGCCACAATGTCAAGGCTAACGATACAATATTGCGATAGCGCTTTCCCCCCTCGTAATCCATCCATCCATCCATTTTCTGAAACCGCTTAATCCCATACAGGGCCGCGGTGAGCCGCAGTCTATCCCAGCAGACACAGGGTGCAAGGCAGGGGGATACCCAGGATGGGACGCCAGTCCATCGCAGGGCACCTGGGGAAATTTTACTCAGTAGGCCAATTAACCTGGCAGCATGCCTTTGGACGGTGGGAGGAAACCGGAGTGCCTGGCGAAAACCCACGCGTTCACGGGGAGAACATGCAAACCCCGCACAGAAAAGTAATATTTTAAATTCCCCTCGATTTATGATGGATGCTCTTCAGAGCTGTTCTTTCGGGACAGCCGTGTCACTGAGCGATCTCCATCTCTCCCGCGCGACGTTTCGCCTCCCGCGTTGGAAGCATCGGAATCAGTAAACGCCTGAGGATGCTTCCAACGTGGGAGGCGAAACGTCGCGAGGGAGAGACGGAGCGCGCTCAGTGACACGGCTATAGACTGTATATGTGCACTATATGTATAGACTGTATGTGTAGACTGGCGAGAGAGGGAGAGCGCTCAGTGACACGGCTATCCCGAAAGAACAGCTCTGAAGAGCAACCGTCAAACTCGACACTCATCCGCGCGCTGTCCAGCACCGGTTGTGCTGAAGGCGTCCATCAGCGAGGATTCCAAACACTTTGTTCCTGATGCGTATTTGTGACCCGAAACTTTCCGTGGCCAATTTATGAGCGAATTTCAGATGTTGAGCGATACGGGTATGACTAAACTCCCGGGCAAGGCTAACGTATTAGACGTGGCTTTTGTGCGCTCAAACAAAGAGCCTACTTATACGCCTACACACCTGATTCTCACTGAGATTAGTGCCACCAGAGACGGCTGTTGGATTTTCTTTACGTTTAACGTGCACCTTACATACGACGGACTGCGTAACAAAGAGCCCCCGTGTAGCCTTAACAGAATGCAGGGGCAAGTGCCGTTAGCGAGTAGCACCTATGCAGGTCGATACGACACACGAGGAGGGAGGTGGGTAACCAGCAACCACGCCCGGCCGCCTTTGCCTTCCTCGTGGCAATGTTTACACACCGCACTAGGGTACTCATTTGAGGCTGAGTCAACCTAGGGGAGGCCCAGGACCTGTACAGAAAATCGTCACTGGTGTTGGTCGTGAGCGGGATGCGGACTCGGGTCATGCCAGTGCACCACAGCAGGGACATATTTTTAAGGCTGATTCGACCGTAAAGATAGACGCCACGGTTCACAAACTCATTGGCGCCGATGTTTTGCACGAGTGGCAATTCAATCGAGGTTACTGGGTTTGACACACAATGCGTGGAGCACTCCAGCCGCCACTTCCCACACACATGCATTATATATACAACACACATTATACATATATGCAACTTCCACAGGCACTCTGTAACTTCTGCAGGGGATTACCAAAGCCCTCAAAAGCTGATGCAAAATGCATGTGAAAGAGCTCGTGGCATCATCGTTACAGAAAGGAGTCGCTTTGTCGTAGCGGTCATGGCCCATATTTGCGAGGGTGTATTAACAAGTTAGCCCCGATTTGCTTCACAAATGCAATCATGCTGGCGGTCCTGTCCCTTGCGGATGATTTGTGAATATAATGTCCCCCATGCTTCAAACAGTTCAGAAAAAATAGTGACAAAAAAATAATCGAAGAGAATATGTGGGCAGTGGGGACACAAATCATGAATAGTAGAGTGTTCATTGTTGACATGCCGTTCTCTTCGCGGCCCTTGTGCAGCGCTTTGTGACCCTCGGGTGAAATGCGTTATATAAAACGCTATTATTATTATTAAATTGTGTGCCAAAAATTGCATGGCTCGGAGCGCGTTCAGTCAGTTTGTGTTTAAGCTGCAAGTAACCGCTGAGCTATGTCGATATTTTTAACAGCTGTCCAGAAGGGACGGGTACGCAAACGAAGGGTACAAGGTAGGGTTATGCCCAGGATTGAACGCCAGTCCATCGCAGGGCACAGGGGGCTATTTACTCAGTTTACCAATTCACCTTTACAACGGCAGCAGCGTGTCTTTTTGGATGGTGGGAGAAAACCGGAGTGCCCGGCGAAAACCCACGCGGACACGGGGAGAACATGCAAACTCCACATAGAAAGGCGGCACCCGAGCCGGGAACCGAACCCAGGGACTTCTTTCTGCGAGGCGGCAGCGCTACTCACTGCGCCACCGTGCCACTCTAACGAGAATTATGTAGAATGTAAATCTAGCTAGCAATCCAATGTAACAGCATGCGGGTGTGAGGAACATACCTAGGGCATGTGAAATGACATTTAAACAGCGTGAATTACAATTGCACTTTCTATGTTAAATTAACAGGTTTTTTTACATGAATGGAATTTTCAATTTTCCAGTCACAAATGGCTTTAATAACGGCGTTTACAAGTGCTGCACTCGCGACCATCAAGCAATGCCGTCTGCAGATAAAGGTCGTAGGGTCAGAATATTGAGATTGGTAACCAATTAAATCCAGGAATTAGGTGTCACGATTCACAAGGTGAATGCTACGTTTATAAATTTATATATGTTGCAACAGCAATGCAAAAAAAAAAGACATTTCTACACAAACGATGAGCGCCGGCTATAATTCCAAAACGTTACGCGCGAACTTCACAGAAGGCAGCTGAGAATTTTTTAAGCAAAGTTTTGTGAAAGGTTAACACCTTCAAAACATGTGTGGCTAATAATGTACGCTGATTAAGGGCGGCTAACAAAATAATTGACAAACATACGACGCGAATCGCACCACTGAGTGATCTGCAAAAGTTAATGAAAGCGTCTTGTAGGGGGTTTTTTTTAACGTGATTAATGTTTTGATGACTTCACATTTCCTAGTGGTATTTTTCCCTCCCTCCCGCTTCGCGACGGTTCCTCCCAATGTTTATCACGAGACTGCGCCTTATAAAGCTGCTTCATAACACACGTGTTGGCTCGAGTTGAGTTATTGTCAGAGAACCTGACTACTGTTTATAAAGATCCAGTTTCGGGTAGAACTGAAAAACGACCAACCTTCAGGCATGGCGAACAGGTAAGCGGTCTTGCAACGCTGGGCCGATGTACATTTAATAATTACAATGTATTTCTGTGCATGTCTTTGCGTGGTGTCGAATATTCAACGGTAGTTATTTTTCATGTTTAACTGGACGAGAGCCATTTGCAAAAGCGACCACAGTCAGTGGTCAGTGTAGTGTATGAGGGAGTGAAAAACTGTTGCTCGTTTCTCTCGCTAGTTAAACAAAATGTACGTATCATCTGATGTGATTGCTTGCGCACAAGTCAACCAACTGTGCTTTGGTGAAAAGACACATTTTCTCCACAGGTCCCCCGTGTGAGAAACACTTGGGCCTCATTTACGTGTTGAAGGACAAGGGGCGTTCACCAACATTTGGCAGATAATCGACCGAATTGCTACAAGTTATTTTTTTACATTTGGCACTTTCCTCTTTTGGGCGGCACGGTGCCTTTCTGTGTGGAGTTGGCATGTTCTCACCGTGTCCGCGTGGGTTTTCGCCGGGCACTCCGGTTTCCTCCCACAGTCCAAAGACATGCGGCTGCATAGGTCAATTGGCCTGCGGACTAAATTGCCCCAGGTACCCTACGATGGACTGGCGTCCCGTCCTGGGTTTAGCCCTGCCTTGCACCCTGTGTCTTCCGGGATAGGCTCCGGCTCACTGCAACCCTGTAAAGGATTAAGTGGATTCTGACAATGAATGAATTAACTTTCCCCTTTTCAAAAAAATTGCCAGGATAATGGGTTAAATGCATTGTACGGATGTAGGTTTGCACGGCTCGATTCGTGACGGTTGCTTTTCAAAACGCAGCCCTATCGAGCGCTCTCCCTCTCTTCCTGGCGCCACGCAACGCCTGAAGATGCCTCCAACGTGGGAGGCGAAACGTTTGCTCATAGCCAATGCTGTGTGGCAAAAGAACTTTGCCTCCTTTCTGTCAAAAGAGGGCGCTTCCTTACAGCTTAACGGCCTGCAAGGATAAGGATTGTGAAAATAAAACTTCTTTAGCATTTCTCAGAAAATGCAAACCTAGCTTATGCTTAACTATTATTAATACTACTAGCAGAATAACCGCTTTATGGGCGATTTTTCTCGAAACGTGTAACACGTTCTTCTGCTGTCGGGATAAAGGGGAAAGGCAATGGGTTGATTGAATAAAAAAATATGTTTGAGTGCAGAGACACGATTGGGGCAGCACGGTGGCGCAGTGAGTAGCGCTGGTCATCACGATCATCATTGTCCGAAATCGCTTAATCCTGTACAGGGCTGCGGTGAGCCGGAGCCTATCCCGGCAGACACAGGGCGCAAGGCAGGGCTATACCTATGATGGGACGCCAGTTCATTACAGGGCACCGGGGGCAATTTATTCAGCAGGCCAATTAACCTATGCAGCAGCATGTCTGCTGTCTCACAAAAACCAATTTTTGGGTTCGATTCCCGGGACTCGGGTGGCTTTTTCTGTGCGGAGTTTTCACGTTCTCCCCGTGTCCGCGTGGGTTTTCTGCTGAGGCTGTACGGGGGGGGGATCTTTCTCGTGTGTGTTGCAGGGTGGTTCTGGCTGTGCTGTGCGTGGGCCTCCTGACCCAGCTGGCTTCATCCAAACACGTGAGATCCCTCAATCCGGGGGAGACGACACCGCACGACGAGAAATGCGTCGGTAAGAGGCTCAAGTCGTTTTCTCATTTCAAAGTCGTTCATCCCCCGCCACGGTGGCGTAGCGGTGAGCAGCGCTTCCGCCTCACAGCAAGAAGAACCCCGGTTCGAATCCCGGCTCGGGTGCCGCTTTTTTTTGCCTGGAGTTTGCATGTTATCCCCCCCCCACCGTATCCACGTGGGTTTTGGCCGGGCACTCCAGTTTCCTCCCACGGTCTAAATACATGCTGCTGCATAGGTTAATTGGCCTGCTGACTAAATTGCCCCAGGTGCCCTGTGAGGGACTGGCGTCCCAGGCAGGGTATAGCCGTGCCTTGCACCCTGTGTCTGCCGGGATAGGTTCCGGCTCACTGCAACCTTGCAGAAGATAGAGCGGTTTCTGACAATGAATGAATGAATGATTCCCACGATCAGCAGCTGGGACGAAACCACCATCCCCTGTGCTGGAGAGACAGGCTCAATCCACTCACTTTGTCCACACGCCGTCACACGCGGCACGGTGGTGCGGTGAGTAGCGCTGCCACCTCACAGCAAGGGCCCTGGGTTTGACTCCGAGGTCGGGTGCCGCCTTTCTGTGCGGAATTTGCACGTTCTCTCCCCGTGTCTGTGTGCGTTTTCGCCGGATACTCCGGTTTCATAGCACAGGACAAAGACACGCCGCTGATATGTTGAAAGTTGCTTACTCCTCCCCGCTGGACAACTGTTAAAAGGGCTACAGAGCTCGACGGTGCCTGCCAGCTTAAATACAAACTGGCTGACACACGTTAGCAGAGTGCCAGCCCTAGGGGCGATCTTGTTCCAAGCGTGTAACACGTTCTTCTGACGCTTCTTGCCGATGACGTTTTCTTTTGCGAACATTGACCGCTTTGACCTGGATTTCTTTTGGGAATACCGCTGGCTTTCTGACGTTTCAAACGAGGAATATATAAGTAGGAAATAATGCTGAAATAAGACGTAACTATATTTCTACGCATGCTTTAAATATATATGAATACGTTATATATATGACTGTTATAATCAATGTTGACATATGCACCTAGATAATATCTGCTGAGATTAATTTGCTATTTGTAAGAGAAATCCCAATATATGAAAGGGTTACATTCCGTAAAATCATTGCGCTAAGTTAATTTCCGTATGTCGAATTTAATTATCCAAACGCATTGCGGAGTTTTAAAGGTACAGTCGAATATATTTTTCAAATGAAAAATGCGTGCTTTAGCGAATTTTACCTCCATATTTTTAAATGTAGTCTCTAATTACCCTTTATGTCATAGTCAATCTCCTTAGATAGAATTTCCGTATATCAGGCGGTACCTGTAACCTTAAAAAAAACACTTAAGATCCCTTACTATTAATATTTGGAAACTTATGGAGAAAATTTGTAATCTGCACGTAGGCTATACTGTACTTAGTTGAAGGATTACCTCTCCGGGTGAATAGTGTCCCAGTGTCCGGTTTTCACGGCTCGATGCATCGGAATTGCTTTCCAGAGCTGTTCTTTCGGGATAGCCGTGTCACTGAGCGCTCCCTCTCTCTCCTTCGCGACATTTCGCCTCCCACGTCGGTGGAATCCTCCGGCGTGCTGAGGATGCCTCCAACCTGCAACAATTCAACGATCCATGTCACGATTCAGTAGCTATTTTGTATTTAAAAATTCTTGCGTTGTAAAATGTTTTCTGGAGTATTTGTTGCAGCAGTTACACAATTTGGCGGCAGTGCTACTCACCGCGCCACCGTGCCGCCCTACATATAATATATGCGCACAAATACTTAAAAAAAAATCATATTTCGTGTTCAGGCTCCGGTGTTTTTGACGCGGCGTGTGTTGAGATTTTTTTTTATTCCGTGAAATGGACGCAATCACGGCGGGTGGTCACGACACGCTCGGAGTGCAGGCTGCACCTTCCACCCGCGGTCCCTGGCCAATTACTCGGACGATCCCTGCTTACCGGTCTCGTCACCTCACATCACTCCAGCTAGCCCGGGGTCACACCAGGGTCACATTTGGGCGGCAGGGTGTCCGTGCAGCGGTCACATCCGCGCCGCGCAGAAATGAGGTCCTGCCCCGACGCGGTTCGATTCTCTCGTCGGGCGCCTTTCTGCGTGGAGTTTGTGCGTTCGTTCCGCCC
>JAZEWU010000008.1:1181725-1193193 GCA_036362915.1 Geotria australis | reverse complement strand
TGACCATGATTCAAGCGAATCGAGCGATTCCAGCGATTCTAGTGATTCCAGTCATTCCAGCAGCCGCAGCAGCAGCAGCAGCTCAGGCAATTCGGGTCAGTATAACCGGCGCTTGAGTTCGAACCCGGTCCGGGACGCAGTTCCGGGAGGTGTTTTTGACACGTGCCACCACATCCGTCTCGCATCGTGATGCAGTGGCGGTGTGTGTGGTGTGTGGTGGTTGTATGTGTTGGTGGTGTGTGGTGTGTGTGTGCGCTGTCGTGGGAGAGGTAGCTCAGTGGTTAGCGCGCTGGGCTACAAACTTTATAGCTAACAGCACTTGACCTTAGAGTCTATGAAGGCTATACGGGGGGATATTTGTCTTTGTGTGCGGTTGTGTGCATGTGGTGGTGCCTGTTCACACAATCTCATGAATGTAGCGGGGAATTATATAAGACTATTATGAATAGGCATCCCATTGACCTTTAGTGGTAGTGCCTTACTCCTGCAAGTCAGCCTGGCGGAGTTTCCGGAAAAAACATCGGTTAAAATTGGTGCACACTGCGATGAGCTCACACTGTGGACTATTCGATGGTTGCACTTCAGGGCTGTTCGTTCGGGATAACCGTGTCGAGCGCTCTCCCTCTCTCCTTCGCGACGTTTCGCGTCGCACGTTGGAAGCATCAACGCCTGATCACGCTTCCCACGTGGGAGGCGAGGGAGAGCGCTCGACACGGCTCCTGACAGAACAGCCCAAAACCACCTGTGAATGTGGAGAAGCAGACCATACTATGGAACACTGCCTTGTCTGCGCTCTACTACACAACCTCTGCGGCTCAAAATACATTATTGCAGAGTTCAATACAAATGCAAAGAACTGTGTAAAGAAATGGGGAACTGTAAATTAACCATCGCGCTTCGAAGAATCGCAAAGAAGAAGAAGAACAGCTCCTAAGATCAACCATCATGAATCGAGCCGTGAAAATCTGCATCAGTACTCTGGACTATTTGTCAACAGCGGTATCACTTAACCCACCAGTGGGTTCAGGGTCTGAGTCACAGTGAGTCGAAGGAAGGGGGCACAGATTGTGAACGCTACGCGGGGAAAATCACATCTTCATTTGCTAGAAATTACAGCTGCGTAATAGCCGCTGTGTTTCGGCTTTTGGCAATTTGCCGGCTCATTTGCAACGGGTAGTTAGTTACCCGTCGCTTTTCTCAATTTGTTTGCAGCAGTTCCGCTTACATTCCGATTGCGTTGTTTGGTGCACAACCATGGAATTTGCGATATTAAAGTCCACGCGGGTCTTGTTTGTGGTCGTTTGACCGGCGTCATTAAGAGCATTTGATAACATTCGACGCCTCCTGTGACGCAACCACGGAACGATACTTTATTACGTGGTGACACTGAGCGAGTTTTCGTTGCGGTTATCAGTTCAAATAAAAATCTCCCCGGAGCAAAGCCTAACTGGGTTAGGTCAGTTGAAAAGATATGTGAGTGTTGCGTACTCGTCGATATGTTGGAAAGCGAGCTCGTATAAATTCTTGTTTTGATCTCGCTCATTAATGACCGATGGGTCACAAACTGGTGAGACCAAGGGTCTATACTTCTAAGGAACTGGGAAAAATATATATCTTGGAAAGAAGAACGTCTGATAATACCGGGAAGAAGGGAGAACTTCGTGCACACGGATTGTCTTGAGCGTGGTTCTATTACAAAATCGACAAAACGCGGGACTGTTTATGTATTATTTTGTTACGTACGTGCAACGCTGTTTATTTATTTATAAAATCTTCTAGATTTTTCCTTTTTTTTTATAGATCTGCGTGTTTGTCGTGTCGCAGGAATCCTGTAACGATCTCGCAAGCTCACCGGGTATTTGTCTGCCGCAATAATACACATTTAGAAACGTCCAATTTAATTTTTACATTCGCACGGACTGGCGGCACGGTGGCGTAGTCGGCAGCGCTGCGGCCTCACAGCAAGAAGGTCCCGGGTTCGAATCTCGGCTCGGGGGCCTTTCTGTGTGGAGTTTGCACGTTCTCCCCCCCGTGTCTGCGTGGGTTTTCGCCGGGCACTCCGGTTTCCTCCCACCGTCCACAGACACGCTGCCACGTTAATCGGCGCACTGACTAAATTTCCCCCGGCGCCCTGCGATGGACTGGCGTCCCATCCTCGGTGTTCCCCTGCCTTGCGCCCTGTGTCTGCCGGGATAGGCTCCGGCTCACCGCGACCCTCTACAGGATTAAGCGGTTTCTGAAAATGGATGGATGGATCCGCACGGACGCTTCGCGATGTTCTGACCTCCGCGTGTCGCCACAGGGCCGTCCCGACAGCGCCGCGCGGTCCCCATGGAGTCCGAAGACACCGGCGTGGACAGCCTGGACACTGGTAACGTCAAGCACCGCTATCCCGAAAGAGCGGCACTTAATAATAATAATGGGATTTATAGAGCGCCTTTCACCCGAGGGGTCGCAAAGCGCCGCACAAGGCTGTGGAGAGAACGGCATGTCAACGTCATCAAGACAGATTAACTGAGAGTCAAGCAATAGCGATAAATTATAGGACATAGGACGTAAAGACAGCAGAAAAAAATACGGATAATTCTCCAACAAGCAAGGAGGGAACAGATGTTCCCACACTTGAGAGGAATTCTCAAACGGCATGTCCGCCCACCCTCGTCTGTTTTGGTAACCGCCAACGTTAATGGAATTTATTCGACGCGATGTCTAACAACGGTTAGGTTTTCCGGTTTCTTCTGGGATCTACTACAGCAGGGGTTCTCAACCTTTCTCACATCAAGGCCCCACTTTGGCCCACTTGGGTCTGGTCTCCACGGACCGCTAGGCGGCACGCGCGGCCGGCTGGTGGGTCGCGGGGAGCTGAAATCTATCCCAGCAGACACAGGGCGCAAGGTAGGGCTATACCCAGGATTTAGTACGCCAGTACATCGCAGGGCACTGGTGGCAATTTACTCAGCAGCCCAAGGCGCTCTATAAAATGTTATTATTGATTAACCTAGTCAGTAGCAGCGCGCGGGGTTTTGCCAACGCTGCCCGGGTGACTGGCGCGTCTCTCCGTCCAGGGCTGTCCGTGGAGAGCACCGAGATGACCCCCTTCGGGATGGACGGGATGAACGTGCAGCAGCATCAAGGTGGGTGTCAGGAGAGCTCCCCGTGCCGGCGAGCCGGGGGCCGCGTCACCGACTCATAGTAATAATTTAACTCGAAGGCATTCATGACCAATGTTATCCATGGTAATAGCTCTGTTTATGAGTTTATGTCATGTGAAAAGATTTGCGAGTGTCGTGTACCCGTCGATATGTTGGAAAGCGAGCGAGCACACAGTACTTTCTTCAAAGATGTTCCGACGTTTCGCTGGCAATTCCATCCAGCGTCATCAGGGTTGTAAAAATAATAATAATAATAATAATTCATTAAGTCATTCATTCATTGTCAGAAACCGCTTAATCCTGTGCAAGGTTGCGGTGAGCCGGAGCCTATCTCGGCAGACACAGGGCGCAAGGCAGGGCTCTACCCCGGGGTGCGACGCCGGTCCATCACAGGGCACCGGGGGCAATTTAGCCAGAAGGCCAATAGGTTAATAATAATAATAAACTATATTTTGTAACGCGTGGCACATATTCATTCAATTTCGAATGTATTAATTCGACGACTCACAGGCATAGCGAGGAAACTGCCAAGACGTGGAGGAGGCAGCCAGGTGGTTTGTCGACGTCAACATATTGCCACACACTGCGTTCCGTGCAATATGATATCGGGGAATTAATTGGTGAGCGTTTTGTTTTAGTTGTGGGAGGAAACCGGAGAACCTGGAGGAAACCCACGTAGAACTGGGGGAGAACACACAGAAAGGCGGCCGAGGTGGGAATCGAACCGCTTCGGGCAAGACCATTCTTTCTGTGAGGCGCAGATGTTACCACTGTGGTACCCTGAAGGGCAGCGTTGGCCGTAAGCGGGAATGAAACTCGGGTCGCCCGGTTTCTAGCGCAGCGTGCTAACCGCTGCACCACCGCTCCCTATTGCGTAGTAATACACGTACATTAAACACACTCGCAACCATTCACATACGCTTTGTGAAACACAACCTTACTCTCTGTGACAAATGACTCAATTGCACCGATGCACTTTGCATTGCAGGTAATGTGTAACGGACGGTTACGGCGATGCCTCGAAGCCAGGTAACGACTCTTAAAGGTGAGACACCGGGTCGCTGAACGATACATCACAATGGGGTTGACCCCGCACCCTTGAATTGAATGCAGTTTCATCCTTAACACGAGTCTTAACCCCATCTCATCATCATCGCCAGAAACCGCTTAATCCTGTACAGGGTCGCGGTGAGCCGGAGACTATCGCGGCAGGCACAGGGCGCAAGGCACGGCTATAACCAGAATGGGACGCCAGTCCATCACAGGGCACCGGGGGCTAAATAGTTCGCAGGCCAATTAACCTATGCAGCAGCAAATGTTATAGCTTACTTACCCTCCCCCGCTGGACAACTGTTAAAAAGAGCTGCACAGCTCAACAGTTCCTTCCAGCTAAAATACAAACTCACTGACTGACAACAACTGTTGACAGCGACGGTTGTAACGATGCCATTTCTGTTCATCCTCAGGATCACCCACGAACCGACGACTACGCGGAACAATCTCAGAAACGGACGCTGTACCTTCGACGAATTAACGCAGCCGGTGTACAGAGGTCGTATCGAAATGTGTAGCGAATTAATCAACGAATTAGCGAACGAACGAGAGATGCTCTGATTTGCTCCAGGAACCTACAAGTGTGTGCCACGCCAAAAGTGGCAAGTTGGAACGTAGCTCGGAATTTCACTTCTGCTCACAAGCGGAACACTGCCTATCTCCATTGGTAAAACCTCAGCCATTCGTGAACATCCCACGGTCATATGATGGGAATCTTCCCGTAATTGCAATCAGTGGAAATTACTGAAACGTTTATCTGAACCACAGTTGATTCTCCACAAAGTGGTGAGCTCATCGTGCTGGAGGGGTTTGCGTGTTCCAATGAAACCCAGAGCTATGTCACCTGGAGTCTAGGATTCCTGCTAGGGTCTCCCTTGGTGAACAGGTCTGGGGGGAGGTTCCAGATATATAACGATCAGAGGACCTATCTGCTAAAGGAGGTTGACGGCAGAAAGGCCATCTGGGCGTAAAATTCTGCTCCAATACCCCAATCAGTGGTAACATCTGCGCCTCACAGAAAGAAGGTCCTGCCCGAGGCTGTTCGATTCCCGTCTCGGGTGACTTTCTGTGTGGAGTATTGTGTGTTCTCACCCTGTTCTGCGTGTATTTCCTATGGGTTCTGAAGTTTCTTCCCACAACTTAAAATAACCACACTCGTCAATGAATTGGCCGCTAACATCATAACATGTAGGACGCAGTGTGTGGCAAAATGTTTGCGTCGGCAAGCCGCCTGGCTGCCTCCTCCGCCTCCCTACGGTTCCCTCGCGCCTCTGAGTTGTTTTCTCTTCGAATTGATACCTTTAAAATTAAATAAATATGTACGCGTTATAAATAACATTTAAAAAAACATTTGTGGGGGGGGGGGCATCTGGCCAACACCGGTCAACCTGGATAGCTTCAGTTTATACCGGCAACAACATTGATGATGACCGAGTTGTGGCTCTGGCCAGAATTGGAAATGGATTCTTCTGTCACATTGTCACCTTGTCAGACAGCAACACCAGATTTGTCCCGGTTAAATATGACCAGGACAAATCCCATTCACCCACGCACTGGCAATGGTGATTCATCTCCCATGACGTGCGGTTGTATACATCCGGGGCCTAGCTTCTCATGGACTACCTGCCAGATATTGTCTCGCCAACTCCCAAACACAAACAGCCCCCCCAGCCCCGAATATCCACAACCTCCACCCGGAACCCTTCACTCCCAAAAGTGTTGCAAACGTGGGAATATTTTTTCTGGAATTCAGCCCTGAGGTACGAGCATAAAGGCGTCCATAAACATGTTTGGGAGATTAACAGCCGCACAAATGTGGTGATGTTGCCACTTCATTTCCCAAGAGCAGGAATTTATCAATCCAACGATTGCAATTGACGGTTGCTCTTCAGAGCTGCTCTTTCGGTATAGCCGTGTCGAGCGATCTGCCTCTCTCGCCTGATGATGCTTCCAACCTGGGAGGCGAAACGTTGCGAGGAAGAGAGGGAAATCGTTCGACCCAATCACAGTTCATACCTAAGCCTTATGTGAATCGTATCATTTGATTAAATTGCTTTGACAATAAAACAACACCAGAAAGTAAAATGCCTTATTATATTTCGTGCGATTGATGAGAAGTTTTTAGTTGAAATGGTTATTTTTCTTCTTAACTTTGAGAGTCCTATCATAATTGTATTTCCGTGCTCCATTCTCTCTATAGATTTGATTGAAATAAAGTTACACTTTGATTGCATCATCTGGGCTGTTCTCTTATCATTCCACTGCCTTCTGTAGGGTGTGTACTTTCGCGGTTTGTGCTACGGAACACGCGCCACTATCTTATCTTCAAATGCTGGTTTCAACCATCCATTGTCAGAAACCGCTTAATCCTGTACAGGGTCGCGGTGAGCCGGAGCCTATCCCGGCAGACACAATGCGCAAGGCAGGGCTATACCCATGATAGGACGCCAGTCCATCATAAGTCACCGGGGAAATTTAGTCAGCAGGCCAATTAACCTATGCCGCAGCATGCCTTTGGACTGTGGGACGAAACCGGAGTGTGCTGCGAAAACTCACACGGACACAGGGACAGAACGTGCAAATAAAACACAGAAAAGCAGCACCCGAGGCAGGAATGGAACCCGGGAACTTGTTGCTGTGAGGTCTTCTTCTTTTCGATTCTTCGAAGCGTGATGGTTATATGACAGTTTCCCATTTCTTTACACAGTTCTTTGCATTTGTATTGAACTCTGCAAGGTCTTTTGAGCTGCAGAGGTTGGGTCGTAGAGCGCAGACAAGGCAGTGCTCCGTAGTACGGTCTGCTTCTCCACATTCACAGGTGGTTGGGCCGGTGTTGTAGCCCCATCTGACCAAAGCAGCTTTCGATCGTCCCGTTCTAGTTCTCAGGCGGTTGAGTGTCTTCCACTGAATCCATGGTGCTTCTGAGCCAAGAGGGAGGTCTTCAGCAGAGGGGATTCCCATGCTAGTTGGAGAAGGGTCACTCTGAAGCTTTTGCGTCCAGAGCTTCTTCTCGAGATGTTGTTAGGGGCTGCGCTACTCACCCAGTGCGCTGTTAGTGACGAACGTGCCGGATTATTCTGGACGCGTTCGCCATGGACGCGTTGTCTCGTGAAACGACGCCGACTTAGAGAAATTGAGCCGATGGCTCCAACGGGAATAAAATTGTGACAAAAGCCCCGAAACGGACACAGCCAAACATCAGCAATAACGACCCACAAACGCGCTGTTTTCAAATGCGTGCAATTATCTACGCGCGCGGATTAAAAATAAGTATCTCCGACGCTTTCCCCACGTCCGTCATTTGAGACCGCGCAACTGGCTGGCCGGCGTCGGCTGTTTCGCACAAAGGCTTTATCAGTCGGTGAATTACCAGCGCGGGCAATTGCGCCTTTCTTAAACGTAACGCTTATTGCTCCCGCCTTAAGAGAGCTTTTCCGCAATAATTGCCCTGTTGACGGGGAGCGCTCCGCGCAGCCGTGTTCAATTTACGTAAATCAGCTCGGTTTCGCTCACCGTCAAACACTCGGTAATTACCGCTGGGTTGGTTATTTTTTTCCACGGGAAGAGTAGCGGTAAGGCGGTAGATACTGTCAGGCCTCGTCTCGTCACACGAGGGCCTCACTGTGACATTACGTTGGGGGGCACTGTATGTTCAGTTTCCTCCGATGTTTCGATTCACCACCACCCATATAGATACAGAGACTCGTAGAGATACACGCAGGCGTGTCGCAGCCGCGGGTGTTGCGCGTGTTGCGACACCCGCACTTTCACAGAAACATGATTCTGTGAAAGTGCGACGCGCCTGGATACACGACGACTCTAACCATCTAACGGTCAGCAAAGACCCGGCCTAGAGATATATAATGACCCATAGAGATACACAGAGACCTACAGAGAAACATAGATCCCCATAAAGATAAATGATGATAATAATAATAATAGTGCCCCATAGACAAAGACAAAGACCCACATAAATACATAGAGACCCCTCGAGACTCATAGTGGTACGTGGAGACTGTAGCCATCTAGCAGTCAGCAAAGACCCGGCCTAGAGGTAGAGACCCATCGAGATACATAGAAACCCATAGAAATACATCGAGACCCATTGAGACCCATAGAGATACACAGATATTCAATCCATCTAGCGGTCAGCACAGAACTGGCCTAGGCAGCAACAGGCCATCCTGCTGCCGCGTTCACTGTGGTAAGGCTGTAATAAGGCCAGTAGGCTTTACCACGGTCTTACAGTGTTGCGTTTGCAGCATTTTAAACCGTGCCTGCAGCGTTATTTAATAAAAGCATTGCGTTAATCTGGGGCCCGGCTATTACCCGGCGTATGAAACCCTGTGACTCCGGCCACTCCTACACATTGGACTTCTCCCGGACTCTTGCTCTCAAACCACCCGGCTGGGCAAATAAACTCGCGATCGATAATATTCCACCTCGAGTCGCTCCCCGCGAGTCAATCACGGGACCTCGCGAGACACCACGCTGACTCAGCGGCGTCACCCCTGACACAGGGGGACACGGCAGTGACTTATTCTATCTCACGGATGAGATTATCCGGGACGATCTGGCTGCTGCCACTATCACTGCTGCCCTGTCAGTCACAAAAGGTGGCACACAAGGGTAACATCCCGCACCTCCTCACGGAAAGAATGGTCTTGCTCGAGGCGGTTCGATTCCCGCCACGGGCACCTTTCTGTGTGGATTTTGTGTGTTCTCACTCCCACCCCCCCCTGTTCTGCGTGGGTTTCCTCCGGGTTCTTCCTACAGCTTTACGAAAAAAAACCACACTCCGGTTTAATCCCACGGTCCAAAGACACGCTTCTGCATAGGTTAATTGGCCTGCTGACTAAATAGCCCTGTGATGGACTGGGTATAGCCCTGCCTTACGGCGGCTAGTGCTGGAAGAGGAGGCAGGACAGACACCGGCATCGCATTTACGGGCCACTTAGGTCTGTACGAACATCTGTACGGAGCACAGCAGCGGCGCCCGTGCTGCGATTTATTTTTATTTCAGGCCCCGGCGATTGTCAGGAGGACAAATCAGGGCGGCGGATGCGAAGAAATGTGTGCACCCGCCTGAACCCACCTGGGTGATACCAATCCGCACACACCCCTGCCGGTGGACTCATCCGGGTGAACCCACCACGGGTGAACCCAACATCCACCCACCATCCATTTTCAGAAACCGCGTACTCCTGTACAGGGTCGCGGTGAACCGGAGCGTATCCCGGCAGACGCAAGGCAGGGGAACACCGAGGATGGGACGCCAGTCCATCGCAGGGTGCCTGGGCAAATTTAGCCAGGACGCCAATTAACCTGGCAGCATGTCTTTGGACGGTGGGAGGAAACCGGAGTGCCCGGCGGAAACCCACGCGGACACGGGGAGAACATGCAAACTCCACACAGAAAGACCCCCCCGAGCCGAGAATCCCACCGTGGTTGGGAAATCTAGGTGACTCGGGCCGCCGGGCGATTCGCAGCCCGCGCAGTGAAATCACGTTACCGGCCACCGTTATCTACTGTACACTAGAGTCCCAACACCCCCTGATACGCTCTGCAAATTGGTCTTTTTCTCAGAGTGGGCTGCTCGCGATAATGGTAGTGCAGCAAATAACGCCGCGTGGCACGCTATTTGTTCAAAGTCGATGGCGTTCGTTCGAAGCGAGAACGACTCGGACGCGTGTGGAGACCGCGGAGAGGTGGGGGTAAGGCAGCCACGCGGTTGACCGGCGTCAACATTTTGCCAAACATCACCCTGTTATGTTTTCTGATGCTACCGGCCAATTGATGAGTGGGGTTTGTTTTTTCAGTTATGGGAGGAAACTGGAAAACCCGGAATGAAAACCACGCAGAACAAGCGGGAAAACACACAAGACTCCACACAGAAAGGTGCCCGAGACGGGAATCGAACCGCCTCGGGCAGGACTTTCTTTGCGTGACTCGCGGAAGTTACCACTGCAGCACCCTGTCTGACAACCGCCCCCCACTTTACGCACATATCTCTGCTGCATTTTGTCCTGCGTTTCAATTGCCACGGGCAGATCTTTAACGCGGACGGCACGGTGGCATAGCGGTGACTAGCGCTGCCCCTTCACAGCAAGAAGACCCCGGGTTCGAATCTCGGCTCGGGTGCCTTTCTGTGTGGAGTTTGTATGTTCTCCCCGTGTCCGCGTCGGTTTTCGCCGGGCACTCCGGTTTCCTCCTACCGTCAAAGGTTAATTGGCCTGCGGACTAAATTTCCCCCGGCGGCCTGTGATGGACTGGCGTTCCATCCTGGGTATAGCCCTGCCTTGCGCCCTGTGTCTGCCGGGATAGGCCCGGATGACCGCAACCCTGTACAGGATTAAGCGGTTTCTGACAACGATTGAATGAATAACATCATAATATATATACGACGCAGAGTGTGGCAATATGTTGGCGCCGGCAAACCGCCTGGCTGCCTCCTGAGCCTCTCTGCGGTTTTCCTCGCTACACCTCTGAGTCGTCCCCTCTTCGAATGAATACCTTCGACATTTAACGAATATGTGCCGCGCTTTTATTGACCGTGCCTCCGCTATTGGCACAAAACAGAATTTCCTTTCCTCGCGCCCACAACTCCCACGCTCCCACCAGCACCGCCAAAGCCGTCCCGTCCCCCCGTCCCCCCGACAAATTGTTTACAATTCACATCCTACGCAAACCCCACGTTGTTTACATTTCCCCGCAACGCTGGCTCGCACGAGCAAGCCGTGCAAGCCGGGCTGCAGTATCCCTGCCGCGTTTTACGAGCTACCGGGCGAATCGCTCGATGCCGATTAGACACCGTCAGTCAGAGCAATATTGACCTTTGGGCGCGGCAACCCGCAGGCCGCACCGAATGGCGCACTTTGCCTTCTGTCCGGCCTCACGTCACCACAGAGCCACTCGGTCGTGCGCGAAGCAGCTCGGGGTCTCGGTTGCGTGTGAGGCCCTCGCGTTTTGCCAGGTTCTTCAACGGCGCGTTTGGAGGCTCCACCTCGCCCGATCACCGGTAACGGAGCTGTCGTGTTGTACCGCAGGGCTGCGCCGATACCGTAGACAGTGTCTGACAGGCGCGTCGCAGCCGCGGGTGTTGCAGGAAAAAGCGGGCGGGATGGAATCATGTTTCTGTGAAAGTGCGGGTGTCACAACACCCGCGGCTGCGACGCGCCTGGCTGTCTGGATCTATGTCTTAATGTAGGTTTTCACGGCTCGATGTATGAGAAATGTTCTCAATAATAATAATAATTTAACATT
>JAZEWU010000008.1:1155297-1170863 GCA_036362915.1 Geotria australis | reverse complement strand
TGGATGGATGGATGGAAACCGGAGAACCCGGAGGAAACCCACGCAGAATAGGGAGAGAACAGAAAGGCACCCGAGCCGGGGATCAAACCCGGGTAATTGTTGCTGCTCTCAATCGACGTAAACAAACCCTTGGCGTTGTTGCCCCCTCGTGTCTGTCTCTCTGTCTTCCTGTCTCTGTGTCCCTATGTCTCTTCCTGTCGCACACCCTCCCTCCCTGTCTCCCCTCCGTGTTTGTCTTCAAGGAAGTGACGGCCATCTTAGGGGACGCTGGCAGAATTTTGCCGCTCTTAAGATTGCCAGTTTCACGACCTTTCAGTATATTCGAAGTAGCCTTAATCATTTATGTTCGGTTGCTTTGGTTTTTAGTGGGTTTTTTTCTTTCGTTTGTTGACATGCCGTCCTCTTCGCGGCCCTTGTGCAGCGCTTTGTGACCCTCGGGTGAAAAGCGCTATATAAATTGATATTATTATTATATAGTCTGTGCGGAGCTGGCCTTGAATAACACCGAATTGATGTATCAGACGGACACCTTTTAACCCCAGGACCAGTCGATACCTCAAACAGGGCCACATTTACATGTAATCTGTGCGTGCCCTGATATAATATCCCTGCTAATAGATAATCGATAGCGTTTGTGAGAGTGCACGGTTAATCGTAATTATTAATACCTTAGTGCGTGAAAAATGGAACCGAGGCTCATGCTGTATGAACGCGAAACAAAAAAACCCAATCCGATGTAGAATTAACTCGTAGGCTTTCATGACCGATGTTATCCATAGTTGAAGCTCTGTTTATGAGTTGAGGTCACACGGCTCGATTCATGACGGTTGCTCTTCAGAGTTGTTCTTTCGGGATAGCCGTGTCACCGAGGGCTCTCCATCTCTCCTTCGCGAAGATGATGCTTCCAACGTGGGAGGCAAAACGTCGCGAGGGAGAGAGGGAGGGAGAGCGCTCGACACGGCTATCCCGAACGAACAGCTCTGAAGAGCAACCATAAAAAACAAAATCGTCAAAACGCGTGCATTGGGTTACAATTACGGTTCTGAAGCGAGTAATTATCATGTCACGACAACGATAATTATATCCATAAAAACATTTTATAACCTTGAGAAATTATGAGGATAATTAGTGTTTTTAATACACGTTATTAATTAAATATACAGCGTGGGTGCGTTGTGAATACATACACTCATCATAATACAGTCTGTGTTATTACAATAAAATAAATTGTACACTAGTACATTTATTTATCTCAATCACTGCTCACTTTTTGACTGTAATCACATTTCAGTCAAAAAGTGATGAGTGTATGTATTCAAAACCCACGTTTTAAAATATGGGCGGCACGGTGCCGTGGTGAGTAGCGCTGCCGCCAATTTTCTGTGTAAGAAAATGGGAAACTGTAATTTAACCATCGCGCTTCGATGAATCGCAAAGAAGAAGAAGCAAGAATCCCCCGGGTTTAAATCCCAGCTAGTGTGCCTTTCTATGTAGCGTTTGCATGTTTCTCTTCCCGTGTTCGCGTGGGTTTACTCTCACGGTCCAAAGGCATGCTGCTGCATCGGGGTAATTAACCTGCGGACTAAACTGCCCCCCGGTGACCTGCCTTGCGCCCTTTGTCTGCAGGGATAGACTCTGGCTCATCGTAACCCTCTACAGGATTAAGCGGTTTCTGGCCAAGGGATGAAATGAGTGTTACAGTTTGAGAAGAATAATCGTCAATAAGTGGGAAGTAAAGCAGAAATAAGACATAAAAGCCTTGGTGGAACGGAGATACAATGTGCACTTATGAAGGATTCGAACCCAGCATTAGAGCATATATTAAAATAGGTTGCTCTTCAGACCTGCTCTTTCGGGATAGCCGTGTCACTGAGCGCTCTCCCTCTCCCCTACGCGCCGTTTCGCCTCCCACGTTGGGAAGCATCATCATGGGAGGCGACACGTCACGACGCAGAGAGGGTGAGCGCTCAGTGACACGGCTATCCCGAAAGAACAACTCCGAAGAGCAACCATCATGAATCGAGCCGTGAAAACCCACAATCAGTACATATATTCAAACACCCAATTACATTAGCCCTGCTAGTTAATGGGATTGTGTGCCGCGCAGCTGTAAGAGACGTGGTACAGACTGAGCAAGTGTATGCTGTGGGGACGGGGGGAGAGACGGGAGGGAGGTGGCTTGATGCCAGGGGACCCAGAATTCCTGCGTGCCCTGTGTGAATAATCTGCCACACGGCTCTTTAACTTTAAGCGATGGGTGCACTTGTGTTTATTAGCGCCATTGCTCACGTGTCCACTCGCTTGTTTATTTAGACTCTACTTAATTGTTTCACTTGTTAGGTTATCTTTGAGCCTCTCAGTTCTCTGCCACACGTGGGGCACTTAGTCAAATACATACACGGAGCGGTCCCTGGCTGCCACATCCCACACTCATGGCCAAAGATGGTAAAAAAAAATAGAAATCAGTTTGTGGATTATACGCCGTGTCTAATTATTAGTTTAGGTCCCACGCCAAATGCCTCGCCAGAGAAAATAACACTGCAGATGTCTGATTGCCTACCGCAGGTCAGATCGCGGGTCATTATTCAGGCCGCATCAATGCAACGCGATTTGTATCAGGCAAGTTGATTTCGTGGTGTCCGTGGGTCTGTACCATTCCATTCATTTCTCACACGCGAGGAAATTACGACGCTTCGGCCATAACAACGGAGTTGCCATGACCCCGTGCGGAGCGCCGAACTATTTATTGAATCAGCTTCGTTAATCGCACGAACTGTACGTGACGGGATGCAGTCGATATGCCGCACTCGACTTATCAAGATCAAGCCTGGCTGCGTATTTCAAATTCCCCTTTTCATTCATTCATTCAGTTCCAGAAACCGCTTAATCCTGTACAGTACAGGGTTGCGGTGAGCCGGAGCCTATCCCGGCAGACACAAGGCGCAAGGGAGGGTTATACCGAGGATGGGTCGCCAGTCTATCACAGGGCACCGTGAGCAATTTAGTCCGCAGGACAATTCACCTATGCAGCAGCATGTATTTGGACTGTGGGAGGAAACCGGAGTGTTCGGCGAAAGCCTTCGTGTGAAATTTATAAACACACGCGTTCTGTTATACATAGATTGCCACCGCTGGATGATGGAATCAAAGTGGCAACCCTTGGAATTCAAGTCCAGTGTGCCAACCGCTACACCACTAAAATGATACGACGAGTAAGTGCCATATGTTCGATCACAGGGTGTTCATAAAACATTTTAAAAGTAACAATTTACAGCCCCATGTCAGTCCAATTCCGAGCCAAAGCGGTCGAACAGATAACAACGTAATCGCTCCAAAAACTGTTCCAACTTGGGAACAGGATGCCAATTTATACGTCCGTGATATTCCGCGAATAAATGCATTTCGGACGGAGCGAACACATTTCATGTTTGATAAATAAGCCACGTGTGACAGAGTCCATCCAATCGCAGTTATGATCAGGAACAAGCTGTAAGGCCGGATTAGTAATGATCACAAGGCACCGACGGGAGAGACGAAGCAGGAATAATTCACCCCGCGACTCCTCCCTTCCCCCCTTCCGCTCCCGCCACTGATGTTAGCCATGGTCAGAGCCGTTCTTTCACCTCCCACGTTGGGAGCTCAGTGACACGGCTAGCCCGAAAGAACAGCTCTGAAGAGCAACCACCATGAATCGAGCCGTGAAAATCTCCATCAGTGCACAGAAAATGAACTCTCGTGACCACGCCGATTATGCAGGGCGCTCACCACTGTGCTGCCGCTCCCACCCGCCAATGACGAGCAGTCTGTTGAAAGATACAAAAGAAAGCTACATGTGTGTGCGTCTTTGGTGCTGGCCACCCACCCCCTCGTGTGCTGTGTCGGCCAACATAGGTGCTCGCTAACAGCACTTGATCCTACAGTCTGTTAAGGCTAAACGGAGGATCTTTGTCTTTGCCTTCCGTTAATAGGCATCGAGTTTTTAATTTAGATTTTCACATTTCCTCCGTGATTTTATAGTTGGGCTTACGCGCCCCCCCCCCCCAAAAAAACCCCTCACCTTTTGGTATAAGGAAGATTACAAACCGTCCATCCATCCATTATCAGAAACCGCTTAATCCTGTAAAGGGTCGCGGTGATTACAACCGTGGAATATAATTCGAAAGAGCAGACAGGCCATCGTGTGCCGCGTCTAATCTCAAATCCGACACTTCAATGTGACCTTGAAATAAACCGCAAACATACAATGGCTGTTCATGACAATAGTAAGACAAGTCTACTATAAAAAATACCAGCAGAGTACCCGATCTTGTTCCAAGCGTGTAACACGTTCTTCTGACGTCTCTTCTTGATGAGGTTTTCTGCTGACGTGAATGATTTGACCTGGAATTCTTACTGATGACCTTTTAATAACATTGTCGGCTCTCTGAAGTCTAAGAGAGTGTAATCAATAAGTGATGCTGAAATCCGACATTACAGCCCTGTAGTTGTGCGCATGCATTATGCGCTTATTAAGAATTCGAACCCAGTGACCCTCAGTGGGACATACATGCACATAAGGACACTTGCCCTATTATATATTAATTTCACAGTAGCGAGGAGCTACGTTATGGTGAATGTTACACGGAGTTCATAAGTGGTGTCGATGCAGGTGTGGGTGACTTCAGTTCCCCAAACCCTCCCGATCCTCTTCCCTCCCCGGTTGATTTGACGAAATAACACCATCCAGTAAACATGGAACGTGGCGGCACGGTGGTGCCTCACAGCTAGAAGGGCCAAGGTTGGAATCTCGACTCGGGTCCGTTTCTGTGTGGAGTTTGCATGTTCTCCCCGTGTTCGCGTGGGGTTTCGCTGGGCACTCCGGTTTCCTTCCATAGTCCAACGATATGGCTTCCGGACTATATACCCCCTGGTGCCCTGTGATGGACTGGCGTACCATCATGGGTATAACCCTGCCTTGCGCCCTGTGTCTGCCGTGGATTGGCTCCGGCTCACCGCGACCATGCACAGGATTAAGCGGTTTCTGACAGTGAATGAACGAATGATTAACCGATGCTCGGGCACCTTTATGTCCCGTGAACTGAGGCCCAACTTCCTGGAAAATTAGATAACAACCGTTACAGGCATCCGTTGACTTCTCGACGTAAAAAATACAAGACAGCGTTTGACCCCCAAGGGTCACAGGTTTTTCCCTGCCACAGATAGGAGGCTTATATGCAGTGCACGTTATGAAGTGAATGCGTTTCTTACTGATTAGCTCCGGCACTCGGGTTCTGTGTACGAGTGTCAGAATGTTGATAGGGTATTCGCGACGACGGTGTCGGCGTGATGAATTGTATAAGTTCCCGAGGAGCTGTGTGTGCGTGACTGGCCGGGCGAGTGATTGAGTGAGAGCTTTTTGAAAGGCCAACAGGCAGTCAGTCGCTCGTAACGCCACGCTGCTCCGAAGATGATTTGCCTCCTGGGCAGAGCTGACCGGCTTTTCCGATGAAAATATCAAGGCAGCACTTCGAGTTGGCTTGGGGCCTTTCACCAGCTACTCTTGCGGTCCATGAGCACCTTTTTGACCCGTGTACAGAAAATGTAAAATAAAATATGCAAGGTTTTAGCTTTTCTGGCAATTAGACAACTGTGGTAAGATCTTAGAAACGCCAAATAGACACATTTTTTTTACAAAGGGTCCAGTTTGCAAGAAGGAAACTGCACCCAGGATGGGACGCCAGTCGATCACAGGGTCAGGCGAGGCAACGTGTCGAATTTAATAAACATGGCCCACGATTGAAGTGAGTCATCCTGTGTTGCGAGTTTAGCGTATGACAATGATTGAACCCATGGGTGCCTTTTTATTGCCAGAAAGGGTAAAAAACCTTGTCTCTACATAACGACGATTCCACGATCACGGTCAGAACATTCCCCAGACTCCTGGGGGCGCAATGCTAATTACCCAAACGACTTTGAATGCCCCGAGGGGGGAGGGTCTTCACCTCATTCAAAGAATGGTAATTAAATTAAACAGACATTCTGCTCGTAAGAATTCAGCCAATATGAATCTCGTCGGAAAATCTATTCCTTCTTCCCATCAAATGACTGGCGTCCGGCTAATGGCAGCGCCAGCCCGGGTTGATTGGTCATGACCCTAGCAATCAAGGCTTCGTTCTATTGCTAATGAGGCACAGCAGCCGCGGTTTTGTGTTTAGAATGCAACTGCCCTGCGGCCCTCGTGATAGACGCATGTTAAGCAGGTGCAATCTCACGGCGTGACCACATGCGTGGAAATTCCGGGCCACTTCTGAGGCTCTGCTTGACGCAGTGGTAGGAGGAACATGCAGGTGCTTATTGGGGGAGGGAGAGGGGGGGTTAAAGCAAAATGAAGCGAGTTGGAGAACTCATGGGATTTTTAACAAACCGCGTACGGTGGCGCGGTGAGTACAGCTGCCGCCTCACAGCGAGAATTCTCGGGTTCGAATCCCAGCTCGGGTGCCTTTCTGTGTGGAGTTTGCATGTTCTCCCCGTGTCCGCGTGGGTTTTCGCCGGGCACTCCGGTTTTCCTGCCACAGTCCAAAGACATGCTGCTGCACAGGTCAATCGGCCTGCGGACAACATTTTCTCCTGTGATGGACTGGCGTCCTATCCTGGGTATAGCCCTGCCTTGCGCCCTGTGAATTTCGGGATAGGCTCCGGCTCACCGCGATCCTGTACAGGATTAATCGAGGACTGACAATTAATGAATGAATAATTCCCTCCCGAGGCCGTTTCAGCCCCGAGACAGGCATGGTATTTTGTCAAGTATGAGAGTGGGTTTTTTTTTTTGCCTCAAGGCGCATGACGAGCAAAGAGTAGAGGCGAATTTTATTTCAGGAGATGACCCGAGGGATTATGTCCACAGAACATCATGTGCCGTATGTAAGAACTGCGTTCCGAAGATTACAACCCCCCCCCCCCATCGAATTTGTAAATTACCATTCTTAGAAAATGATTGGTGCCCTTATGGGTTTCCCGACATACGTAGCAATGGTTCCATCCTCGCGTGCTTGCTGGTTTAGGAAGCACTGCGCCGAAGATCCTGGAGAAAACCCCCTGCGTGCGAGGAGACAACGCTCGATCCCTAACTCACCTTAGATCCCAGTCAGAATTTACATTTCTGCCTAATTGTGATTGCAAATCTTGATTTGTGTTTGAAATGTTGCAAATGTTGCGCTATGCCCTCTCAATTTTGAACAGGCTACCTATAATATCCATCCATCCATTTTCTAAACCGCTTGTCCTGGTGAGGGTCGCGGTGGCAGCAGTGCAAGGAGAGTGGACCAGACATCCCTTTCTTCAGCAACAGATTCCAGCTCTTCCTGGGGGATACCCAGGCGTTCCCAAGCCAGCCGAAGGATATAATCCCTCCAGCGTGTCCTGGGTCGGCCTCTAGGTCTCCGCCCAGTGGGCTGTGCCTGGTAGACCTCCTGGGGGAGCCTTCCAGGGGGCATCCTTACCAGATGCCCGAACCACCTATAATATGTTTCAGTTTTAGTTTTTCCCATCGCAATGCATACATTTATTTTTACTTGTTTATTTTTAAAATGTGTGCAACGCCGTGTGTAAATGTTATTTTTTGTTTGGTTAGTTTATTATTTCGACCCGGGTGCCCTGCGATGGACTGGCGTCCCATCCTGGGTATAGCCCCCCTTGAGTTTCGTGTCTGCCGGGATAGGCTCCGGCCGCACCGCCACCCAGTACAGGATTAAGCGGTTTCTGACAACGAATGGATGGGTCACTCCGCCACTGACACTATCAATGGTCGGGAGCCCACCGGTCTGTTTGTCGCGGCGTTCTAACCAGCTCGCCACCCTCCTCTCCTCCCCTCCGCCAGTCAGAACATCGCCGCCGTTCCGGAAATGCCACCTGTGGACACTGGGGTCCTGTCCTCAGCTGTCTCGCTGCGTGATTTGCCAGTTTATCTGACACATGCCAGGCGGGCCCTGCGTCACGCCACAGCGCGCACACGCGGGACGAGAGCGCGTGCACGAGCCGGGCAGGAGAGCGAAGAGGAGAGAGATAGGTGGCAGGCAGTGCAGGGCCGGCGCTACCAATTAGCCCAACTGGGCGGCAGGGTTGGCGCAGTGTTGTAACATCTGCGCCTCACAGCAAGAAAGTACCCCGGGTTGGAATCTCGGCTCGGGCGCCTTTTGTGTGTTCTCCCCCTGTTCTGCGCGGGTTTCCTCCGGGTTCTACCGGTTTCCTCCCACTACTTAAAAAAAAACCACTCATTAATTATTTGGCTGATAACATCATAATATATAGGAAGCAGTATGTGGCAATATGGCGCCGGCAAAACCGCCTGGCTGTCTCCTCCGCCTCTCTGCGCTTTCCTTGCGCCTTTGCGTCGTTCTCTCATCGAATGAGTACCTTCGACAGTGAATGAATATGTGCGCGTTATAACTGTAAAATTATTATTATTATTATTATGAGAGACGTTTCAGGGACTTTGAATTATATTTAGGATTTTTTCATTCACGTAGATGTAATTTTGTGTTTTTGTTGACAGCATGACTATTTTTTCTTCAAAACATCTGTTTTGAAAAATCGAAGCTGGCAATTTTCTTTTTTTGTGTGGCTGGGGGATGCAAGTAGCTGGCGCAAAACAGTCTGGCGCCGGCTCTGGCAGGCAGATACACCACCCTCACGGTGGCCTCTGTCACTGTGGTTCTGTCTAGATCAGGAAACCGTGTCGGGCCTTGGCACGTGTGCAGAGCCGGATTAAGAAGGAAAAAAAAAGTTAAAGAACATTTTTTTGTGCGTTTTTTTTACAAGGCTGACGACAATAAAAATGCAAACATTTTACTTCGCGTGATTTCTTGGAAACAAAATTTAGAGTACTTACACTTTGTGACTAAGCATTCACAAATGAAATAGCTTTTCACGTAATCTCTAGAGGCCCCCCCCCTCAGCTGGCGGAGGTCCCTAAAGCACATGCCTCAATCCGGCACTGCACGTGCGCGAGAGCGGAGCAAACAGCCGATGCCGCGAAAAGGTTCATCCCCTTTCTGGCAATGAACAGCTCTTCAGAGGTGTTCATCCGGGATAGGAAGCCATCTCAAAAAAAATAAATTAGAATTGGCCCAGTGTTGTCAACAGGCAGACAGACGAATACAATTTATAATGCGCCGCGTGTACGCTAACGGTCTTGCCGGCACTCAGCTCTCAAGTCACACAACTGCAGCCACATTGTTGCGAAAGAGATTTGTTTTTTTAACGCTTGCGATGGAATATCATGCAGGAGTTTGGCCAGGGAATTATATGTGAGATGCTCTTAAGTTACCGGCAGCAGGCCATCCGCTAATCATGTGCCAGATTTGCAAATACAGGTGCCCGATTCACAAACGCGAAGTTTGTGTGTTCTCCCCCTGTTCTGCGTGGGTTTCCTCTTGGTTTTCCGGTTTCCTCCCGCAAGTAAAAAAAAACGCACGCTCATTAACGAATTGCCCGATAACATCATAACATATGGGAAGCAGTGTCTGGCTGGTTGCCGCCTTTCACCCGAGGGTCACAAAGCGCTGCACAAGGCTGCGGAGAGAAACGACACGTCAACAACGACAGAGACGCGTTATTATTCTGTTTATGCGAAGGAGCCATCGTCGCAGCGATCCTCTCCGCCACTCCCAATACGATAATCCCTCTCGTCCACCTGGACGTCAAATTATATCCGGTCGCTCTACATCGACGCGCGGAACACGTGCTGTGGCATCGATTTTACTGCCGCGGGGACAAGGTCCAATCTGCAATTTTGAAATGTTTCACCGAATATTGATCGCCACAATTGCAATCGTCATCATCATCACCATCAGTCATCCTGTATTTACTTGAGGTCGTGAGGTTGAGCAACATCCTGATAGAGATCGTTCGGTTGGCAGAGCAGAACATTGTGTCAGGAAAGGGCTTTAGAAGATACCATCACACGACTGCTTCTGGAGTCGCTCCGCAATGCTCGTTTCCTATTGTAACAGCAATTTGCCGGTTACTCCTGGTTTCCTCCCACAGTCCAAATACATGCGGCAGCACAGGTCAATTGGCCTGCGGACTAAAGTTCCCCCGGTGCCCTGTCATGGACTGGCGTCCAATTCTGGGTATAACCCTGCCTTGCGCCCTGTGTCTGCCGGGATAGGCTCCTGCTCACCGCAACCCTGTACAGGATTAAGCAGTTTCTGCCAATGGATGGCTGGATGGGTATATGTTGGTTATCCCCTGTTGTGACCATCGGGTGAAAGGCGCTCTATAAATGCTATTATTATTATCATCATCATCATTATCAGCCGGTATTCGAACCCGGGTCCTTCTTGCTGTGAGGCGGCAGCGCTACTCACCGCGTCACCATGCAGCCCCACCAACGTAAACAATATGTTAAATCAGAAAGTAATTCAACGAAATTAAGAAATCTCTTAAAACGCAGACTCAAACGCCAGGATGTTTTGTTTTTGGCCCGGATTGCTTGTGCAGACTGCTGCCCACTTTACTATGACCGGTCTAAGTTCTGAATCCTTTTTAAATAATAATGATAATAGAAACACACACACAGCGAAGAGCAACGTGTATTTTTGGTAATGATTAGCCTTTCGCTAAAGGTTTGGCTTTTAACGAAAGGTTTGGCTGTCTGTATAGATTCATGCCGTTCCTTTGACGTGATTAACGGTCATATTCCCGCCTCTAGGTTAATAGACTGCGACATTATCCGCAGGGACAAAACACAAATTTGGAAACGGGCCTCGATACACGATCCATGTTTTGTTCTTTATTTCTAAATAACGGCGGCTCAAATTTGATCTGAGGATTAATTTCAGGCGGGTGACATCGTACAGTATAGATCTGCCTCGTCCGTTAAAGTTCACCCAGTAACATCACGTGCGAATTTCAGCTATTCAGTAGGATCATAAAGCCTTAAGGATTGTTCGTAAATGAAGGGCGAGACGAAACGTTCATCCTTCTTGAGCCCCCGCGCGTCCTTCAAAATTGGACCCCTCGCACAGAATCATAAAACACTTTACGCGCCACTGCCAACGAAAAATGTGACATCCTATACATAACCGTGTGTCGGGCTTGAGTGTCATTGCAGGTTCATGGTGGTTTTTTTGATTAGGAAAATGCCAGGTTGCTCACTAATAGCTGGCGGGTTTGCCAAGCTGTTGGGAGCCTGGAAGCGATTCAGAGAAAACCTTTCGTCAATTCGCATGTTTGTTGTGTCGCTAACCACTAGGCTGCTCATCTGCTCTGTCGCACTTACGAAATAGGGTCACGTATCCGACCATTGCATATCCGCCCTGACCAATTAACCGTCCCTGCCCAGTGCAGTCGGCTGGTCATAGTCTCAAGATGTTCTAAATTGCCACGTTTCCACCAAGTAAGTCCTGTGTTCTAAATCTCACTTTCATTCACTCATGAAGTACGGCAAAGTGCGCTCCATTGCGCGAGGCAGTTTGCGGTATATTTTTGTCCGCTCTCATATTTGTGAACGCTGGTCATCTTCTATTCATGCGATCTTTTCACAGAGCCGCCCAGACCTCGGTCTCCACCGAGTAGAAGATGCAACATTCTTCTGCAGGTTGATTGAATACATTTTGCTTGAGTCAGATTGCTTACATACACAAATATTTAAATTCGCAAGAATGACATTAGCGAGAATGTACTGATGTAGGTTTGTCACGGCTCGATTCATGATGGCTGCTCTTAAGAGCTGTTTTGTCGGGATAGCCGTGTCACTGAGCTCTCTCCCTCTCTCTACTGTCTACACATACAGTCTATACCTGTGTCAAGTGCTCTCCCGCTTTTCCTCGCGACGTTTCGCCTGACGATGCTTCCAACGTGGGAGGCGAAACGTCGCGAGGGAGAGCGCTCGACACGGCTATTCCAAAAGAACAGCTTTGGAAATAAATTCTCAGACATAGTGCCATGAAAACCGACCCTTCATTAAACGAATGCTCCACGAGGAGGGAGTCACGTGGCTCTGGGGCTATGTGGGCTGAAATCCATTCAGCACAGTCGCGTGTAAACGCATTATCAAAATAAACAAAACAAATATTATTATATTATAATTATATTTACCACTGGAGAATTTTGAACACAATCAGCCATTTGAATTGCACTGCTGTCCGAGTTGCACTGGAAGGAAATTAGCAAAACGCTCACTTGTCTCTGAAAACAGATGCTGAAAATCGCACGACAAATTCTCAAGAACGGAACATTGTGTTCTAGCATGTTAACCGGATTGCCTCATTCACTCCCTGAAAGGTGCATGACAACAGGAACGGCAGAAATAACTGCCCGCGCCCAACTACGAAATTCCAATTCTGCCCCTTAAGAAGAATATGAAGAAGATAATGATCCTGTGGAATGGCCTCTCATCTGGCAGAAAGCACGCCGACTGATGGCTTAACAAAGGACGAGACAGTGAGTGATATGCAGAATGCACGCGTGGCAGTTCAGGTGTCTGTCTCGGCGTTACGCGTCGTGACAGGATGAACTCCCGTGTAATTTTCATCATCATCATCATTGTCAAAAACCGCTTAATCCTGTACAGGGTTGTGGTGAGCCGGGGCCTATCCCGGAAGACACAGGGCGCACGGCAGGGCCATACCGAGGATGGGACGCAAGTCCATCACAGGGCACCGGGGGGAAATTTAGTCCGCAGGCCAATTAACCTATGCAGCAGCATGTCTTTGGGCTGTGGGAGGAAACCGGAGTGCCCGGCGCAAACCCACGCCGACACGGGGAGAACATGCACACAGAGAGGCACCCGAGCTGGGATTCGAACCAGGGGTTTTCTTGCTGTGAGGCGGCAGCGCTACTCACCGCTACGCCACCGTGCCGCCCCGTGTGCAATTTTCATTTTCGTGAAAAACAAGGAGTTCCAGGTACAAAAAAAATATGACCATAGTAATTGGCATTTTGGAATCGTATCGACTTTTCCATTTGCAGTATGTGAAACCGTTTTCATTAATACGCTAATAACACTGAGAATCCTTCTCGACAGCTGCTCTTTCGAGATAGCCGCGCCGCGCATTCCTCCTCTCGCCTTCGCGACGTTTCGCCTCCCACGTGAGACGCATCGTTATGCTTCCGACTGACTGGCGATGCCTCCAGTGTGTTGGGGCAAAACGTCGAAGGAGTGAGAGGAGGGGCGGCACGGTGTCGCAGTGACTAGCGCTGGTTCGAATCCCGGCTCGGGTGCCTCTCTGTGCGGAGTTTGCATGTTCTCCCCGTGTCCGCGTGGGGTTTCGCCGGGCACTCCGGTTTCCTCCCACAGTCTAAAGACATGTTGCTGCATAGGGTGGACTAAATTGACCCCGGTGCCCTGTGATGGACTGCAATCCCATCCTGGGTAATAGCCCTGCCTTGCGCCTTGTGTCTGCCAGGACAGACTCCGGCTCACCGCGACCCTGTACAGGCTTAAAGTGGGTTCTGACAATGGGACAATGGATGGAGTGAGAAGAGGGACGACCTGGCTATATCCCAAAAGAGCAGCGCTTGAGAACATTTCTCATATGACCGAAGCCGTGAAAACCTTCATGCTTTACATTGGTAATGCAAATCCGTTTTGCAATTGATTTTTTTTCTTTTTAACGGCTCGGAGAAACGTTTGTGCGTCACAGATTAGGAAACAGCCTCGGTAGGTGTTTGCATTGCTATAAACGAGTGCATGTTCCTTCACAGGCAGGATTTAGTATCGGCCGAATGATCGATGGTCTGCTCCATGGGCGTGTGTGGGGAACTGACGGCAATATTAATTCAGCTCTGAATCACTTTCACCGATTCCGCGCATTCGAATATAAGACAAAAAATACCAAATAGTACGTTTGACAAGCAGCGGCAATAGCAACAGAGATAACCGCAATTATAGCCACGGATTATTAAATAAAAAACACTCGTTAATAAATTGTCCGATAACATCATAATATATAGGACGCAGTGTGTGGCAATATGTTGGTCGCTGGCAAATCGCCTGGCTGCCTCCTCCTCCGCCTCTCTGCGGTTTCCTCGCTACGCCTCTGAGTCCGTTCTCTCTTCGAATTAATACCTTCAACATTGAAGGAACATGTGGGCGTTATGAATAGCATGTATTATTTCGATAAATAAACGAAATGCGAAGAATAGCGCTGCCGCCTCACAGCCACAGGATTCGAATCCCGGCTCGGGGTGCCTTTCTGTGTGAAGTTTGCATATTTTCCCCGCGAATCGCGGGGGTTTTCGCCGGGCGCTCCGGTTTTCTCCCACCATCCAAATATCTAACTGAGGCATAGGTTAATTGTCCTGAAGACTAAATTGCCCCCGGTGCCCTGTGATGGACTGGCGTCCGATCCGGGAAATGGCCCTGCCTAGTGCCCTGTGTCTGTTGAAGGCGGTTTTTGACAATGGACGGATGGATGCAAAAATGTGGCGATATTACGAAAAAATGTCCCAGTCACACACCTTCTGACGCCACTGTTGGTTTGGACCGGCGTTATCAATCACGCTCAGCCAGCCAGCCAGCCATTCATCAGCACAATATCCCCATCACCCTTCACGAGTGATTCGCGCCCATTAAACACGAGACAGCTGGGGACGAATGAGATAAATCACTCTATAAACATCTTGATAATGTGCCCTCGCACAAAGGGAAGGCCCGCACAACTGCTGAATTCTGTCAGTTTCCACATGCAACCATAACGCCTGATGATGCCTCCAACGTGGGAGGCGAAACGTCTCTCACGTTGGAAACATCGTCAAAGTGTGAGGCGAAACGTCGCGAGGGAGAGATGGAGATCGCTCACTGACACGGCTATCCCGAAAAAAAACACACAGTTCTGAAGAGCAACCATCGAATGAGCAATTTTCAGACACTTTCGAGAGCACACAAACACACCCGTACGGAGTGTACGGCCGTGGAATGTTTGACGACATGGCTCGAGTATGGAGTACAATCAGGGTTGTAAAAAAGGCCCTCCTTTTGAGGAGGATGTCATTAGCGGGTACTGTATTGCCCCGAGGCCATTACGAAATCCCTAATCTGTGCAGGGTGTCCGGAGCTAATGTGGCCGAAGAAGCGCTTTTGAGATCAAATCAAACCATTAAGGACACGTGGAATTTGAGCCATTCTCATGGTGCAAGGCTATCGCAAGGGCGCGAAGTTCCGGCGATAAATAGAGTGAAGCAGCACGGGGGATGTTGCTCTGTGGTTTTACCCAATACAGGTAATGTTTCCACAGCTAGATAGTTGTTTATTAGCTTCTTCTTGGGGGTCAAGGTAGAAGCGTTCACGTCGCGATCCCTGTCAGGTAGTACTTGGTGTTGCCTGCGAATTCTACCAAACACTTCGAAGCCAAGCTGAAAGACGACGATGTCCAGAAGCTAGCCATCGTGCTTCGAAGAATCGCAAAGAAGAAGAAGCTTCTTCTTCTTCTTTGCGATTCTTCGAAACACGATGGTCAGCCTCTGGACATCGTTGTCTTTCAGCTCGGCCTCGAAGTGTTTTGTAGAATTCGCAGGCAATAACAAGTATTACCTGACGGGGATCGCGACGTGAACGCTTCTACCTTGACCCCCGTTGTTTATTA
>JAZEWU010000008.1:1114252-1155123 GCA_036362915.1 Geotria australis | reverse complement strand
CAAACTCCACACAGAAAGGCACCCCGAGCCGAGATTCGAACCCGGGACCTTCTTGCTGTGAGGCGGAAGCGCTACTCACTACGCCACCGTGCCACCCCCACAGCAAACATGCACTTTGAAACTAAGTAAATAAATAAAACAATTACAATTTATAATAAATCAGCCAACAACAAAACAACATTTTTCAAATTAACAAGTAAATAACAATAGCATTTATATAGCGCCTTTCACCCGAGGGTCACAAAGCGCTGCAAAAGGCTGTGGAGAGAACGACATGTCAACAACGACAGACAACGGAAAATCAGCAACACATTTTTTTTGGGGTTTTTTTTATATATAATCCGAGCTGTGGAGAGAACGGCATATAAATATACTGTTATGCATTACATTACCTCTAAATGTACTTTTTGCTGTGAGGCGGCAGCGCGCCCTTTTACTTTTACCACTTTGAATTATTTAACGCACGCGTAATGTAACGGCCACTTAACCGAGGTGATAGGGGGCAGTAAAGTTAACGAGCCGGTCTCGCTTGGACCTCAGACCGTGAAGTGAACGTCGATGAGTCAGGATTTACGGAGGAACCAAGAGGGAGACCATCCAGCCATCCGTTTTCTAAACCGCTTGTCCTGGTGAGGGTCGCGGCGGCAGCAGTCCAAGGAGGGTGGACCAGACATCCCTTTCCTCAGCAACAGATTCCAGCTCTTCCTGAGGGATTCCCAGGCGTTCCCAGGCCAGCCGAGAGATATAATCCCTCCAGCGTGTCCTGGGTCGGCCTCTAAGGTCTCCGCCCCGTGGGCCGTGCCTGGTAGACTTCCCGGGGGGTATCCTTACCAGGTTCCCGAACCACCTCAATTGAGGGGGAGACGCTACTGGCAATGTCGGACACGCGCCATGCAAACGTACAATAACATCGGCTGGCCGCTATGCAGCCGTATTTGTTATTGTCTGGGTCTCAGTCTGTGTTCGGGTGTCTAGCAGCTGGTTGTGTTTTAAATAAGATAATAGTGGTACTGGGACGCCCGTCGTACGTTTTTTCTGTACTGTTGTATGTGTATGGATATGTTCTTGTGCTTCAATGTTAATTGCTTAATTTAGATTGGGGTTGTTGGTGTCTTCCTGTCTCTGTGTCCCTATGTCTCCCCCCTGTCACTCACCCTCCCTCCCCGTCTCCCTCCGTGTTTGTCTTTAAGGAAGTTGACGGCCATCTTAGGGGACGCTGGCAGATTTTTGCCGCTCTTAAGATTGCCTGTTTCACGACCTTTCAGTGTACAACGATGTCCATCGTGCTTCGAAGAATCGCAAAGAAGAAGAAGAAGTGTATTCGAAGCAGCCTTATTCATTTATTTTTTGTTGCTTTAGTTTTGATTAGTTTATTTGTCGTTGTTGACATGCCGTTCTCTCCGCTTTGTGACCATCGGGCGAAAGGCGCTCTATAAAATGCTATTATGATTATTATATGTCGTAAGTCGAGAAAAGCAGTGTCTGTGGAGCTGGCGCCGGCTGATCTCGCCGGCTGCCTCCTCCTCTCCTCTCTTCAGGTTTCCTCGCGACGCCCTCCCGTATCTGCGTCTCGTCCCTGACCAGGCGTGGAATTTGCGCGGCGCGTTGTACGCCGCATTATCAGCGTCCCGGTGTGACCTGAACTCTGCTCACGAGTTTAGGTCACGCGAAAAGGTGTGTAAGTGTTGCGCACCCGCGGATATGTCGGAGACACGATCGAGCACACAACACAGCGCTTACCTTCGAAGACGTTACCGACGTTTCGTTGGAACTTACCACCCGACGTCAGCGGGGTTTGGAACGCGCTCTGTTGGAGCGCGCTCTGTGCCGACCTGGCGGAGCTTGCGAGTCCAACAGACGAATCGCTTTTTTTTCCCGTTCGATAAATAAATGAATACCTCTGCAATTGCAATCAAGCGGCCAGGTGGGAACCGCTGTTGACATCCAGACACTGTGCTTGCGACGTTGGCCCAGGTCATCCACGTAACGGGAAGAGTAAATAAATCAATTTGCAGTTTGTAACGCCGCGGTGCCACAGCTCGTTCTTTTCGCCGGCGAAGGTATTCGTTTGAAGAGAGAATGACTCAGAGGTGCGAAAAAACTGCACAAAGGTGGGGAGTGGAGAAGCAGCCGCGCGGTTAGCCTGTGCCAACATTTGCCAGACAATGCTTTCCATTTGTAATGTTATCGGCTATTTAATTAGTGGGGTTTTTTTTAGTTGTGGGAGGAAACTGGAGCACCCGGTGAAAACCCACGCATAAATGGGGAGAACGGGCAATTTCCACAGAGAAAAAAACATCTCAGCCGGTATTCGAACCCAGGACCTTCTTGCTGTGAGGCAGCAGGCGCTATCTACTGACAATGCTACATCCGGAGCTTAATGTCTCACGGAACATTTTCCAGGGCCCTCGAACCCGAACTCCCGCGACTCCCAGCCCCCACCACTGAGTGGCTGAAGCTAAGCCATGGCTCTGGACGACACGACACCAATATAACAGGCTAAGTGGTTCCGTGGCAAAGCACGTGGATAGCAATCGAAAGGTTGTGACTTTCAAATTGTTGTTAGAGGTTGATTCAGCCCGCCGTCTCTCCAGGGTTGATTAAATGAGTACCGCTGAGGTCAACAGTGCTTGTGCTACGGATGAACTCGCCCCCACCATAGGAATGTGGAATTGTCAAGCGCTCACGTGAGCTGAACATCGCTTTTAACAGTTTTGATCTCCTGTATGGAGGGGAGCACTGTGGTGCGGTTAGTTATATTTCCGGCTCGGGTGCCGCCTTTCTGTGTGGCGTTTGCATGTTCTCCCCGTGTCTGCGTGGACTTTTGCCGGGTCCACACTCCAAAGATACGCTGCCCTCGCTGCCCTGGGATGGACCGGCATCCCATCCTGGTTTTAGCCTGAGATGCTACACAGCTCAACGGTTCATTCCAGCTTAAATAATAAACTGACTGGCTGACCGAGTAGCACGACAAACGTCAACAACAAAAAATGATTGCTGATTTTCCGTTCTCTGTTGTTGTTGACATGTCGTTATCTCCGCAGCATTTTGCAGCGCTTTGTGACCCTTGGGTGAAAGGCGCTCTATAAATGCTATTATTGTTGTTATTATTATAATAACAAACGTGCCGCTGCTAATAATAAAAAAAACACAAGAAAGGTTGGCTTCGCAACAGGAGATGACCACCATCTTAAAATACCCTTTGAGCACGAAATTGCTTTAAAAAAAAAATCAACGTTTCGTTAAAGTTGATTGTCATGCCCCGACACGCATATTTTTTGCGCTCCTTTCTTGTAACATAGCCGGGCTACAGACCTACTCCTCGGCTATTCAGCATGATGATGCAGAAAGTCGACGCTCAGAGTTTATTTGACTCGTGCAGTTAAGTGCTACTGCAGTGATTCAATTTACTTATTAGTTTTGTCACGCTATTAATACAAGGCCCTTAAGTTGGATGCCTGGAAACGGCTAATGTCAGTTGCGAGTGAGACCAAACTGCTCTTGGGCCTCCAACAACCCAACTAACCCGCACTGACTAGTATGGTCAAAAAGGCATGGGAAGGCCTTCATCTAGCAGGACATTGGCAAGGTTTAGAAATGCATTATTATTATTATTTGCGATGGTTGCTTTTAAAAGCTGTTCTTTCTGGATAGCCGTGTCATTGAGTGCTCTTCCTCGCCTGATGATGCTTCCAACGTGGGAGGCGAAACGACGCGAGGAAGAGAGGGAGCGCGCTCGGTGACACGGCTATCCCGAAAGAACAGCTCTCTTCTTCTTCTTTGCGATTCTTCGAAGCACGATGGCTCTGAAGAGCAACCATCATGAATCGCGCCGTGAAAATCTACATCAGTACTGTATGCTCCACAGTCTTTAATGTCCAGATTATAGTCATAAATGAGAGTTGCTTTCCAAAGCTGTTCTTTTGAGATAGCCGTGTCGAGCGCTCCCCCTCTCTGCTTTGCGACGTTTCGCCTCCCACGTTGGAGAAGGCACACTCGACACGGCTATCCTGAAACAGCAGCTATATATTGAAAAAAAAGGAAATGAAAACGTTTTAATGGCAAAGGTGATGCCCTGCAATGTCTTGCTCTTGTCACTGCTGGCGGAAGAGCCTCCACGAGAAGCAGCTGTAGAGAGCCCTTTCCATAGAGGAATTTGGCCTACTCTTCCTATCTGGCCTGACATCTCAGGAAAGGTTGGACAGCCAAGGCTTTACTCAATTCAATAAATAAACTGCTTCAGAAAATCAAGCAAGACAATTATCAACAGCGCGACAATAAAATGACGGTAGATTACATGTATCCATTCGTAATCATTATCCACTTCATCCTGTAGAGGGTCGCAGTGAGTCGGAGGCTATCCCGGCAGATACAGGGCGCGAGGCAGGGTTGTACCCAGGATGGTACGCCAGTCCATCACAGGGTACCGGGGGCGATTTACTCAGCAGGCCCATCAAGCTGCGCAGCAGCAACAGCACGAGCAGCGTGTCTTCGGACTGTGCTAGGAAACCGGAGTACCCGGCGAAACGCGGGCAGCGATCGTCCAGCGGGCTGTGCCACTTTGCGGAACATCGCTCACGTGTGAAACATTGCTCGAGTAAATTCGTTCACGCGTCACGTCTGACGCCTGAGGACCCACAATCTGCAGGAGCCAGGCACTCTGGTTACCCGGGAGATGGAGGGGGGGGGTGGTGTTGACGGCATGATGGGAGAGCTAACCGGGCGCAAGGGAGTGGGGATGGAGTTCGAGGGAGGGAGGATGGGATGGAGGGGAGGGAGTCGAGCGGTGGAGGGGCTGCTGTTGGTCATGAGCTGGATGCCACCTGCCGTAGCGGAGGTTATGCAGCAGATGGCTGGAAACCGGGCACTGGGCGAGATGTGTGAAACTTCTGCTCGTAACGTTGGATTTTGGCTGCGTTTGCAAACACACTAAGGTAAGAGCGAATGCCACTGCTTATTTACACCGATACGCGTTATTAGCTTCTTGTTAACTAACGGAGTTATGTGGTCATTTTTGTGCCGTGCACTACAGCGTGTTACTGTTTACTTTATGATTGTGGTTAGGGTTTCAGCTCTGCACGGTTTAACGCTAGATGCAATTACCTCGTGATTTTTAATGTTGTTGGTGTTGGTTTAGTTCGAACGTTTGTTGTAGCGCAGGAATCCAGCAGCCAGAGTTCGCAAGCTCACTGGGTATTTTCTGCTGTCTATCCATGTTATTTGGTCGTGTCTTCCAAGCATCAGCTGGGGCTCTTGTCGTTGCTGCTGTTGATGTTTTTTACAGAAAGATTTAACAAATTGTTGAGGTGTAGACGGTCGCCAACGTGCTTTCATAAATGCCTGCTTAAAAACAAATACCGTTCGTAAAAAAGCACATTTAAATTCCGTTTACAGGGTTCCGTAAAATGTTACAAAACGCGCAAATTGATGAAATCGCGGGCAAAATAAACACACTTCATATCAAGCTAAGAGGTCTGAAAGCCATCATTGTCATCAACATAATAAATTACAATGAGCCAAGATAAGCCTGAGGCTTATTAAAGCAAATACCATATTTGCAAAAAGCTGTTATTGTTATTATCATCATCATCATACCGTACGTATTTTGAAAGTCAAAATAATATTGTCATTTCAAGGACATGTCCGCAAAATACCAGAGTACCGACAGCACAAGGATCATAATATGCGCTTTGTCGGGGTTTCTATTGAACCACTTCTCAGATTCGTCCGGTGCTCGTTGGTATAAGCATTGCGATGCTGTCACCGGTGCTTTGAGTATCGTGGTGACAGCGGGAACGCATCGGAGCCTATCCCGGCAAACACAGGGCGCAAGGCAGGGGAACACCGAGGATGGTACGCCAGTCCATCGCAGAGCGCCTGGGGAAATTTACTTAGTAGGCCAATTAACCTGGCAGCATGTCTTTGGACGGTGGGAGGAAACCGGAGTGCCCGGCGAAAACACACGGGGAGAACACGCTTTAGAATGACACGCGGTGAGGGTAAATGGCCAGCGATGCACAACCTCGCGCGACAGAAGTTCAACGCATCGCTCTTGCAGGTCACATCGCGGCTCGCGGGGTTAATGCTACATGAGCGTTTCGATTTACCGAGCCGGCGCAGCGGTCATCCTGGGTTCCAGTGTGAGGCTCCCTCCTACGATGTAGCATTAACCCCGCGAGTGCGAGGCTCCCTCCATCCTGGGCTCCAGTGTGAGGCTCCCTCCTACGATAGCGCCAGGTTTTCGCGTGAGGCGGGCTCAATTACCTCGGCATCCGGCCACTGAAAATAACCAAAAATGTTTTGTCAAAATGTCTTGATGCGTTTCATTTTTGAGAGAGGCAAGCTTTGCTGCTGGCCTGCGGACTAAATTGCCCCAGATGCCCTGTGATGGACTGGCGTCCCATCCTTGGTATAGCCCTGCCTTGCTCCCTGTGTCTGCCGGGATAGGCTCCGGCTCACCGCAACCCTGTACAGGATTAAGCGCTTTCTGACAACTGATGGATGGATGGTTTTGCTCATTAGCACGGTAGCACCCTGCACGTCCAAGTGACCTTTAAAAGATTCGGAGGGGCAATGGTGTAGCACACTGGACTTGCAGTCAAGAGGTGAATTGCAATACCAACGCCTGGCCATGCTTGCAACGTGGGAGGCGAAACGTCGCGAGAGAGAGAGGTAGAGCGCTCAGTGACACGGCTGTAGTAGACTATATGCGTAGACTATAGACTGCATGTATAGGCTATAGACTGTATGTGTAGACTGTAGAGAGAGGGAGGGCACTCAGTGACACGGCTATAGACTATATGTGGAGACTATAGACTGTATGTATAGACTATTGACTGTATGGCGCTGTCGTGCCAGGTTGTTGGCTCTCTTCATACCTGCGCCTTTTTGGGAGCATTCGTTCCTTCCTCTGGCTTGGATTGTTGGAGTGGGTTTTCGGTGCCGTGCCGAGATGTTGGCTCTCTCTCTCTCTCTTCCGATCTGTGTCTGCTCGGGGACATTTGTTCCCTCCTTGCTTGTTGTAGAATTATTGTTATTGTTTTCCTGTTGTATTTTCTTTTGTCCTTTGTCTTAATATTCGTTGCTATTGCTTGACTCTCGGTTTTCTGTCTCCCCGTTGTTGTTATGCCGTTTTCTCCACAGCTCGGATTATAAATAAAAAAACCCGAAAAAAAATTGTTGCTGATTTTCCGTGCTCTGTCGTTGCTGACATGTCGTTCTCTCTGCAGCTTTGTGCAGCGCTTTGTGACCCTCGGGTGAAAGGCGCTATTTAAATGCTACTATTATTATTATTTGTAGACTATAGAAAGAGGGGGAGCGCTCAGTGACACGGCAGTGGTGCAGAGCAAGGAATTGCAGGGCTGCGCCTTTGGCTGTGGGTTCGTGCGGGCGCTTGTGTCGCTCGTGTGTACTTCTGATGTTGCATCTGCCTTCAAAAGGGGCTTAAGGAGTAAGAAGCGCGTCTGAGTTTGAACTTGCAAGCTGATACGACGAATCAACGCAATGCAAAACCGTGTGGATATTTGCATTTTAAGAAGAAGAGCTACTCTTTTGGGATAGCCGTGTGACCGAGCGATCGATCTCCCTCGCGACGTTTCGCCTCCCACGTTGCAGGCATCGCCAGGCTAACCGAATGGGCCGGCTGACGGTAGTAGCGTGTTTATGTCTGTAGTCCTGCACGCGCGTGTTTCTTGGGTGTCGGCAGCTTGACGATGGATATTAATTTTCACACATTCCAACAGGTAACATCCTCTCCGCCAAGCACGTTCCCTTCCCGTCAGGAAGCCTGTGTCAACACAGTACACGCAGTACTGGGCACATCTGCACTCGTGTTTGCTTACTCACAAAGACAAAGATCCCACCCGTGTATAGCCTTCACAGACTGTTGGGGCAAGTGCTCAATGAGTACCAGGTGCTACTAGCGAGCACGGCACATGAAGGGGTGGGTGGCCGCGTAAAGTGCTTCTTCTTCTTTGCGATTCTTCGAAGCACGACGGTCAGCTTCTGGACATCGTTGTCTTTCAGCTCCTGGGCTTCGAAGTGTTTGGTTCAATTCGCTAGGGGGGGGGCCCAGGATCGGTTCAGATAATCGTCACTGGTGTTGCAGGAATCGACCTCTTGTGCCTGGTTCGGAGCACAGCGCGCTAACCACCCGCACCACCGCTCCCCACTTCAAGCAACTCATACAACACACGTGGAAACGATTTTGAGAAGAAAAAAAAGAATTGCCTGCGGCACGCAATCTCAATTTATAAGGGAATTCAAGCGTAGTTTAGTGTGGGCCTTTCAGGCACACCCGCGTTGTGTTTGCAGCAGCTCACGACGTGTTGTTCCAATACATCCTACAGACCTACGCCTTCAACGTTATTCCAATCGTTTTTAATTTAAGAGCATAGGTGTTGAAGGCAGGCGCGGCGTGCATTCATTCATTATCAGTTCCCGCTCAATCCTGTAGAGGATCGCGGGGGACGGTGGGGGGCGGGCGGAAGCTATCTCGGCAGACACAGGGCGAGAGCCAGGATAGGACACCAGTCCATCGCAGAACACCGGCGGCTATTCAGTCAGTAGGCCAATTTTTTTTTTAGTAGGCCAATTAACGTAGCAGCATGTTTTTAGACTGTGGGAGGCAGCCGGTGTAATATAATAATAATAGCATTTTATAGAGCGCCTTTCACCCGAGGGTCACAAGCGCTCCACAAGGGTTGGGGAGAGAACGGCATGTCAGCAACGACAGAAAAAAACAATTAATAAAAACCAAAGCAACAAAAAATAAATGATTAAGGCTGCTTCGAATACACGGGGAGAACTTGCAAACTCCACAGAGAAAGGCACCCGAGCCGGGAATCAAACGTAGACCCTTCTGACTGTGATGGTGCAGCGCTTGTCTCTGCTCCACCGCGTGGTTCACTAGCAGTGCGTGTTCCCCCCAAAGCTCAGCACCTTAAATTGTCCCAGGTGCCCCGTGATGGACTAGCGTCCCATCATGGGTATAGCCCCGCCTTGCGCCCTGTGTCTGACGGGATAGGCTCCGGATAACCGCATCCCTGTACAGGATTAAGCGGTTTCTGACAATGACTGAATTATTTTATTATGTATAGTCTTTCAAAGGATATTTTAACATCAACGTTTCAAAGCAAATCGGACTATGGTTTTCGTTTTTCTTGACTAGTAAACCCTCTAATACAGCGGTTCTTAACCTGGGTTCAGATCGAACCCCAGGGGTTCGTTGAGTCAGTCTCAGGGGTTCGGCAGGGGTCAAGAAACACACAGCATAGCCCGGTTCACACTAGCAATGTCGGGCCGTTTTTGTCGCCCGAACCCCTGAGACTGACTCAACGAACCCCTGATTTTGTGTGCAACTGATGCACGGTTCATTTTGTGCACTGATAAAATATATACCTATGTTTTGAAGAAATCATATGTTATTTTTCCAATTACGAAGGGTTCGGTGAATTCACTGATGAAGCTTGCAGGGTTCAGTACCTCCAATAAGGTTAAGAACCACTGCTCTAATATATGTATTTGTTTTATTGCGTAACTTTTTTCCGGCTGATTCTGAGCCCGTGCCGAGTAGCGTTTTTGTATTCACCCACCGCTGTCTCGTCATGCTGTCGCCATCTGCTCCGCGGCAGGGATACAAAAAAAAATTTCCACGTTGCTCAGCACGGAAGCACGCTTGTTGCTGCACATATGGACACGTGGAGACGTTCGATTCCAGATGTTCCGAGTATTAAATCTCACTAAGACTCGCGTGAGATTGCCGGAAATGTCTGAAGTCAAATGCCTCGCGACAACAACGTGAATTCGTTAAGCGTTTTACATGGACGGTGCCGGCTTGAGGGCTCCTCATCCAACTGCGGATTGATCATGCGGGACGATGAATAAGATGATAATTGCAACCGTGTTTTTTGGAACACTATACAGAGGTCAAAACGCTGACCTGGCAGCGCTTGGATCCTGGGTTCAAATCCCGGTGACTCGTGAGATTAGCGTGTGTTTTCAAGTGTAGTGAGTTAATGGGCTCAGTTAACGTAGCCCGGGATGGGAATCGAACCGCGTCAAGTAGGACCTTGTTTCCGTGCGGGGCACGCAGATGTTACCACTGTGCCACACTGCCGCCCCAAATATAATAGTTTTCTTCCTGTGTAATTGTGGAAAGAGTATACAGTACAAGTATTACATTTCAATCTTCTTCTTGTTTTTTCAAAATTGACAGCAGATAATTTGTTTATAATTGCCCAAATAAATTACTGGGCAGCTGTGAGACTTGAACTGCTGACCCCAAACAAACTGGCTTAGCGGTGAGCTCACCGCCCAATAGATTGTTCAGTCGCAAAAGTATGAACATAGTAACTATGGGGACCTTTTCCCAGAGTACATTCATTCATTCATTGTCAGAATCCGTGTAATCCTGCACAGGGTTGCAGTGAGCCGGAGCCTATCCCAGCAGAGACAGGGCGTGAGGCAGGGCTATACTTTGATGGGATGCCAGCCTATCACAGGGCACCGGGGGAAATTTAGTCCTCAGGCCAATGAACCTATGCAGCAGCATGTCTTTGGAGTGTGGGACGAAACCGGCGTGCCCGACCAAAAACCCACGCGGGACACGGGGAGAACATGCAAACTCCACACAGAAAGGCACCCGAGCCGGGATTCGAACCCGGGGCCTTCTTTCTGTGAGGCGGCAGCGCTACTCACCGCTACGCTACCGTCCCCGATGCTATTCACACCGGGGCATTGAATGCAGGAGCCCAATGAGGGTTAATTTGGGGCCCTGTATTGTTAGGGGCGGCACAAGAGGTGCTTTCACATTTTCCTGCTTTTTGTCCGCTGTCCATTACACTCAAAGGAGACAGGGGCACCACACGGAGCGGAGAGCGCGGTCGGGTTAAACACATAATTGAAACCGTTACGGAGAGTAAAGCGGGGATCGGGCGGGACACGGATGCGAGCGGTGGGCACGGGGAGAACATGCAAACGCCACACAGAAAAGCACCCGCGTCGGGATTCGAACCATGGTACTTCTTGCTACGAGGCGGCAGCGCTACTTACCGTGCCACCGTGCCGCCCACATGGGAATTGCTCCCAAGAGCAGCTTGGGAAAGCCTTCATCCAGCAGTGGATTACGATGGTGATGATGATGATGATGTCCATTATAAGGGAAGGATCGGATCAATCCCCTGGCGTGATGGTAAATGCTGATTGGATTAGGCAATACGTATGTGGCTTCTGACTTAATCATCATGCCCAATAGTGGCAGGCACGCTCTAAATTGGACGCGATCCATCACGATAAGTGTAAACATTAGGTGTGCCGCGGACATACGAGACCGCTCTACGGACAGCGATACGCAGCCATTCGTCCTCATTGATTTGAGAGGTGCAATGTAATCCCGTTGTCGTTAATTCATCATTCATTCACGTCTTCATTCCGTCTTGATTTGAAAAGCTGTAATATTATCCCGATGTCATTAATCCATCATTAGTACATTCACTCCTTCGTTCCATCTTGGGCTCCCATGTGGAGTTCATGAAACTCAAATTACCGGGGAATTTTAAAACCACGAGTAGATTAGAAAGTGCTATGCAAATGTAAGTTGTTTTTTTTTTAATGGCACGTTCCGTGGACGCACTGATGTAGTTTTTCACGGTTCGATGCGTTTCTTGAGAACGCCTGAGGATGCCTGCAACGTGGGAGGCGAAACGTCGCGTCGGAGAGAGGGAGGGCGCTCAGTGACACGGCTATCCCGAAAGAACAGCTCTGAGGAGCAACCATCAATTATACAAATTACAAAACGCGCGAATCTCACGCCTAGTCTTGGACGAAGCACGGATACTATGCCCGTGCTTGCCAATTAGTCTAGTAATCACACCAATAATAATTTTACATTTATAACGCGCACATATTCATTCAATGTCGAAGATATTCATTCGACGAGAGAACGACTCAGAGGCGCGAGGAAAGGACAGAGTGGCGGAGGAGGCAGCCAGGCGGTCTGCCGGCGCCATATTGCCACACGCTGCTTCCTATATATTATGATGTTATCGGCCAAATATTTAATTAGTTGTTTTTTTACTTGTGGGATCAAACAGAAGAACCCGGAGGAAACCCACGCGGACACGGGGAGAACACACAAACTTCACACAGAAAGGCGCCCGAGCCGAGATTCGAACCCGGGTCCTTCTTGCTGTGAGGCAGCAGCGCTACCCACTGCACCACCGTTCCGACATAACTAATCAGCTAGCCCATCTCCAGTCTAACACAACAACAACAACACAAAATAGAGCACTTGGACAGGTCATTGTCAGAGGTGCATTTAGGGATTTCAACCCCATTGACCCGCTGTTTTTTCTAAATGGATCACGTGTGTGGCCTGCAGGCTGTTAATGATCTCTCTCCGCTGCGATTGTCGTGCCTTTTGTGCATGACAGGTGAGAAAGTGGGTCGCGGTACAACCGTACCAGTACAGATACACATTTTTGTTATTACGACGCATAAAACTAACCAACGTTGGACAGACGTTGTCCTGACGTTAATGAGTTCTCTGAGCGTTGTCCCTTGTCCTCTGCGTGACCCCCACACTAAACCCTGACCGTGTCCCCGTGCGAACTCTGCGTTCGGTTTTCCGTTCCCGAAAGTGGGCATTCTAAAGTCAGTCAGTCAGTCAGTGAGTTTTTATTTTAATCTGGAAGGAACCCTTAAGATATGTAGTTCTTTTTAACAGTTGTCCAGCGGAGAGGGGTCGAGCGAGTTACAACTTCTCAGTGCCCCGGGGGCAATTTAGTCATCACGATTAACCTAAGCAGCAAGCATGTATTTGGACTGTGGGAGAAAACAACAGTATCCGGCGAAAAACCCACGCGGACACGGGGAGATCATGAAAACTCAACACAGAAAGGTACTCGAGCCGGGAATCAAACCCAGCACCTTTTTGCTGTGAATTTACAACGCTACTCACCGTGCCACCGTATCACTGCAAAAAAACACACACACACAAGCAAAGCATTGTTATCGTGAGAAGACTAGACAACAGATCATATTATAACTTTACTTTACAAAATGTGAACAAGTATCACTTTATGGTCTGGCTCACCCAGTTTGTGTGCGTGTGTTTATTTATTTTTACTTTTTGTGTTTTCGCTACATATTTAACTGGTTTTTTTTGAGTCTCCGATGCCGTGCGCGCGTGTTCTTTTTTGAGCAAGCAAAATAGGGCCGTTAACTGATGCTGTGGAAAATATGGAACAGATTTGCGGCCACGAGTTTTGGTTTCGGGAGACCAGATTTTGAGCCACGCTGGGAGGACCGCGAGAGAAACTCGGGGCATTATCCCAGCCATTCAGACAACGTTCACGCCATTGACATTGTAATTTGTTTTCACAAGTATGCAGACTCTCTTTAGCTGGATTTTTATTTCATCCAAGTGTTTTTTTCACTGTAAGCGTCTTTCCACCGTGTGTACTTTTTATTTTTACGACGTGCACTCATTTATTACGCTTCTAACACAATTTCAGTTTTACATTTCCACTTTAGCGCTACTTAAGCACTTTTCTGCCTTTATCCTGACGTCAGCAGAATGTGTTATTTGCTCGGAACAAGATCGCCCATTGGATGGGTTACTCTGGTAATCAATGTTAAAGTAATAATAATACAAATCCCCACAGTGAAAGTTTCATATTCCTGACGACAATCGCTGAGTGAATACAACAACAAGAATGCTAGCGGGCAAACAACCAAAGTGGTGCCTTCAGGATTAAGCGGGGACTGAGAACGAATGAATGAGTACTGTGCATTCTTTGAGCACCTTTTTGCCAGTGTACAAATAATGTAAAGGTAAAACCGTGTATCTTTTTTTTACCGTGCATTCATTCAAGTAGGGGAACAATCTGCTGCACTTCTTCAAAACCGTAGCCGTGATAATACTAATAGCATTTATAGAGCGCCTTTCATCCGAAGGTCACAAAGCGCTGCACAAGGCTGCTGATACAGCTGCATGGCTCATTGCAGCAGGGAAGCAACACCTCCGGCTGCAAATGCAGACCGTTTGCATCCACACGTCAAAGGTTCTACATAAGGGTCGGTTAAAAAAACACTCATTAATTATTTGGCCGATAACTTCATAATATATAGGAAGCAGTGTGTGGCAATATGGCGCCGGCAACACCGCCTGGCTGCCTCCTCCGCCTCTCTGCGCTTTCCTTGCTGCGCCTCTGAGTCGTTCTCTAGTCGTATGAGTAACGCCGACAGTGACTGAACATGTGCGCGTTATAAATGTATTTTTGTATTAATTATTAGGGTCCCAGTGACAGGCATGTTTGTCTGTTCAGGAGACAACGCGGTTAATAAGCGTTCGACACGCGCGTCTCGTTCCGTCTCTGCGTTGACCTCCGCAACAGAACCTGCGAGGGGCGCGGGTCGGAAGATGGTGTCGCCACCTCCCTCGGGGGACCAGGTTCGGACGCCGGGCGAGGAAAGGGACGAGTGCTGGATCGACGAGAACTTCCTCCCCAACGTGATGCCGCCCGTGCTCATCCTCGAGTTCATCCTGGGCCTCCTGGGCAACGGCTTCACCATCTGGGTGACGTGGTGGCACGTGAAGGTGTGGACCAGCTACACCATCTACCTCTTCAACCTGGCCCTGACCGACCTGCTGTTCGTGGTCCAGCTGCCGCTCAGGGTGCACTACCACATGAAGATGAACGACTGGATGCTGGGCGAGTTCATGTGCGACATGGTAGTCTTCTTCTTCTACGCCAACATGTACGGCAGCATCTACTTCCTCACCTGCATCAGCGTCGAGCGCTGGCAGGTGATCGAGCGCCCGCTGCGCTCGCTCAGCCGCCGGCGCTCGCTCATGTGCGCCAAGCTCGTGAGCGTCGGCCTCTGGTTCCTGGCCCTCGTACCGCAGGTCGGCATGCCGTTCATCTTCCACACGTTCCGCTACGAGAACCAGACGCGCTGCCTGAGCTTCAACCAGCCGTCGCTCATGCCCAGCTTCAACGTGTGGAACGCCGTGGAGATGCTGCTCGGCTTCCTGCTGCCGTTCGGCATCATGCTGGTGTTCCACGTGCGCATCGCGCGCAAGCTGCTGTGCTCGGGCACCAACCCGCGCCTCGTGCAGACGCGCAAGCGCGCCGCCCGCTTCATGATCGTCATCCTACTCATCTTCGCCGTGTGCTTCATCCCGGTGCACATCATGCGCTCGCTGCTCATCGCCGTCAAGCTGCTGGCGCCCAAGAACTGCGACCTGCACCAGACCGTGGCGCAGGTCTTCTACTGGTGCCTGCTTCTGTCCAGCTGCAACTGCATCATGGACCCGCTCATTCTCTTCCTGTCGGGCGACAGGTTCCGCGTGGCCGCCAGCGTCGTGCTGCGCAAGTGCTGGGGCCCGGCGTGCGGCTGCGAGGAACCGGGCAAGGCCACGGGCAACAACAGATCGGTGGTCATCGCGGTGCACCTGCACAGCGTCGAGATTAAGACGGACGGCGCCAGCTACGCTGAGAGCGCGCGGGAGCGAGAGGCGCGGGGAAGGAAGGGCAGCCTCGCGGCGGGCGACGAGGCCGTCAAGCAGGCGAGGAGGAAGGCCACGGACACGAGCGTCGGCTCCGGCGGAGCGAGGGCCGCAAGGTGGGAGAAGAGGACGCACGGGAACGAGGGCGGCGCGGCGTGCGTCAAGCCGCGAACGGACCAGTCCAACTCGTGGCTGACCCAGGACAGGACGCAGAAGACGGCCGAAGCGAACGGCGCCGCGGCACGGATGGAGAACGGAGCGAGGCTCGTCGAGATTAGGACCATACGCGGCGTCGGATACGGGGAGGAGAGCGCCTGTCGCCAAGCGGCGGCGGCCACCGCCAAGAATGAAACTGAAATGAGCAAGCGAGAGAATTGCCACTTTACCTGCTGAAGACTTCCCTCCTGGCTCAGATGCACCATGGATTCAGTGGAAGACACTCAACCGCCTGAGAACTAGAACGGGACGATCAAAAGATGCTTTGGTCAGATGGGGCTACAAGACCGGCCCAACCACCTGTGAATGTGGAGAAGCAGACCATACTATGGAACACTGCCTTGTCTGTGCTCTACTACCCAACCTCTGCAGCTCAAAAGACCTTGCGGAGTTCAATGAAAATGCAAGGGGCTGTGTAAGAAAATGGGAAACTGTAATTTAACATCGCGCTTCGAAGAATCGCAAAGAAGAAGAACAGAAATACTGAAGTGCCGGCTAACTGAGATGAGAACAGCCGTTTTTACAAGGTTGTTACAAGTGACGGAAACTTCAGGGTTTTATGCACCGAGGAGAAAAATTACGGGGGAAATTGTGCCCCCTTTCGTGAACTTTGAACCGTAAACGTCAAACATTCAGCGCACGTCTGAGAAATCACTTTTTATATGCAGTTTATGTTTTTTTCGCGTCTAAGTTATTGGGTTGGAAGTATATTTGAAGGCATATTTCACATATCAACGGCTCGCGGAGGTTTTTCGGTTTAAAACGTATAAAGTATCCCATCTAAGATGTGAACATGTTGACCAAAATGACAGCACGTGTGCCACACAAATGCAGCGGTGGTGCCGGCACCTTGGAAACCGAACCAAAATTTTGCTCTCACACTCACACACATTTCTAATCTCCCAGTGAGATCACAGGGATTAAACACAATCCTGATGATGCCTCCAACATGGCAGGCGAAACATCGTGAAGGAGAATTGCTCGACACGGCTATCCCAAATGGAGCAGCTCTTGAACACAACTCTCAATCTGGGCACTGGAATTTGTGTTTGGGTGACAGGAGGTGCTTTGTCCACGAGATCTGATGGAATTGTGTTGAGCTTTACTGCAGTATACTGCAGTTTTGATAAACGTAAGCCGACTGTGTAAAGTGTGCGGGGTTGGTCTACAGTGCAAAAGGTTGATTCCCTACTATCGATGTCGGTTTTCACGGCTCGATTCATGATGGTTGCTCTTCAGAGCTGTTCTTCAGGGATAGCCGTGTCACTGAGCGATCTCCCTCTCTTCCTCGCGACGTTTCACCTCCCACGTTGGAAGCAACATCAACATGGGAGGCGAAATGTCGCGAGGGAGACATGCAGATCGCTTGGCACAGCTATCCCGAAAGAACAGCTCTTGAAAGCATTCATGAACCCTACTATCGCCATTTCAACTTTATGTAAAGAATGTACTGTATGTCATGTACACTTATTTTTGTGCATAAATGTACAGAAGAGTTAGAAGGATAGTCTTGGAGATGTTGGGTTTTTTTTAATTGCACATGCCGAAAGTAACCTTGATTTTAAAATCACATTTTTACATGCAAATCATTTATAGTACTGTAAGATAATTCCATATCGTTATATATTAAGAGATGCCTATATTTTGGGAGTGGGGAGGAATGTGTTGTGTATACTGTATTGGTTTTTTTAAACCGTGTATTTATTTATTTAAGCCAATCGCGATTTTCAAATAGAGAAGTATTTTTGTTTTGCTACGCGTATTGGAAACACATATTAACAGCGGTCAACGTATACCAGTGTAAGAAAATCCCACATATATACCTGCAAGTGACATCTGCATGCATTTTCCTATCGTGGCACCAACGCAGTGTTAATTAATCTCTAAGTCGAAGGCTTTCGTGACCAATGTTATCCATAGTCTGTGTCGGATTGGAGGAGAGTTTACGACACTTATACACTTTTCACGTGACCTAACTCACGAAAAGAACTAGACTATGGTTAACTAATCTCGTTATTTGTTTTACTTTAGTCAACGGATTGACTGACTACACGTGGGAAAACATTCATCGAAGCGTGACGGTGATTATGACCGACACCCAAAAGAGATCCAAGCGTTACAAGCCCCCACGATGAGACCAAAACAAATCAAGAGTGCTCGGTATGAATGAAGGCGCAAACTGGGATTATCCATCCGTCCATCCATCCATTGTCAGAAACCGCTTAATCCTGTACAAGGTCGCCGTGAGCCGGAGCCTATCCCGGCAGACACAGGGCGCAAGGCAGGGCTATACCCATGATGGGACGCCAGTCCATCACAGGGCACCGGCAGCAATTTAGTCCGCAGGCCAATATCATCACGTGTTTAACCCGGAGATTGCAGTACTTGCGATACAAACCCCAAGATACGTGACCAACTTAGACACACTTGCTTTGGCAATGCTGCGTTGGCAGCGGTGCGCAATCAAAACAAAACAAATACTCAGTCCAATCGTCAATAACTCTGTGGTCTTGAAATTGAAAATATATCATAGGAGACTTTTCGGATAAAGGCCGTTCTTCATAGTAGATACATTAAAAGGTCTGTTAACAATTGCTCTTAGGAGCTGCTCATCACGCTTCTGATGATGTCCCCAAGGTGGGAGGTGAAACATCGTGAAGAAAAAAGGAGAAATGCTCGAGACGGCTGTCCCAAAAGAGCGACCGGTAAAAGAGACATCTGCATAGATCGAGCCGTGAAAACCAAACATCGATACACAAGGTTCATTGTCCGAATCATTGCCCTTAATACATTTGTCTCCTTATAAGGCCACGGTGTTATCGACAGTGCTGAGTTATTTTTGCATGTCCGAATGTCGTGCACCACTAACTCGAAGTCGCCGGTGATTGGACTGAAAACCGTGAATTGCACCGCTAATCAGAACCCCGGTTAGGTCACGCGACGTAAGTCAAGCGTTTAACACAGGATTGCAGCGGTGCTAGCTCGCAAGCCAGGCAGCCACATCTGTACTGCGTAAAAGTGTTTGCCATATTAAAAATAATAATAATTTTACATTCGCCAGGATTATAAGACGCTGGGGTAGCGCAGTGAGTAGCGCTGCCGCCTCACAGCAAGAACTACCCGGGTTCGAATCCCGGCTCGGGTGCCGTCTTTCTGTGTGGTGTTTGCATGTCCACCCGGTGTCCACCCACAGTCCAAAGACATGCTGCTGCACAGGTTAATTGGCCTGCTGACTAAATTGCTCCCGGTGCCCTGTGATGGACTGGCGATCTACCCTGGGTTCAGCCCTGCCTTGCGCCCTGTGTCTGCCGGGGAGGGCTCCGGCTCGCCGGAACCCTGTACATGATTGAATGAATAAGACGCCGATTGTCATTGTCAGTAACGTGATACAAATCTGGTCTCACACACACGCGCGCATGCTCCTACCCGGATTGCAAGACGCGCGTCCCAAAGTTTGCTCTGAAACTGTGGCTGAAAAGCGTGTTTTATAATCCAGAGAATATCGTAGTCCTGTAATGGTTTACGTCCAATAGTTCTCAGACGTACTGTCGATGAGCAGTAATACTCAATGTAAACTAAACACGGGTGAGATCTGTTATCTCGAGATCTCGGCTGAAGGCAATTTAAAGTAACAATTGTGTGTACAATCAAAAAGAGCGTGATTTTTTTTATAGGAATGTGAATATTTGAGATGGGGGGTTTTTTCACTTTGCCTGTTCGATACTGTTCGTTGAGTGGTCTTTGCATAGCAGGGGTTCGGTAAACACAGAACGTTTGGCCAACGTTGGGCGAATGTCGGTCAAATGATTCCAGCAGGATTGCGATAGGAGCATGACAAAAACATCTGTCTCTTTTTCCTTGTTGCAGACCAACACGCCTTTTCATCAAATAAATATCTTCTAAAACACAACAGTTATTTTTACAATGGCAAAATCTCGGTTGTTAGGTATTACCCGAACCCTGGAATCTTTCCGAGTGTTCGCCCTGCGTTCGCGTGTTTACTGAGACCAGTGGTTGTGTTTTTCACGCAGGCAGGGAGTAGCAATGCCTGTTGTTTTAAGCGAATGTCTAAATGTGAGAACAATCCTTGCCTTAACCCACCGCTTCTCCCAACCCTCCACCTCCAGCCCTCGAACTCCACCGACGACGAAATACCGCAGCACGCTACGCATACATCACGACACACACTGATCAGCACAACCGTTGAACAACGCAAACAATTCCATGGCATTATTGTGGAGAATGTAAGTAATAAAATAACCCGACAATACGCCACCCCTCCCGCACCTGTCTGTCAACAAAAAAGAAATAAAAGTATTTTTTGACACACCCTATCGGACATTTTTTGTGGACATTAGTTGTCTTTCAGCGCCGTGCCGATGTCACGTGTATTTGAGCTGTATCGTGAATCTGTCGCTGTTACGTTCGATAGCTCCGGACAACAAAAACAGAAAACACAGAAGTTGAGAGTTATTATTATTATTACTATGCCCATTCGGTGCCTTTCTGTGTGGAGTTTGCATGTTCCCTCCGTGTCCACGTGGGTTTTCGCCGGGCACTACGGTTTCCTCCCACAGTCCAAAAACATGCTGCTGCGTAGGTTAATTGGCTTGATGACTAAAATTGCACCCGGTGCCCTGTGATGGACTGGTATCCCACCCTGGGTATAGCCCTGCCTTGCGCCCTGTGTCTGCCGGGATAGGCTCTGGCTTGACATCGCATTCCGTTGAATGCAATCCCACAGGAGAGGTCTTAGCGTTTGAGCGTTTCAGTTTCTCGCAATACATTTCCCCCAGGAATGCTCACAAGTGTGTTTTAACGCAGTACAGCGCTGCGTATCCGACCGTCGCATATCCGCCCTGGCTCATGAACCGCCCAAACCCAGCGCCATGACTCGTGGCTGTTGTAAATTGTAATTTTACTAGAGAGATGTTCGCAAATCCGACCTTTTCACAAACAGTCAAGGGTATTATTTTACTTTCTGTATATTTGATAACTTAAAAAAAACAGTGAAGAATGTTTCCACATCGTTTAAAGAAGTATGCAATTTATTTTGGTCCCGTAGCCTACTTACACATGTGTGGAAATGTCATTTCCTATATAATAATAATAGCCTATAACTGAGGCCCCACGAGTCGGATATCATTATTATTTTTGTTGTTGTTACTGTGTAACACTGTCTCCTTAATGGGCTGCCATTATCTGAACCGGACAGAGAGCGTTTCTCGAGCCGGGCAGATTAAGTACTTTGCATAAGCCGCACATTAGCCCGTCATGCTCTGAATAAAACCAAAGTGACAGATGAACGTAGTCATGAAACTTCCCCGGTGTGGAAACTAATGGTGAGTCTGGGACTAAAACACTCACTGGGGTAGAGAACCAATGTTCCCCCAGGGCACGTGACATGTATTACGGTCATGTTTGGCCTTCAGTCTGGATGCATATCTAACAGAGAGCGGTCATTGCCGAAACACATCTGGCAGTTAACCGGCATTGGGTTTAAGCAAGCCTGACTGTGGAACGGTTTTGACCTTCATCGCTTCACCAGCGGCGGCACGGTGTTGCGGTGAGTAGCGCTGCCATCTCACAGCAAGAAATACCCGGGTTCGAATCCCGGCTCGGGTACCTTTCTGTGTGGCGTTTGCATGTTTTCCCCGTGTCCGCGTGGGTTTTCGCCGGGCGCTCCGGTTTTCTCCCACAGTCCTAAGACATGCTGCTGCATCGGTTAATTGGCCTGCTGACTAAATTTCTCCCGGTGCCCTGTGATGGACTGGCGTCCCATCTTGGGTGTGTGCGGCTCTGCCTTGCGCCCCGTGTCTGCGGCGATAGGTTCCGGCTCACCGCAACCCTGTACTTGGTGTGGCCCCACGGGTTGTGTAAAGAATCCTTATATTTTATGTGGAGACACAAACGTGGGAAGAAGGCATATTGTCGACTTGTTTATTTTGTTACCTCGGGAAGTCACTTGGGCAGCTCCATAGCAACAAGCCACTGGGGGGGGATGAGGGCTCCCGTCCACCCACACACGCAGCGTCTAAGTTCTTACTTCTATCCCTTTACCCATCCCTCCGTCCATTGTCAGAAGCCGCGAAATCCTGTACAGGGTCGCGGGGCCCGGGAGCCTATCCCGGCAGACACAGGGCGCAAGGCAGGGCTATACCCAGGATGGAACGCTGGTCCATCACAGAGCATCGGGGACAATTTAGTCCGCAGATCAATAAACCTATGCAGCAGCATGACTTTGGACTGTGGGAGGAAGTCGGAGTGCCCGGCGACAACCCACGCGGACACGGGGAGAACATGCAAACTCTACACAGAAAGGCACCCGAGCCGGGATTCGAAGCCGGGGCCCTTCTTGCTGTGAGGCGGCAGCGCTTCTCACCGCAACGCCACCGTGCCACCGTTTAAAATGTGGTCATTTTCGATATTTTAGATTTGGACTCTGACACTGCTCAGGATGGCCCAATTCTTGTGACTTCCGGTACAGGGTATTTTAATGTTCAAAGGGACTGCACAAGGCAATCACTCGGTGCCTCGAAGGATCGAACGGTCACTCTTGTGGGAATCGGGACAGTGGCGAGCGTTACGTTCAGCTATCAAACCACCTACGTTGGTTACATTTGCCGAACATTCTCAAAGCCACGGTCGGGCTTGTCTCAGGAAACGGTTGTCATGAAAACTCTCTTCCTCGTGGTCCAGAGCAGAGAAGCCACCGACCTTAACCCCTAACCGCTGCCTCTTCTGCCTAGAATCCTGCAGTAATGCTTCTACATTGCTGTGCGATATTGTCCCGAGCAAATTCATTCATTCATTACCAGTGCCCACTTAATCCTGCACAGGGTGAGCGGTGAGCCAACACGAGCCAGCGTTGTACCGAGGATGCGACGCCAGTCCATCGCAGGACACCAGGGGCAATTTAGTCAGCAGGCCAATTAACCTAAGCAACGTATTTTCAGAGTGTGTGAGTCTTCTTTGCGATTCTTCGAAGCACGATGGTCAGCTTCTGGACATTGTTGTCATTCAGCTCGGCCTCGAAGCTCGGCCTCGATGAACGACACTCAATGAAACTAACCATTATTATCATGCGGGCAGCACGAAGGCGCGGTGAGTGGCGCCAACCAGGCGCGTCGCAGCCGCGGGTGTTGCGACACCCGCACTATCACAGAAACATGATTCCATCCCCCTCACTTTTTCCTGCAACGCCCGCGGCTGCGACACGCCCGGCGCTAACTGGTCTATGGCTTTCCGTTCCAACCCACATTGACCCGCACGGTGGCTTACGGCAATGTAACTCCCGCAAAACACGCACAGACAAGGGGGAGGCCATCATGCAGCAGTGGAGTACAGGCACGCGTGTATTTCACGGGCAGAATGCGTGTCGCGGTTACCATCTGTCCCGTGTGCGTTTCCAGAATCGTCCTTCTCTCCTGAGGCAGCTGTCCTGGGAAATCTTAACCTTTTCCTGGAACAAGTCATTATTCAAAGTCCGTTGTTTTTTTGCCCATTACACGTACAGTCCTCGCTCTCTGATTCTGTTGACCCGCGTGGCACGATATGTCCCCAGGTGTTTTTGTGCCTCCGAGGTGGTAAACTTAATATCAACAACAACAACCGCCATTCGCCACTTAGCGGCGGTGGCGTCACCACGGCTCTCGTGCCAGGCCATGCAGCGATTTGCGACCCTCGGGTGAAAGGCGCTATATTAATTGAAATTATTATTATGTGCAACTTGAGGTCGCGTGAGATGTCGAAGGCTCGCGGACAGGTCACGGGACAGACCCAGGTGTCAATGTGCTGCCTGGCCCTCCGAGATGACTGGGTTAGATGCACCAACCCGTGCTCCCTACCGTGCCAACTCGCCGTGTTTCGAGCCTTAATATGTGTACACTCTCACACTCAAGAGCGTGTGTCGTACACATTACGCACTATTTCGTGATTGCATAATGCGATCCGTCTTATTTTCCATAACATGGGCGTTTTGACGCAACACACCTGTTTGGCCGAGCGGCAATCATGCCATTCGCCGCAATTACAGAGTAAACATCGCGGAGTTTGACGCGTGCGGCTCCTCGGACAACAGCTCTGCGCGCCCCTTGTTTTGTCGATTATAGCGGAGACCTCCCCAAGGCCGGGCGCGTCGCAGCCGCGGGTGTCGCGGGTGTTGCGACACCCGCACTTTCACAGAAACATGATTCCATCCCCCACCCCCCACATTTTCCTGAGGTAGTCTCATATCACATGTTGAGACACCCGCACTTTCACGGAAATGTGATTCTATCCCCCGCACTTTTTCCTGGAACACCCGAGGTTGCTACGCGCCTGCCCAAGGCACTCGTGTGACGGCAATCGCTGTGAACGTGGAGATTCTGAGCGGCCGACTCGATCGAAGGAGCTGCTCTCCCTGTTCGACGGTGAAGCTGACGGGACTGAATGTGCACAGTATGGCTCTTTTTATGGGTTCGGTCATGTAAAAAAGTAAGTGTCGTAAAACCCGCTTCCACCCGACACGCAGCCAATTAGCAAGGTTTGTCACGTGAACACAACGCGCCAAATGATTTACCACTTCAGCACAACGACGTGCCTTCATTGTAAACGTTGTGGGTTCGCTCTCCGACATGTCGGTCGGCTAAAGTAGTGAATATAAAGTGACCACGATGACAAATGTACGGGGCGAGCAGTGTATAGACACCCCACTGATTTCTAATGGTCCTCTTAATCTCGTCTCAACGGGTGGTTGAAGGTCTTCGCATTCGCACTGATGTCGGTTTTCGCATTCAAAGTAAATTCCTGCCCAAATTAATTGGTGCTCATTTCATGTTCACAGCCCTCTGAGCCAGCGGTGGAAATTCCACATTCCTATGATAGGGGCAGGTCTATTCATAGAACAACAATTGTTACACTGTACTGATGTAGGTTTGTCACGGCTCAATTCATGACGGTTGCTCAATTCATGACGGTTGAAAACCTACATTAGTACAATGTAACAATTGTTGTTCTGTGGATAAACCTGCCCCTATCATAGGAATGTGGAATTTCCACCTCTGGTTCAGAGGGCTGTGAACATGAGATGAGCACCAATTAATTTGGGCAGTAATTTACTTTGAATGCCACAGCTGATCGTGACGCAGATTTATCCTTTACAAGCCTTTCACTCAACGTGCCTTTATAGCTTTGATGTTTATTGATGTTATCCGGTACTTTCATCGACATAACTGCCACTAAGGAGATTCATTCATTCTCAGTTATCCACTTAATTCTGTAGGGGGTTGCGGTGAGCCGGAGCCTATGCCGGAAGACACAGGGCGTAAGGCAGGGCTGTATCCAGGATAGGACGCCAGTCCATCGCAGGGCAATATAGTCAGGAGGCCAATTAACCTATGCAGCAGCGTGTCTTTGGACTGAGAGAGGAAACCCGAGTGCCCGGCGAAAACCCACGCGGACACGGGGAGAACATGCAAACGCCACACAGAAAGGCACCCGAGCCGGGAATCGAACCCGGATTCTTCTTGCTGTGAGGCGGCTGCGCTGCTCACCGCGCCAGAGCGCTGCCCGCGTGTCTCACGGTACAATATTATTTGTTTGGCAAGGCGTTGCATTGTATAACCGGTCCCTGTGCAAGGACAGCTGGGGTCATAACCGTAAATGTCAGGGACACGTGGCGATACGCCCACAAAATATCCCAAAATGCACCCTTCACCTCCACACACACACACACCCGTCTATTGACCACTGATACACTGCTGAAAAACAACCGCCCCTAATTGAATGCAATTAAATTCCCTTACAGAAGAAAATTGCTCGGCTTAGTGCTGTTATTATGGCCTCTCTGAGGGGGGCCAGTAATGCACAATGATTTGTTAAAAATCCACAAAAGCACTAACTTCATTTTGTCATTTTCAGTTAATGTTATTTTGCCAGTTTTGGGATTAAGTGACCATCTTTCTAGTGGCCATTTAATCATTCTATAGCTTCTTTAGTACGATGTATAGCACTCCGATTGTTTGCGTTTGCTCAGAAATTTTAGATAATTTGCTGCGTGCGAAAATGTTTCCGCAGTTTTTTTTGTTACTATTATTATTACTGCAGGTGATGGCCTCATTTGGCACGGAAGCACTCCCATTGCGCACATTTGTAAAATGGCCAGTGGTAAACACGCAAACGCCCATTGTTATCTTTTAAAGGAACTTTAAAAAACACAAATAGCACACCTGTTCAAACTACGCTACGTAAAAGCGGTTAGTTTTGTACTACATTTTGTCAACAGTTGCTCTTTTGGAATAGCCGTGTGGAACGTTCCTCCTCTCTCCTTTGCGACGTGTCGCCTCCCGAGCTGGAGGCATCATCCGGCCTCATCACGACACGGCTATCCGAGCAGCTCTGCAGAGTAATGCTCAAACTATTACACGAATAGGCATAACACTTTATTAAACGAAGGTGCTCATAAAAGTTAAACTAATTATTTGGTCCATAGTCAGAAACCGCTTAATCCTGCACAGGGTTGCGGTGAGCCGGAGCCTATCGCGGCAGACACAGGGCGCAAGGCAGGGCTATACCCAGGATAGGACGCCGGTCCATCACAGGGCACCCGGGGCAATTTAGTCAGCAGGCCTATTAACCTATGCAGCAGCATGTCTTTGGACTGTGGGAGGAAACCGAAGTGACCGGCGAAAACCCACGCGGACACGCGGAGAACATGCTAACTCCACACAGAAAGGCACCCGAGCAGGGATTCGAACCCGGGAACCTTCTTGCTGTGAGGCGGCAGGTTACAGAACACGTGCCACTATGTAGTTAGTATTCGTGTGAATGACAGGGACCCGCCAGAAGTGTCCTGCCGAGTTGGCAGGACACTCCTGTGCACATTTTGCACCGATTTCGCCCAAAAAAATGCTCGATAAAGACCAAGCCCGTCTCGCCGGCTCTCGCGCTTTCATAAAGACGTTTGAATTATTGATTCGTGGCATTAATAATGAATTCATAATAATAATGTTCGTGTTTCCCCGTACACCGTCAGGGATCTACAGCTGATTTGGAAGTGAAGAGGAGGCAGAGACACAAGGTCACTCGGTGCAGAAGAAAGACTCGAAACGTGAAACAAGACACAAACACGTGTCGAGAGCACACAGCCTCTGGACAAACTGCAGAGGCCACGGGCAGTGCCTGAATGCAGTTCGTCGGCAACTGATGTAGGTTTTCACGGCTCGATGCTTCCAACGTCGGAGGCGAAACGTCGCGATGGAGAGAGGGAGATCGCTCGACACGGCTATCCCGAAATAACAGTTTTGGAAAGCAAGTCTCATAGAATCGAGCCGTGAAAACCTGCAAACCGGTCCACGGTTGTCTATGTCTGCATCACCGCGGTAGTGAATCGGTCACATTTTCAGAAATGATCGTGACTATAATCTAAGGCGAGAGAACCACAATGGATTTCTTCAGGAAATGCTGATAGGTTTTTGTCACATAAACACAAATTGGCTGTGTGCTTTCTTACACATTTTTGCGTTTTGTTTCAATCCCACGGTTTTCCGGCCTACACCATTATTCTGTTATGATGGGGGTGTTCTTGTCATTATAGAAAACTCCAAATACAGCAGTGCCCCAGGGCCTCGATAGTTCCTCACCAGGAGCTCTGTCCCCCCATGAGAACGCCCCCCACCGTGTTTTTCCCTGTCCACTCTGCCATGTCATGCTGACCTTGTCAGGTGCAATGACAACTGTTCGTCGAATCTCTCTGCTTGTATGTCACTCATACTGTCATATGCTATGCATTTATATAACGCCTGATGGTGCCTCCAACGTGGGAGGCGAAACGTCGCGAGGGAGCGATGGAGATCCGCTCGGTGACACGGCTATCCCGAAAGAACAGCTTTGAAGAGCAACCCATCGGTGTATGCGTATGCCAATTTAAAACTGCTCTTCAAGAAACATTAAATAATGTAATCCTTATAAGGGTCTCGCGGTACAGTGTCATCTCCAATGCTGTCCAATATCTCTCACTTTATTAATGTGCCATGAAATAGGGCCATTCCCCAGAACGTCGCCTACTACGAAGTGATGTAGGTTTTCACGGCTCGATTCATGTTGGCTGCTCTTCAGAGCTGTTCTTTCGGGATGGTCGTGTCACTGAGCGCTCTCCATCTTTCCCTTGCGACATTCGCCTCCCACATTGGCAGCATCAGCCTTTGACGGCCACCGTATTATTGACGACTGTGTCGAGTGTTGTTGTTGTGTTCCATGTTTCTATAGCACAGGTTAAGAGTGTGCGAGTGGCTTCCACGTTTAAGTACCAATGCACGGCAAGGGCATTGAACTTGGGTTAGCGGGGTCACAACGCAGCTCGCAAAATTGGGTGGGTAGTCACTACAAACACGCGCTTACATGAACGCGCGCACACAGACTGTAGGGTCGAGTACTGTTAGCGAGCATCTATGAAGGTCGACACGGCACACGAGGGGGCGGGTGACCATCACCAGCATCATCACAACACTCCGCAACACCCCATCACACACGTACAGACAGGCGCGTCGCAGCCGCGGTTGTTGCAGGAAAAAGTGGGGGGGATGGAATCGTGTTTCTATGAAAGTGCGGGTGTCGCAACATATGGTATGACACTACCTCAGGAAAAAGTGTGTGTGGGGGGGGGTGGAATCATGTTTCTGTGAAAGTGCGGGTGTCGCAACACCCGCGGCTGCGACTCGCCTGCGTACAGAGCAACACACTCGTATTACACACAAATCAACACACAATCATATAAATGACACACTACAGGTAAAACTCACAACAATCATCATGACCATCATCCATTTTCAGAAACCGCTTAATCCTATACAGGGTCGCGGTGAGCCGGAGCCTATCCCGGCAGACACAGGGCGCACGGCAGGGGAACACCAAGGATGGGACGCCAGTCCATCGCAGGGCGCCTGGGGAAATTTAGTCAGTACGCCAATTAACCTGGCAGCATGTCTTTCATCATCACAACCATTATCGCAACACACAGCAATAGCTCATCACACACGGCCGCGTTCACACACACACGCGCGCACACCGACCCGGCTCGCAGCAGCGTAGAATTTACTTTCCAAACCCTTTCAGGAGATTATAATAATAGTTAAGGGAGTAAATGAATGAATAGGACAGGAAATATTTTGAAAGCGTTCATTCAATCGCCCATAAATCAAGCCTAATCTAATCACTTCTTCGTAAAAAAAAAATGTCACATTCTCTGCCTCCCCCCCCCGCACTGCCTCCGCCCACCCTTCTAACTCCATAAATGCAAAAATCAACCTTAGATGAACCGTGCTTATTTGTGATACATCTTATTGGCTTAGACGTAAGAATCGCAAAATATTATTATTACATTTCCTCCACGGTGCAGCGCCATAATTACATCATAAGTTATTCCACGATCGCTCAAACCACTAGCAGTCATTCTACCAATGAGCGCAATGAACGGTTGGACAAATTACCTGAATTGCAAATTTCCCCTTTTAAAATTTATCTGGGCCTTTTCTGCCAAATAGATATTGTTTCTCAGTGGAACAAATGATGATTCTCAACAGAGGACACCTGTATTTACTGATATTTTCAAATCAATGAAAGAATGTCTTGTCATGGGCGGCACGGTGGCGCGGTGAGTAGCGCTGCCGCCTCACAGCAAGAGGGACCCGGGTTCGAATCACGGCCCGGGTGCCTTTCTGTGTGGAGTTTTCATGTTCTCCCCGCGTCCGCGTGGATTTTCGCCAGGCACTTCGGTTTCCTCCACAGTCTAAAGGCATGCTGCTGCATAGGTTAATTGGCCTGCGGACTAAATACCCCCCGGTGCCCTGTGATGGACTGGCGTCCCATCACGGGTATAGCCCTGCCTTGCGGCCTGTGTCTGCCAGTATAGGCTCCGGCTCACCGGCGACCCTGTACAGGATTAACCGGTTTCTGACAATGTACGGATGCACGTCTATTAATTTCGGAATGCACACGTGTACAATGCACCGTTGCACATCTGATCGTCGCACATCCACTCTGACCGATTAACCGCCCACGCCCATTGCGGTAATGGTGCAGGGCGCAACTGTCACACTCGCCAGATGTTCACAACATCCGATCAGTTCACACGCAGTCATGCGGTCACATTCGCTCGCTCACAACACACGGTGAAGAGTGTTCCCACGTGTGACGAGGTTTGTGCTTTATTTTTGGTCCGGTAACCTATTTGCGGCACGATGCAGCTGTCACTTTTGATAGACGTTCACAAAACCGACCGCTTCTCATATCCGCCACGACTTCAAATATGGAAACTTCATCTCTGCTGAGGGAGTTAGGCAACCATATTTAACAGGCAGAAAATTAATGTAATTTGGGCCACGAAATCAATCTACCGTGAGTGAAACTATTTCGGAGCACAGGGTAGACACAGGGTGCAAGGCAGGACTATTACCCAGGATGGTACCCCTGTCCACTACAGGGCACCGGGGGAAATTTAGTCAGCAGGCCAATTAACCTATGCGGCAGCATGTCTGGACTGTGGGAGGAAACCGGAGTGCCCGGCGAATACCCACGCGGACACAGGGAGGACATGCAAACTCCACACAGAAAGACACCCGAGCTGGGATTTGAACCCGGGTGCTTCTTGCTGTGAGTCGGCAGCGCTACTCACCGCGCCACCGTGCCGCCCTGCCTAACTCTTGTCATGAGAAATAATATTACCAGGGTAATTTGGAGCGCTGATTTCGGGACGTGCGCCAAACATAGCGATGGGTTTTTTTTTGCAGCATTACGACTTCGTTAATGCGACGTTAGGGGATTTATCCAGCTTGCGGGATTCGCTCAAGGAGTGTTTACCCTGCGGCTCGCTAAGTAAAGTAAAACACGATTTTCCCGACGATGCTGAAGATCACGACTACGGTGGTGACTTTTCAAAATAATTACGCGTGTATTCCCTTCGCGCGGATTCCGCGTCTTAAACAAATATCATCAATAAGAAGATAGAGCGCTGAAAGCAGTCGGGCTGAAAATGTTCATTCATTCATTGTCAGAAACCACTTAATCCTGTACAACAGGGTCGCGGTGAGCCGGAGCCGATCCCGGCAGACACAAGGTGCAAGGAAGCGCTATATCCAGGATGGGACGCCGGTTCTTCACAGGGCACCGGGGGCAAATTTAGTCCGCAGGCCAATTGACCTATACAGCAGCATGGTCTTTGGAATGTGGGAGGAAACCGGAGTTGCCCGGCGAAAACCCACGCGGACACGGGGAGAGAGAGAACATGCGAACTCCACACAGAAAGGCGGCACCCGAGCCGGGATTCGAACCCCGGGGTACCTTCGTGCTGTGTGGCGGCATCGCTACTCACCGCTACCTCCGACCGTGCCGGTACGGGAAAATTAACAACAATAATACGGAGCGTTGAAAACTGCCTGGCGACATTTCGAAACAAAATTTGCATTCATCGAGGCCGCGGTTTGTCTGGCGGCGCAATTACGAGTAATTTCCCCGCGTGTGGGCGGCGGGGTCGACTCGCAGCGATTCCATTAGCCACCCGTGACGTTCGAAGGAGTCCTCGGGTTTTTTTGTTGTTTATTAAAACCGTGGCCGCGGTGACGGGTGGCGGGGCCAAGAGACGGGAGGTGGGCGCCCGGTGATTCGTGATTCACCGGAGATGCGTTCGAATAAGAACGTGTTGAGAAGCTGCGGAGACGCACTCTAGGCTGGATCTTCCGGAGAGCGATGATATAAAACAGCGTTTCACCCTGACGGATGACACCAGCGACAGGGACCGTAATTTTGCTGGCACGCGGCTTTCAACTGCGAGCGATCTCACCGGTACAAACAATATATAAACGCGGTTCGCCTGTCAGCGGGGCAAGTTAAATTTGAATTGTAAACCCCTATAAAGAGCCAGGATGACCGGCAGAAAGGAGCCCGTGCTGTGATCGAGCATCAATTGGCCGAAAACAATCACGGCATCGCCTTGTGACGCACCGTACAGTATTCTCTCACTCTCCAAGACTGAGAATGGACTCAGAGGTTCTAAGAACCCGCAGGCAAGCAGGAAGGCGGCCACGAGGTGAGCCGGCAACGACAACTGCCCAATTGCCCAACCCACCCCATCGCTGTACATCGCAGCGGTATAAATGGGTTCTGCAGAGATAGTGGGACACAACTCCTGGCAAAACATATAAGTAACTCGGGTCGAAGTTTCCTTTTTTTAACTCAGAGAGACATTTACGCACTGGAGATCAATTAAATACAGATACAAACAGCATTGACCGTTGGAATACAAGCACTGAACGATAGTTCATCAGCGTCCAAAGTGAATGACGATTACACGCTAAAGCAGTCAGCTAAAGGAACCACGGCATGGACGGGGGCTGGAGTTGTGATGGGGAGGTGAGTGTGCCAACTCCGACTCCCTTGATTGTACGCCCCCAAGGCTCAAGTATCGGGCCTAGTACTGAGAAATGTGAGAAAGGAAGACATCTTAAATATGTAAAAACAGATGAAATTAACTTTTTATTCTAATTAAATACAACGTGTCGGCGGTCGTCGACAGGGCACGGTGGCGGACGATGAAAATTAATGACGATCTGCGTCGACACGGCACTGAAAGAGTTAATCAGCATTACGCGCAGTATTTACGCGTGACGGGTTCTCTACTCTGGTCTCGCTTATTAAAACAGGGATCCACATTCAGACCAGCTTGTGGGACTGTTTGATTTCACTCTTTGATTGGATGCCCCCCCCCTGAAATGGATGCCCGGGTCCGTTGCCCCCTTCGCTCCCCTCGCCTTCATCAACCCACACTGACCGGTACGGTGAAGTATGGCCACCAACCCCCTCTCCCGCTCCTTCTCCCATGGCAACACGGCCAGTGGGGAGGCATCGTTTGCACAGGTTAGCAAGATCATCGCCGTGAAGTGTGACGGGCAAATTTGAACTAAGAGCTGTATTAGTTGCAAGCCTCTGGTGATAAACAATCTATTTTTAGCGACGGCATGCGGTCCCTGTCACTTTCTCTAATTGTCCGAAACGTTGTGCGGTGCTTTTCATTTTCCACAGTCCGTCCCCTGGTCACAAACAAGCTGCTTTCACGCAGCCCTCCCGCCGCTCTGCTCGGTGTTTTCTAGTAAAATGTAAACGCAGCTTTTGAGTACACGCTACCCCTATTAATTTGAATGGGCGCACAATATGACCAGGCCATGCGCTCACGATCAGGAACATCGTGTGCTCCTGGCGCTGTTGCTACATTTAGGGCTGTGCCATCATTTATCTAATTACCAAACGGTCTCTTTGTGACTTACGTAATTGAATAGCTAAGTGGTTAACGCACGTCTGTTAATTAGCTTGCTGGAAATTCAAAAAATGACTTATGCAAGCGCAGGATGTGCCTTTCCTTCTTTTTCTCATGTTATTCTCCTAGTTGTCGAGTCAAAAGGTCAAAGTGATCTCCCGCTCCAATGAGCATTCGAGGCGGTGCTAGTATCCTGTTTACAGCCCCGAGCCAGCGGTGGAAACTTCTATCCATCCATTATCAGAAACCGCTTAATCCTGTACAGGTGTCGCGGTGAGCCGGAGCCTATCCTGGTAGACACAGGACGCAAGGCAGGGCTTTACCCATGATGAGATTGCATTTGGACGCTTTTTGCCGTTGTTTCAAATAAAGTATGTGTGGCCACCTGCACGTTGCAGCCTTTGTAAGAAGGTGTTCACTTGGTGTTTAAACATCTTAACACTGTGTTCTTGTTGCCGGTAAGGGTAAAAACTTCGTATTTCATACTTTATTTGAGATTGCCTTTGTTTGGCTTAATGAGCGCGGGATAAATGATGGTGCTGTGACCCCAATCAAACAGCGTCACTGGAGATGGGGGCACTCTCTTGGAATCACCTTTGAGATTTCATCAAGGGTCACCCACTGAGGTCACGGAAATCACAAAGGAGTGGATGGATGATTCTAACAACAGCAAAATATATTTTTTAAGCTCACCCTAATAATTAAGGAATGCCGGTAACATGACCCTGGCATCGTAAACACCGTTCAGCAGGGACAACAGGTGGGTTTTGACCTGGCTTACTTCAAGATGCAAGAGATATCACTTGTTTTCAGACAGGAAAACAATTCAAGCATTGTATAAATTGTAAAGGTGCAGCCCTGCATTGGAAGGGCAATACTCTTCCACACTGACCAAAAGTATTGCATTAGGTGGGAGTACCCACACGTTTAGCCACCACACATGACCTGCAAATCGATTTTCCATGGTGTACCCAGTTATGCTGCTGAGCGGACATCTAAGAAAACCTGTTCCATCGGTTCAAACACCACGCTGGGACATCAAACTGGTGGCCTCTGGATTGCAAGGCCAGTGCGCTGACCATTAGCGCCAAGGCAACATCTGTATATTTAATAGTCTCGACAAAACCAACTTGTACGGAGCTTTGATTTACAAAACTTGAATATCAAAAGTGAATTCCTGTAAAACTGGTGCTAAGGACCGTATATCATTCACAGACGAACTTCAATGTGAGAGTGCCGTAGCGAAGAATCACAAACTTAAAATGTGTCTTTGACCAAAACCACAATCGTATTTATCAATTGTAGATACATCGTTGTTGCTGTGTTTAGGTACTAAGGATTCCAGATCTCTCTTGCAAGACAGAACATGGATCTCACCGATAACTTATCTGGTTAAATACAGGGCACTGATAGTCAAAAGCCTATAGAATGGGTGTCTTTGTGAAGGATATTAAATTCTGTGCCTCATCAAAAAAAAACAGAAAAAAAGAGCCGTCTCTCTCTTTCGTTAGTAATTAAATAAATAAGAATCCACCAATCAGAAACTTGACGAGGACTTATAAGAGGGCCGCGATACTCGAATGGACACAAAGCTTGTCGCTAGTTTGTTTCAGAGGAGCTGAGCGCGAGTTTCAGGAGAGGGTACGGCCAGGGTGATTTTTACTTTTGCGTTTAAGGTGCAGTTTGCGGACGGAGAGAGCAACCTCTTCCGACAACCATGGCGTGCAGGTAGGCACTGGTGCACCTTCATCTCTCCCATCGCGATGTTTAACTGTGTCTTTTTTTATTTATTTGGTCACTTGTGTGCAATGCTGTGTGTAAATTGTGATTTATTTATTTTGTTAGATGAATTAGTTCTTTTTTATTTTGTCAATTCGCGTGGTTATTGTGTCAGTGCAGGAATCCGGTAAAGAGCTTGCAAGCTCACTGGGTATTTTTTCCGTTGTTATAATAAACATCTGTCTATAAACATGTATCTCTCACTCCGGCCATGCCAGGCGTTAGCTCTCAGCCGGGCGGTAACATCCGTGCCTCCTCACAGAAAGAAAGTCCTGCCCGAGGTGGTTTGATTCCCGCCTTGGGCAACTTTCTGTGCGGAGTCTGTGTATTGCCTCCCCCTGGTCTGCATGGGTTTCCTCCGGGTTCTCCGGTTTCCTCCCACAACTAAACAAAACACTCATTAGCCAAATTGACTGCCAGCGTCTGGCGGGTTGGGGCCAGCTGGGGCCGGCTGCTTCTCCCCACCTCTCTTTGGGGCCTCGAGGTGAAAGGCGCTGTATGAATGTAATAAAACTGATCCTTATTTTACAAAACACTGTTTTGATGAACGCGTATCGGTTTGGAAAACTTTAACTACAACGATGATGATGTACGTGTCTGACTGTGTGGCGACGGGACATTTCTAATAAAACGAACCAAATTCACATTTAATGACTGTTTATCTCCGGCGAGATTCCCCAATTTAAAGGTATTAAATATGGATGCGATTTAATTTGACAACATTACGTGTATCGGATGCATACGGACATCGGAATTGGATTTTTGCATAGCATAATAGACACATTTCTGGCATGCTGCTACATTACAAACGTCTGTAGGCACTGCCACAGATTCGCTCTCAGATTGTGTTCTTGGGGTCCTGCCTATGTCCGACATTGGTGTGTTTACCGGCCGAGTAATTCTGGTTGATTTTTTTTTCTGCTTTTGCGCTCAGTTTTCTTTTGTAAAAAAAAAAATGTAAATTGAATGTCGGACATATGCTGTGATTTGCACTTATTTTATAAGATTTAGAATTTTAATCGTGAGTAGCGCTGCTGCCTCACAGCAAGAAGGCCCCGGGTTCGAATCCCGGCTCGGGTGCCTTTCTGTGCGGAGTCTGTATGTTCCCCCTGTGTCCGCGTGGGTTTTCGCCAGGCACTCCGGTTTCCTCCGACAGTCCAAAGACATGCTGCTTGTATAGGTTAATTGGCCTGCTCACTAAATTGCCCCTGGTGCCCTGTGATGGACTGGCGTCCCATCCTGGGTATAGCTCCCTGTGTCGGCCGGGATAGGCTCCGGCTCACCGCAAGCGGTTTCTGACAATGAATGAACGAAATTTCTATCAAATCAGTAAGCTTTCACAGACCAAGTCATTCAAACTCTAGGCTTTTGCCAGTTATTCCTACAGTCTTATTCTGTTTATCCCCATGATATGTCCCGAATTGTGTGCGCCTCCCAGGTGGCAACCCTACCTCCGTCCCTTAATAAAGCCACCGGCCACAACGAGACCTCCTCGGCCCCATTGCTAAGACGTGGGATCAACGCGAGAAGACAATGACCACCACTGTGCGTCACTTATTACGTCCCTGTAATTGGATAAGATTAATATAAGAAGTGCAAGTTGAGAGGACAGGACAAAGGTCCCACTGTGAAACATGTTGACAGCGTTAGGGGTAGGGTTAGACAATACAAAGATCCCTCGTATAGCCTTAACAGACTGTGGGGTCAAATGCTGTTAGCGAGCACCTGTAGAGGCCAGCAAAGCCCACGAGCGGGTGGGTGGCCAGCACCACGCCCGGCTGCCTTTGTCTCCCTAGTGGTGATGTTTATACATTGCACCAGGTACTCATTTGAGGCTGAGTCGACCTAGGAAAGGCCCCGCACCAGTTTGGAAAATCGTCACCGATATTGACCATCAGTGAGAATCAATCTCGGGTCACCGGGTTCAGACGTGCAGACGGGCTAACTGCTACACTACCGCTCTCTAACATTTCTGTGACATTGGACCAGTGTCATATGTAATTTAAGAATTATAACGAGAGGGCAGTTCGAGCTGGGTCAATAACCGGACGGACACACACACACACACTGGGTAAGTGTGAAGATTGTATCGTATAAATCACATCCCTCGAAGCGTCCACGTGTCCCAGAGTGGCATTGGTGTCACACACAGCTATTCAGATTTAAGAGTCCTCGGTGTTCATTAACATCTCTTAGTCGTGACAGTCCTGAAACGCTTCTGCTGGGTGCTGCTGAAGATCTCTCAAGGTTTTCGGTGAACAAAAAAACAACAACAATAACCCCGTTAGCATATATGGAACAGTTCAAACAGAGTTCAACCTGTTATACGATTACACATCGTTCACAGTGGGTGACACCTTTAGGGGCACCGCATATATATATTTTATTGGTAGACCTTGCGAGAGGAATACCATATTAATCACTTGCAACTCGAAAGCCATCTGTGACTAGATGTCATTATCGGGTTTTTTTTTGCTGCGTCGAAGAGCACACGGCAATGGCAGGAGCCAGCAAATTATGGCAAGAAATGGGAAAAAAGATTTTGTGGCGGCTGCCCCACGTTTTTTTAACAATATTGCCACGTTTTTTTTTAACAATATTGCCATGCGCTTGAGGCTGCAGTCACTAGCTTCAATGAGCAACCTTAGATCCCAATTAGAATTAACATTTCTGCCTAGCTGTGATTCCAAATCTTGATTTGTGTTTTAAATTTTGCAAATGTTGCACTTGTTCTCTCTCAATGTGCAATAAGCTACCTATCCTTTATTTCCCATCGCAATTTGTAACTGTATTTTTTTAATAATCTGGTCAATTACGTGCAATGCTGTGTGTAAGTGGTTATTTTTTGTTTGGTTAATTCGTTATTTTAAAAAAATGTTTGTCAATTCGCGTGTTTGTCGCGTCGCAGGAATCCCATAATCTCGCAAGCTCACCGGCTATTTTTCTGCTACAATAATAAACATCTCTCTATCTGAGTGTCCTCAGCTGCCGAGCACGCGGTTAAACGGCGCACGCATGGCTGCGCTAACGCCCTTCGTGGAATCCACGGGGCAGCTGCCGGAATCGGACGATTAACTCTGCGCAAACTGTCAGACTGTCAGAGTGTCGTCAAGCAAACTGACCGCTACCTGCACACTCATGGCCGCTGACACTGACACCCACAACATCACCACGGTCACAGGCGCTGCCGGAACTCGGGGCAGGTGAATGGTGGTGCACAAATGCCGTCGACGAACACCCGAGCAGTGCTCTGCTGTGCAAATGAACGCACTGACTAAATTGCCGCCGGTGCCTTGCGATGGACTGGTGTCCCATCCTGGGTGTAACCCTGCCTTGCACCCTGTATCTGCCGGGATAAGCTTCGGTAGCCCGTGACCCACTACAGGATCAAACGGTGTACAACACACGCAGAGCGGAGTGCTGTGCAGCCCAAGAGCAAAACTGCTTACAGAAGTGTTAGAATGGCTCTACATTATTGGCTACTGCAGGCGGAATATAATTGCGTATCGAACATCTGACTTACCCACATGCCTGCCACCGGCAGTGGCCATGACAAAAATACCATGTGTTTGAATGATGATGACAATACACATGTTCTATGACCTTCATAAAACGGCCATGGAGTGGAATTTTTGCCAAATGAAATTCTTTAACTGGATACAAAAAAACAATACTCGGTCTGTAAAACTGCTTATGCAGACGCAGCCTAGCACATTGATTTATCATCGCTACTTTTTCACTGATAGCAAACGGGAGCGCATGGACCATACACGGGGAAATACATGACAAAGATGGGTTTGTCCGTTAGCCTCGATACATTGTTGGCGTAAGGGCTGTCAGTGAGAATCTGTTGTGGCAGGGCACGTGATGTGGTGGATAGAACTGCACCAACACCCAGGCCACCTTTGTCCGACACCCAGCGTGAACACTAACGCGCACCTGGGCTAGGTTTGCCACGGAGTGTTAGCGGTGCAAGCAAACACAAACTGACTCTGTTCTGTCTACGAGCCAGTGCACAGATAATGTAAAGAAGATACAAGGTTTTACCTTCCCTGGCAATGAGACAAGTGTTAAGATCTTTAAAAACAACAAATGGACACCGATTTACGAAGGATCCAGTTTGCAAGAAGCCACACGTGCTTGTGGCAAAAGCATGCAAACAAAACGCTTCGATAACGTACGCATTTTATAGAGCGCCTTTCACCCGACGGTCACAACGCGCTGCACAACGACAGAAAAAAAAATAGGGTCCAGAGTTACGAATTGTTTAAAATAAACGCTGCCGCATATAATTGTCAAGAGCGCTCCATATAAAATAGGGGACCCCCTGTCCGACGCACACCGTACACAATGCGATTCTGCAGTGTTTTTCAAGGCCAGGTCAGCCCAGGCCAGGCGATGCCCCGAGGTGTATACATGGGCAAGTATTCACGCGTGTCACACGCGCGGTCATTATGCTCACCCCGAGCACATGGCCCGACTAGCCCAGTGGGGCACTTGTCCGCGGAGATGGGGTCGTTTTGGCGCAGAGCTCACGGCACGATTTTCGAAGCCCACTCATTCATTTTCAGTAATCGCCTAATCCTGTACAGGGTTGCGGTGAGCCGGAGCCTATCCCGGCAGACCACAGGGCGCAAGGTAGCGCTATACCTAGGATGAGACGCCAGTCCATCACCGGGCACCAGGGGCAATTTAGTCCGCAGGCCAATTAACCTATGTAGCAGCGTGTCTTTGTGCTGTGGGAGGAAACCGGAGTGCCTGGCGAAAACCCACGCGGACACGGGGAGAATAAGCAAACTCCACACAGAAAGGCACCCGGGCCGGGATTTGAACCCGGGGTCTTCTTGCTGTGAGGCGCCAGCGCTACTCAGCGCGTCACCGTGCCACCCACTCATAACAGTGAATTAAAAATATCTGCAGACCTTAGCTAAAACGTAATTCATACTTCCCGGTTGTTTGTGCCTCCAAAATAGCGACCGTATATTCAGTGATTACATAGGCACCTACAACATTAACTAACAGAGTAATAATAATAATGATACAATTTATCACGCGCGCAAATTCCACGCCTGGTCACGGACGAGACACGGCTCAAGAGGCGCAAGGAAACCGCAGAGAGGGAGAGAGTCAGCCAGGCGGTTAGCCAGTGCCAACCCGCCAGACACTGCTTCCTATATCTTATGATGCAATCGGCCAATTCATTCATGAGTGTCTTTGAGTTGTGGGGGGTTAACCGGAGAACCCGCAGGAAACCCAAGCAGAACAGGGGAAGAGAACACACACACTCCACACAGAAAGGTGCCCGAGACAGGAATCGAACTGCCTCGGGCAGGACTTTCTTTCTGTGAGGCGCAGATGTTACAACTGTAACCACGGACATTAACATAGGTATTCCACTCACGCCCACTTGATACGCAGTATTACAAATAGAGCTGTGCACTGTGATCGACTGACGTTCCATCCTGGGTTAAGCCCCCAGTGCCCTGTGATGGACTGGCGCCCTGCCTTGCGCCCTGTGTCTGCCGGGATAGGCTCCGGCTCACCGCGACCCTGTACAGGAGTAAGCGGTTTCTGACAATGGATGGATGGACAAGCGGAGCTTCGCTATGTAAGCACGATGTTAGCATGCCGGTGAAAGTCTCCAAATCCTGACAACATTGTTTGCCGCATGTACGCATGTCACAGAGTCAGAAATGTCCTACGACAGGGCGCATGCTAGGCTGATTCCCAGCGGACCGTGGGAATATAAAACTCCCCGCGTATCGTAAATGAGCAGCGCATTTGCCGACTGAGCAAACCTGCTAAGTGCTACATCAGCCGAGTCATTGCTGGCTGTTTGCATCACACAGAGACGTTCGGCCGGTGTCAGATCTCGTAACTGCACATTACGGCTTCTAATGCTATTGCGCTGCACTTGCCTGCACCGCCACCAGCGTACACAACTATTCGTCGCTGTTTATTTAACGAGCGGAGAGATTATCGAGGTGCATTATCTCTGGCGAGGGAGGCCGGACTGACCTTTGTTAGGTGTTAATTGGGGGTCAAGGTAGAAGCGTTCACGTCGCGATCCCTGTCAGGTAA
>JAZEWU010000008.1:1092554-1113315 GCA_036362915.1 Geotria australis | reverse complement strand
GTTTCCTCCCACAGTCCAACGACACGCTGCTGCATAGGTTAATTGGCCTGCGGACTAAATTGCCCCGGTTCCCTGTGATGGTCTGGCGTCGCATCATGGGTATAGCCCTGCCTTGCGCCCTGTGTCTGCTGGGATAGGCTCCGGCTCACCGCGACCCTGTACAGGTTTAAGCGGTTTCTGAAAATGGATGGATGATTAATTGGCCGATAACCTCATCATATATAGGACGCAGTGTGTGGCAATATGTTGGCGTCGGCAAAGCGCGTGGCTGCCTCCTCCGCTTCTCTGCGGTTTCCTCACTACGCCTCTGAGTCGTTCTGCCTTCGAATGAATACGTTCGAAATGTCAACGAATATGCGCGACGCGTTGCAATGTAACATTTGACTGAATTGACTGACGTAGGTTGTGGATTGACTGGAGCGTGCCCCTGTGTGCGCAAGCAGGCTCGGTGCCGTCCTTCTGCTCGTGTTGTTTTTCTACTCAAGCTCGCCATTTGCGATGGACACATCCGAGGAAGGTATGTCATTGGACCCAACCATCCATCCGTTTTCTAAACCGCTTGTCCTTGTGAGGGTCGCGGTTGGCAGCAGTCCTTTAAGGAGAGTGGACCAGACATCCCTTTCCTCAGCAACAGATTCCAGCTCTTCCTGGGAGTCCAAACATCGAGAGGGAGATCGCTCGACACGGCTATCCCGAAAGAACAGCTCTGAAGAGCAACCATCGTCTAACTATTCACGAGGGGAAAACTACAATTTGTCTATTTAATTGATTCGACCGAGGTGACATTCTGTGTATAGCAATGTTCTAACGGTATAATTGTGGTTTTTCTTTGTTTTTCTGAAGATTCTCGAGAGCCCGACTCGGCCAGTGACTTTGACAGCCACATGTCGTCAGAGTCGAGCGAGCAGGGCGGCATCTGTGAGTTTCCGTCACACGACTCACTTGGGCCGCACGACCCTCACCCGCTCACTCACTCATTCACTCACTCCGTCCATCCATCCATAGTGTCAGGAACCCCTTAATCCTGTACAGGGGTCGCGGTGAGCCGCAGCCTATCCCAGCAGATACAGGGCGCAAGGCAGGGCTATTTACCCAAGATAGGACGCCAGTCCATCACAGGGCACCGGGGGGCAATTTAGTCCGCAGGCCACCTTCCCGTATTATGGAAATGAAGAGGCAACGGGCGTTTGCAAGAGCAACGCTTAAGTCCAACCCGGGGCCGATCACTCCGCGCTCTTCACAAATTGCGTTTACGTTCACATCTCCCACATTTGCCATATACATCCACGCACAATGGAACATCACTGATGTCCTTGTTCGAACAACCCCTATTATTCCTGCTATTAGTCCTCGTATAAACAAGGCGGCTGTAAGTATAATAAGCCTTGCCAGCAAGAATAGCACTCACAAAACCGCTACGTCTATCCGCCCACGTTTCATAATTGCTATGGCGTAGGTTTTTTCACGCAGTTGTGCTGTGCGGTGCTCCGATGTCTTTTAACCATGAACACTTTATAAACGGTAGCCTCGTGGGTGTGAATTTGAGAGAGAGAGAGATGGGAACCGTAGCTGTTGATAGAGATGAAACCTACAGATTGGTTGTGCAATGTTTTTGCAATCTGCACGGAATGAAATTTATCGAGCAGAAAAATCAGGCCTGCATTGGGGTGAAGAGGGGAAAGCATTAATGTTGGAGGCATCTTATAACAACAAGAAACTCTATTTACAACGCGCACATATGCATTCAGTTTCAAAGTTATTAATTCGAAGAGAGAACGACTCAGAGGCGTGAGGAAACCGCAGCGAGGCGCAGGAGGCAGCCAGGCGGTTTGCCGGCGCCAACATTTTGCCACACACTGCATCATATATATTATGATGTTACAGGCCAATTAATTGAAGAGTGTTTTTTTTTAAAGTTGTGGGAGGAAACCATAGAATCCGGAGGAAACCGACGCAGAACAGGGGGAGAACACAAGCTCCACACAGAAAGGCGCCCGAGGCGCGAATCGAACCGCCTTGCAAAACCCAACGTTCATGCCACAAGCTGGCAGTAAATTAACCCCGTGACCTTTGTAAGCCGTGAATTACAAACGTGCTGCACTTTCGAGGGTAACGTGCTCTTCGTTAATTCGCTTCGTGTTTGTCTCAGACTCACAGCACGGCGCTAATAATGGCCCCATGTCAAACAACAGAGGTACGTCCATCACCCAGTTGTCAATTATTCCATCGCGCGAGAGCCTGACGATATCGCTAATGACCGGGAAGGTTGTCGTGGTTGTCCTGTACAGCTGTACGATGTTTTGGTCGGGTTGCACGTTTCGCTCGACGTGAAGAAGCACCCGACACGTGGATCGAAACATCGAGCAACCTGCAGTATAACCTGAAAAGATGTAACTCTTTTTCACTGACCCATCTGAGCCGACTCAGCACGGTGCAAGCGTGGTACGGGTGATTTTATGCTGACCTTTTGAACTCTGACTCTGCTTGTACGTCTATGTATTGGTGTAGGTTTTCACGGCTCGATGCATGACGGTTGCTCTTCAGAGCCGTTATTTTGGGATAGCCGCGTCGAGAGAGAAACGGAGATCGCTCGACACGGCTGTTCCGAAAGAACAGCTCTGTACCATCTGTCTCAATCATCCTACATCTTCATACGTAGATTGTAGTGGGGGCTAATTGACACACGATAGTCACCTGTCCAAACACCATCCACGCTAAACCCTGCTTGGTTTCAAAGATCCGATTAGATCAGGTGCCTCCCGGGAAACGTGATCGTGAAATGAGGACAGAATGTGACGATGTGACACAGTTAACGTGCGAGATGACATTAACAATGTTTGAAAACAATTCCTTGTTGTACAGATGCACAGCAGGCGGGAGGTGAGTGGGCGTTTGGAGGACACGGCATTGACCGTTTTGGGATTGCAGAACCGCAGCACCCAGGTCAGTCCCAGGGCTTCATCTTCCAGACACCAGATCCAACAGGATGTCGGTGACCGCAGCATTCCACAGATCTCTTTCAGGGACAAAACATTTCCAGTGTCGATACATTCGTCCGTTTAGACACGCGTGACGTACTCGTGTAGGTTTTCACGGCTCGATGCACAGGTAGTTTATTTTCAAAGCTGTTCTTTCGGGATAGTCGTGTCGAGTGCGCCTTCTCTCTCCTCGCAGCAGTCTTGTTTGCTCCGTTGTACCATTTGCATATCGTTTGTAATAATGATAATGATAAATAACACACATTTTCTCCTGCCGGGAGAAGTGCGTTGATCTGAATTTCAGTTCCTGACGAAGCTGCCAGCGCAAACACAATACAACTACAACCAGAATATACATCATAGAGAGTGTGAGAGGGGCGCATCCGGTATCCCATGATAGGATGGCAGCATTTTAATTTGGGGGGTCTGGCTTGAAATATTTATGGGGGGAGGGAGTCACATACTGTATGTATGTGAGGATCGGTGGCTCGGTGGTTAGCGCGCTGGGCTACATTCATGTCTCCTTGTGGTCCGTGTGTCCAGGTGACGTTGTCTCCGTGTCTCCTTGTGTCCGTGTGTCCAGGTGTTGGTGGTGCGGCTGGAGGGGTCGGTGGCGCGGATGCTGGTGCAGCGGGAGGACTCGGCGGTGCGGTTGCGGGTGTCGGCGGCGCGGTTGCGGGTGTCGGCGGCGCGGCCGGGGAAATCGGCGGTGCGGCCGGAGGCGTCGGTGGTGCGGCCGCGGTGGTTGTCGGTGCAGATGGCGGTGCGGCCGGCGGGCTTGGCGGTCCGGGTGGACAGAGCGGCGGCGCCGTTGAAGGAGTCGGAGGGGCAGTCGGAGGGGTCGGTGGTGCGGACGGCGGCGCGGCCGGGGAACTCGGCGGCGCGGACGGCGGTGCAGGCGCAGAAGCCGGCGGTGCGGGCAGAGAAGCTGATGGCGCGGTTGGGGGAGCCGGTAGTGCGGTTGGAGCGGGCGGTAGTGCGGATGCCGCTGGCGTCGGAGGAGCCGGCGGTGCGGCCGGCGAAGCTGGCGGTGCGGCCGGAGAAAACGGCGGTGCGGTTGGAGGAGCCGGCGGTGCGCATGCCGGTGGCATCGGAGGAGTCGGCGGCGCGGTTGGGGGAGTCGGTGGTGCGGGTGCTGGCGGTATCGGGGGAGTCGGTGGTTTCATGGACGATCAAGGAGGTAAGTCCGTCAGGTGGCTGACGAAATTCAGGGGGTCAAGGTGTCGAAACTGTGCAGTCTCGCAATTGCCTACTCATCACCTATCTCTTCTGCATTCATTCATTCACTCTGCCAGCATTAACATATTCACCCGTTCGCAAGACATTCCAAATAGCCTGACCCACCAACACGGGGTACAGAACGGTATAATAACACATTGGGGAGTGTTGATTGTTTCAAAGACGTGAACGTGGCCCATGCAGCACCGCACATCGCGTCGTGGCTTTTTTCACAGCAGGCCACTTTGGAGGCGCCGAGGCGCTGGCTGGTGGAGCAATGATGGGAGATGGACATGCGGGGCCCATCATGGACGATTTCGGTAAGTCGCTACCCAGTCGTCTGAACTGTTGGCCCAACGTTGACCCAACATTGACCCAACATTCAATGTTCACTGAGTAGATCACCACAGAAATGCTGTGTGAGTTATCGCAGTTGAGTGGTTGTGCTCTACCCACGTGTCTCTGGTACAGCCAGAAAATCCATTGGAGATCAGTGCGTAGCGCTTCCACCTCATAGCAAATAAACCGAGGTTCAATCCCCGGCTCTGTGTGGTTTTTTGTCGGGTACTCTGGTTTTTTTTTCCCCAGAGTCCAAAAACATGTTGCCTTCGTCAATTAGCCTGACTAAATTGCCCCCGGTGCCCTGCGATAGACTGGCGTTCCATCCTGGATATAGCGCCCTATGTCTGCTGGGATAGGCTCCGGCTCACCATGACCCTCTTACAGGATTAAGCGGGTACTGATAATGAATGAACGAGTCGTCAACAATTTCCACCCGTCCAGGTGAGATTCCAGTCTGATTATACTTGTCGAATAACGGATTCGTGTGTGTGTGTAAGGTCTCGCGATGGAAGTTGGCCAGGCGCTGGGTTTGTATGACGGAGTGGGTGACGCCGAGACTGGACTTGACACAGGTACGGTCGTTTCACACACAGAGATCACATGGATAACCTTTAACAGACCACTGCTGGCAAATGCTTTTAGCGAGCACTTTCTAAGGCTTGCACAGCATATAATTACGGGGTGGGTGACCAACAGCACGCCCTGGCTGCCAGTGCTGACGTTAATACAAACCGCACCACGAACGGTGCTCGCTTTAATATTCGCCACTGTTATTGGTGGTGAGCGGTGATTGAACTCGGCTTGTCAGGATCGGAGTTCAGTGCGCTAATCACTATGCTATCACACGACCACTCCCCACAAAGACAAAGATCCCCCGTATTAGCCTTAACAGACTGTAGGATCAAGTGCCGTTAGGGAGCACCTATGAAGGTCGACATGGCACACCGCCCTAGGTACTCATTTGAGGCTGAGTCAGCCTAGGGGAGGCCCAGGAGCGGTTCAGAAAATCGTCACTGGTATTGGCCATGAGCGGGTTTCGGTATCGGGTGGCCAGGTTTGTAGCCCAGCGCGCTAACCGCTGAGCCACCGCTCCCCACTGACACAGACACACAGGCACACACTCAACACTCTCCTGTCATTAATAATTTCATATTTCCACGTGCGCATCTACATTCTCGGTGGGCAGTTCAGCAAAGTCCACAATTGTAATGTACTTGGACGCTTCCCAAAACATGGATGGATGGCTTCCAAAAAAACAAGCGTAATAAGGAGCACGGTACCAAAATGATGTCAGTGAATTTTCAAATCACTGATTGATTTGCGCGTGTGTAAGGTCGTGGTGTGGATGCAGGGCAGTCCCTGGGTTTCTTTGACGGAGCGGGTGATGCTGGAGCTGCCATTGACGCAGGTACAATAATATAACCGCATGCACGCTCACAACTACCCACTGAGTTACTTTATCACAGTGCGCAATGTGCACAACACACGTGGTGAGCAGAGGGTAGTGCAGTGGCATTTATTTGCTCTACAGTGGTCCCTTGCTTTACAAGTGCCTCACAATACGATGAAATCACCTTACGATTTACGCTCGATCAGAACATTACTATCACAGCAGGATCAAAGTTCACTCTACGATATATGTTACGATATGGCTGCGCGTGAGAGGAGGTGGCGCAGCAGCCAATCAGCGATGCAAACGCAAGCCGCTTGGGTAGCTTCTCAGCCAATAGCAGCGCGTTTTCGTGTTTACATCTCAGTGTTTATTTATCCTTTGTGTGAAACACGTGTGTCCTGCTCTTACTGTACAGTACCATTGGTCTCACTTTACGATGGTTTCACATTACGACACGAGTTCTCGAACGGATTAATATCGAAAAGCAAGGGACCACTGTATATACATTTTTTTTAATCTAAAGCCACAGTCTTACTGACCAATGTGTTGGAATTTTCTCTGACAAGTGTTGTCAACATTTCAACCACATCCGATTACAATTCTCTAATAATGGATGATGCCTCCCTTACGGATGCCCGGTATATATGTTTTTACGTCAACGAATGTGTGTGCACGCGTGTAAGGTTACGGGGTGGACGGAGGCCAGTCGCCGGGTTTACACGATGGACTCGGTGGCGGAGGTGGCGGCACTGGAACTGATGCAGGTAGAGTCATGGAAATATATGCGTGTTTGTTGTGTCGCAGGAATCCTGTAAAGAGCTCGCAAGCTCACGGAGTATTTTTCTGCCGTTATAATACACATATATCTACTATAATATATGTAACGCACGGACACGCTGGAGACCTGGCACGCCGAGTTTGAATCCCGCTCACGGACAACACCAGTGATCATTTCAACCGGTTCTGGACCTCCCCTAGGTTGAATCAACCTCAAATGAGTACATGGTTCGGTGCGTAAACATTGCTACTAGGTGGTGCTGGCCAGCCCCCCCCCCACCGTCGTGTGACGTGCTGGCCTTCAGATGCTTGCCCCAACAGTCTGTTAAGGCTACATGGTTGGCAATCTTTGTCCGTGTCTTTCTAAGGCCATGGTGTGGACGGAGGCCACCTGCTGGGTTTTCACGATGGACTGGTCAGTGGCGGTGGTGGCGGCACTGGCATCGATGCAGGTAGAGTCATGTAATACACACGACCGTGCAGGACCAATGGCTGACGATACATCCAGGGCCAGTGAATGTATGAGTGTGCCCGCGCGGTTAACGTAAGGGCAGTGAATCGAGCGGCGCTGTTCCCTCTTCAGCGTTCAACGGAGAAGGAGGGCAAGCTCACGCAGACGAGTCGGCTGTGCACGGCTTGGAGGCAGAGAGAGCAGGTGCGTTTCCGCTCGAGTGCGGTTATATGCTTTGAATGTTTCGTCAACTAGGTAATTTTTTTTTTCTATTTAGGAACACCTTCTGACTTATCCGTATCGATGTCGGTTTCCCCCGCTCGTTGTTTGAGAATTGCTCTCGACGGCATCTATGGAAATATTGACAGCTACACCTGCAGAATTAAGGCTAAGTGAAGGACTCAATTGCCCCCGGTGCCCTGGAATGGACTGGCGTCCCATCATGGGCATAGCCCTGCCTTGCGCCCTGTGTCTGCCGGGATTGGCTCCAGCTCACCGTAGTAATAATAATAATAATACCATGTACAGGATTCAGCGGCATCTGACAACGAATACAAAAATCGAATCAAATGATTGTGATTCCACATCTCTTTCTCGCCTTCTCAGGGATGATGGGCGGCCAAACGCTCGAACTAGTGGAAGAAGAACACACGGAGGGTGCTGCTGACGGTGAGATGCACTCGGTGGCGGCCCGAGTTACAAGATACCGCCCGCCACGCTTGTCATGTATTAGGGGGAAAAGTTTTGCTGGCTGGCTGGTTGGCCGTGTGCTGTATTAACCCTAATCGCGGTAACGCACGGGTTTTCTTAACGCGTGGCACATATTCATTCAATTTCAAAGATATTAGTTGGAAGAGGGAACGACCCAGAGGCGCCAGGAAACCGCAGAGAGGCGGAGGAGGAGGCAGCCAGGCAGTTTGCCGGCGCCAACATATTGCCAGACAGTGCGTCTTCTATATTATGATGTTATCGGCCAACTAATTAATGGGTGTTTTTTTGTTTAGTTGTGGGAGGCAACCGGAGAACCCGGTGGAAACCCACGCAGAACAGGGGGAGAACACACAAACTCCACACAGGTGCCCGAGGTGGGAATCGAACCGCCTTCGCCAAGACCTTTCGTTCTGTGAGACGCAGATGTTACCACTGCCCCTGAGGCAAGCATCTTCAGATTAACTCACGAAAGTCTTTAAGGTGGAAGTCGGGAATTCGGAAACATTGACATTTCATTTTCCTGTGCAGCGGTGTCACCTACGTCTCCACTGCTGGACAGTGCGCCGCAGACCCCTACTGTGGCAGCGGAGCATGAAAGCGGGAAACCCCACTTACACGGTGAGGCGCACCCACCTGCAGTGCAGGCGTCAGACAAAGATCCCCCGTATAGCCTTAACAGACTGTAGGGGCAAGTGCCGTTAGCGAGTAGCACATATAAAGGTGTCCAGCACCACAACCGTGGCGCTGTTTAAAGACTGCACCAGGTATTCATTTGAGGCTGAGCCGACCTAGGGGAGGCTCAGGAGCAGTTCAGGAAATCGTCACTGGTGTTGGCCGTGAGCAGAAATCGAACTCGGATCTCCGGGTTTGTATCCCAGCGCGCTAACCACCAAGCCACCGCTCCCTTGTGTAAGCGTCACTCACGCGGTTTTGTGCATCTGCCTGCAGTGCCTCTCTGTGTGTCATCTGCATGTTCTCCCAGTGTCCTCGTGGTTTGTCGCCAGGTTCTCCGGTTTCCTCCCACAGTCCAACGACATGCTGCCTAGGTTAAATTGTCCTGACTGAATTGTCCCCAGTGCACTGTGATATTAAAACCTCCTTACCCCCTCCCCGCTGGACAATTGTTAAAAAGAGCTAGATAGCTCGGCGGTTCCGTTTAGCTTGAATAAAAAGTAAACCAAACTCACGGACTTTGCGATGTGTTTGCGAACCAGAATCACTGGCGGGAATGCCGCCTCTGCTCTCCGTTGAAGACAACGGAGGCGCCAAGGATATCGCCTCCCAACACGGTGCCCCAATCGCACACTGACCTCCCACCCCGTGCATGCATTCGCGAAAGACTCGTCTTGTTATTATCCCAAACGTTATCGAAAATGTGTCAAAGATTCCTCGCACCTCCGTTTTTAGTTACGTGGTTTGTTGCTATCTCGAAAGAACAGCTCTGGAGAGCAACCATCAAACTGATAATTGTATAAAACTTAAGTCACAACAGATCGTACAAATTATGTTCATTGCTTCGGAAATATTAAACGCACAACTGAACATACCATTTTGAGACGGGAAAAAATGTAACTAAATTTGTTATAGTCAGGAAAAAATTATATGGATTACTAGATTAAAAAGTTAAATTCTAGCCCCTGGGTAGTTTCAGCATATGTGCAAACCATTTGTTTTAATTACACGTGGGACTGCCGTCTGTGCTGGGTAAATAAAGTGTGAGTGATGTCAGTGTGCGGTTATTTGGTGTGAATTTAGCTGGAGGCAGTTCTGTTGACGTTGCAGAGTTCTATCAAGACGGCATAGAGTTCAAGACCAGGCCTATCCACGCAGGTAAAACGGTTAATAACCTGCACTATTTATCTTTTTGAACATTTCTATTAAGGGCTGCTCTTTCAGGATAGCAATATCAACCATTCCTCCGCTCTCCTTTGTGACGCTTTGCCTCCCACATTGGAGGCACCATCTAGACAGACGCCTGATGATGCCTGCAACGTGGGAGGCAAAACACTGTGAAGGAGAGAGGAAGAATGCTCAACACGACTATCCTAAAAAATCAGCTCTCGAGAGCAATTCTCATGTATCACAATGTAATTTCTCTTTAACAAAACACAACTGCCATCAAGTACTGTCATTGGTTTGTTTCGGAGCCAGAGTCAAGCCCAGCACCGGAGGCCAAAGGACCGGGCGATGAGGCCTATTTTCCAAGTACAGACAGCACCGGTGAGTGCCACTCACATCCTCAGGGTTCGCTCAACATCCATCCATCCATTTTCTAAACCGCTTGTCCTGGTGAGGGTCGCGGCTGCTCAACATCTATCGATGTCATTCCTTCTCCTTCCTGCTGATCATCTTGAGCCATGCCCTTCCTCTTTGTCCGTCCATGGGGATTTGGGTCACGGAATTCCTTCCCACCGTTGTTTATGTTGGTTAATTCGCGCGCTTGTTGTCGCGCAGGAGCCCCGCTTCCAGAGCGTGCAAGCTCACTATGTATTTTCTGCTGTAATAATAAACATCTCGATATGTATTGACGTAGGTTTTCACGGCTCGATTCACGACGGTTGCTCTTCAGAGCTGTTCTTTTGGGATAGCCGTGTGACTGAGCGCGCTCCCTCTCTCCCTCGCGACGTTTCGCCTCCCACGTTGGAAGCCTGATGATGCTTCCGTGGGAGCATCATCATCTATCGCTCTCTTACCCCAGTCTTCTGCCTGCATTCCATTGTGACCTCTTTTTCTCACGTTGTGCCTGAAGTTTTTAATTAATTTATTTTGTTTCACTGGAGGTGCGTATCACAATGCGCCGAGCGTGCAGTCCAGCACACCAGCAATGGTGACCAAGGAAGCACTTGAAGACAATCTGCGTGACCACATCGCCAGTCGGAGTAAGCCACTCCTTTATATACAAGCATCACATTACTGCACAGTATAGCTCTTTTTATGAGTTAGGTCACGAAACAAGTAAGTGTCGCAAACCCACCTCCACCTGACACGCTAACAAAACGTGCCAGTTCGCCACGACCTCAGTGTACCGGTTCGTTACGACCTCAGCGTACCGGTATGTTGGAGAGCGAACCCACGTTCACAATGAAGGTACGACGTTTCCCTGATAGTTTTAAACCTGGGCATCCTTGAAGAGATCTCCAAAGGTATCTCCGTTATCCACCTGTGGGTCATTCCATACAAGAAGTCGCACTGTCCTGCGAGGTTTCCAAATTGATTCTTTATCTCGTGACGTGATGCCGATAGCCGAATCAAGTCGACATTTGGGAAAATATATTTTTTAAACGCCAACCACCCAAATACAGTTGCAGGTTTATTTTGCAATGTCTCACGGAGTCTAAAAACCCTTACTCAGGAGGATCCTGCCTTGAGAGGTTTGGCCAATCCCATTAATGGGTGTTGTGCATCTACCCTAAATTGTAGGCTTCACCATCCTTGCAAAAGGCTGTGTAATGTAGGCATGTTTGTAATCTCTCGCTGCCAAGACCACTTTATTCTACCACATCCTCTGCGACGGTGTGCCCTGAGTGATATACGCCAAAAACGGGCTTCATACTATTGCGCAAATGCAAGTTTATTGCAATTAGTGAAATGTAAAACGACACGGCTTGTTGACAAACCTTGCAATGAAGTGACCATTTCTTTCTGAATGCGCTACTCTGGCAATGGTAAAGTAGCACAGGCCTGCTCATTGTATTGACCCGCATTCGCGTTGCTGCCGTACACTCTTACACCGGGCAAGAGATTATTGTAAGGCCTCTCAATGTCCAATAGCCACGTGGTGAACGGCATTTAATCGCACTAGTGTTGTCCACAGGTTTTCCTTCAAGGCATTCGTTCTTTATGAAACATGTTTAAAACAATGAAAACAACGTCCATGTAATTGTTAAAATACTTATAGTTTGGGAACCATTATTTGTGTTAATTTAATACCTAAGGTGCTGCAGGAAACCAGAGTGGTGGAGGGAGACAGCCACGTGGTCAGTCGGCACCAACCGGCCAGACACCGCGTCCTATATATTATGACAGTATCGGTAAATTCACTAATAAGTTTTTTTTTAGTTGTGGGAGGAAACCGGTGAACCCCGAGGAAACCCACACAGAACAGGGGGACAACGCACAAACTCCGTGCAGAAAGGCACCCTGGGCGGGAATATGACCGCCTCAGGCAGCACCTTGTTTGTGCGCAGCGCAGATGTTACCGCAGCGCCACCCTGCCGCCCACCTGTAATGCCCTGTATGGGCATTACACAAGGTCACGTCACGTTACTGACACAACAGCACAAGCATAGGATACCCAGGGCTATGTGGCACAGTCACTTACTTACCTGAACGTCATCAGCTGTGAGAGTAGCAATGCGACAAACACAAAGAGTAGAACATCACACTCAGCTCAGACCAATTACAGTTGCCAGTTAGATGACATGAACCACGAAAGACAATTGTGGAATGCTTTGAGCATCTTTGGTGAGGAACCCACTTCTTCGCACATCGGCACAAACTAAACAAATTACCAGCTGGACTGAATTTGTTCTGAACCATGAGGATAATTTGGTGAGCGATTTGTTACTTTGATCAAATTTCTTAAGTCTAGTCCGCAAATGAAACATGGTCAGTCTGCTAGAATGTGTATTGCCAAAAAAGCTGTACGAGGAATCACGAGGTATTCTGTGCATTTCCGATTGTGCACCTTCAATGTGGCAAGAGATACGTGCCTGTCTAACAAGCAGGGTCTGAATACTTTTAACTGTGGAGGTGGTGATGCAACACAAAGCATTCCCGAGTCTGCACCGACAGAGTACACCGCTGTGCACGTGTCAGGTAGAAATATAACATTAGGTAATCGTTTTAAAAACGTGCAAATGGCTTAGAAAGATAATCGTGCCTCTGGTGAATATTCCTGTGGCAAGGGTTATCCTGCCCCTTCGTCTGCAGAACTCCACCACTCCTCACCGGTTAGGAACACAACCCCTGATTTTAACATGTCTGTGGGAAGTTAAAGTTTGCTTCTAGTAGTTTCAATTTAAGTCGCATTTCCCAGGAACGCATCCCTAATATCCGCAGGCCACGTGCCCTGTGATAGACTGGCGTCCCATCCTGGGTATAGTCCTGCCTTGCGCCCTGTGTGTGCCGGGATAGGCTCCAGCTCACAACGATCCTGTAGAAGATTAAGCAGTTTCTGACAATGGAGGGATGGCATCCCTAATGTATAACAGGGGATTCCTGTATATTCTATTCCGCGAATGAGCCCGTGGAGATTTTTACTTACAATATTCAGTGTTCAACACAACTTCATTTTCTAAAATGTACAAGTTACTACTTGTTAAAGTACAGACAGACATTGCTCTTGGTTTGTTTACAATACACTCCCCTGCCGGAGTCGAATATTTTAGAAGTGGTGTAAAAGTGAAGTTAAATAGGAGCCCACATTTGTAAAATGTGAACGTACTGCCGCTCGAGGCATGTGTTGTTACGCCATATTTTACTCTGCTGGTCAGTGCGCGTCAAAGGGGGGGTCACATATGTGGAAACATAGTAGGTACTTAACAGTTGCTTTTTCTGTGCTGCCCAACACATCTCCCCGCATCAAGCTATAACAACTGGTTGTGCATCCTGATCACCCACCCCCACTCTAAACCAGACTCAACCCTGCTTAGCTTCCAAGATCTCATGAGATCGGGCACATTCCGGGTGATTTGGTCATCGGCACCCACATATGTAGACATAGATAAACAGTGTGCGAGAATTGTTCTTAATAGCTGCTCTTTTGGGATAATCTTGTCGAGTATTCCTCCTCTTGGTAACGTTTCACCTCCCATGTTGAGGGCATTGTCAGGCTTCCGAATTAGACGCCTCCAACGTGGGAGGAGAAACATCGCAAAGGAAAGAGGAGGCATGCCCTTAAGAGCAATGCCCAGTGTCTTGTAACAATAACCCAAAGTGTCACTCCATCAATTAAGCAAACAGAACGCAGTTTTTTCAAGAGATCTGGATATCCAGAGTTAGACTTATTTTTTTGAATTCGCAGATTATTTACAAGGATTGCTTCAGACCCTAAGGGCGTGCAATGGTCTGCTCTTGCAAAATATTTAACAGGGGTTGTTATCATCTACTTTACAGCTGTTGGTGTGCTTTGGTAATCTGCTGTATTAGCTACGGGGGGGGGGCGGTTAAATAAATAAACTGGAAACCAGAAAAATATAAATAAGCAAAACTCCATTGACTATTTATACATATAAATTAAAAGTGTTTTAGTCTATAGGCCTAACGGCTGTGCAAAAGGATAATATCCAGCATTTTTTGTGAAAAAAAAACCTTGACCAGTTTTTACCATCCCTATAGCAACACATGATTTTGGGTAGGATTTTGTTTTTTGCACGACTTGTGTGCCGTGGAGAGAGGCCGAGAGAGTGATGTATGCCTGGGTCTTTTCTGCCACAGTCTTGCCTACACATCTCTATACTTCAAAACCTGGAGCACCTTACAGACACATCTGCGCCAGTTTGAAACATTGCAGTCTGGCCTGCCCACAATCCGTCCCGGTTTTAACCAGACTGGATTGTGTGAGGAGCTCATGGATCCTTGACAGCGCCGCAGACAATCCCATCAGTGAGCTCTTTCAATAGGCAAGACTGTTGGTTGAGTCATGCCCAGCCACCGTATGCTCAAGCAGCTTCTGTTTGGTCGGTTAGATGGGGCTAAACAGGCATGGCATAGGCTAAAGAAGAGATGGACTGACGCTGTACAGAAATATATGGAACTGATTGGACTTTCCGATGACTGGTACCAGCGGTGTCCAGACAAGCCTCTGTGGAGAAAGCTGGTGAAGGATATGACTGGACAGTCGGAGGCAGTCTTCCTTCAGCAGCAACAACACAAGCCGGAGAAGCGACGCTCACAACGAGTGGAGCGCAGGGTGACTAAAATGCAGCAATTTGGCACAATAGGGAGCACAGGTGGTGCGTTTGCCAGTCATCCCAATCAGTCAATCCATGGCAACTGAGTCTATCCCGTGACCTCATGAAGCCTCAAGGTGCACTTATCGCGGCACAAGTGCCGCAGCGACGTCACCACAACTTAGTGGCGAATGTTGTCACTTTTTGCATTGAATGGGGTCATTATTTTATATGGTGTGCTCTAGCCAACAACATTTGGGAATCCAGCAGCATGTTTAATAAGCCTGACAATGAATGTCAACACCTGTTCATAGTTTGCTTGCTTAAACATATGCTGCTTGATAATGTTGGTCTCAGGAGTCAATCGGCTGATTTCACCATATGGTGAAATCTTTAAAAAGTAGATTTCAAATTGTCCACATTTTATGAAAACCCACCATGATTTCTATTGTTTGGCTTTTGTCAGATTTCTCCATGCTTACATGCTAGTGATACAATCCATTTAAAAATATTGCAACTAAAAAGTAACCTCCGCTCACGCAGCAAAATGGAGTCTCAAGCACCTTCACTTAAAAACGACAACATCCGAAGCACACGGCTAACAAAACGTGAGCCCATTTAGCGACGTCATTGCAATGAGTAAACAGTACCCCAGTAAGGGCGTCTCAAACAGACGGCATTCGCGGCCGCCCTGTATAAAAAATATCCGATCGCCCTCTTCCGCGGTAGGTTCCGACGATGCCGTGGGGGTGGGATGCGGCCGCTAATCGTCACCGACGGCGATATCGTGCAGCGTCTTGTGCAGCGCCAGTCGCGCCCGCTCCCTCTTCCGCGGCGGCATCTCGCGCAACGACGTCGCGATGTACTTCCCGAAGATGTCGTCGGCACTTTCGGTCCCGCGCCGCGCCGCGCTCGGGTGCGTCGTCTCCGTCTTCAGCAGCTGCTCCGTGCGGCTGCTCCCAACTCCCGCCACCCCTCCGACTCCCCGGCTTCCTGCTCCACCACCTCTTCCTATTAGACCTCCATCGCCTCCTCCGCCTTCTCCGCCACCGCCGCCGACAATGAGCCCGTCGTTGTTGTGCAGCTTCCACACGCAGGTCAGCGGTTTGGTGTCCTCGTCCGACAGGCCGCTAGTGCCGCTCATGCTCTGTGCCGAGGGCGAGGCCCAGGGCGGGCAGGGCGACGGCATGGCCTGCAGCGACGCGGCCAGCTCCGTGGGCGAGCGTGCCGGGGACGATGGCGTGTTGGGCGAGGGCGCGGCGGGCGTGGGCGCGTCGCTCACAAACTTGTCCAACTGCCGAGCGTGACAAAAACGAAGAGACGCGAGCGAACGTCAGTCGACGTTTTTTTTTTTTAACCACGAGGCTGTGAATATTTTGTCATTTGTTTGCGAGACCTCCTCCTGAAGATTCTTCAAGCGTGGGAGGCGAAACGTCGCGAAGGAGAAAATATTAACGCTCGGCCAATGGCTATCCCGAAAGAGCAGCTTTCACAAGCAATTCTCATGCATCCAACCGTGAAAAACTACATCACTACTATTTGATGTTGTAAATTATCCTCAACTTTTATCCAGATTGTGCCATGTAATGAGACGAAGAATCCATTGGGATCTCTCACGGAGCAATGCAACCAACCCTTCATGGTAGAGAACGGCCTGCAGAAACAAATGTCGCAGAGATATGTCCGAGATCACTTCAAGTGACCTCCGGTCCACATCACAGAGGGCAGCACTTTCCCACCTGCGTGCCTACTTCTGTCACTCTTGCAATGACAGAAGTGGCCAAGGTGTGTTATTGTGTGGTTGCCCGCCAAAGGTATTTGAGATACCTACATGGGCCATGCATGTTCTCCACCCATGTCCGCGTGGGCTTTTGCCAAGTACTCCTTTCACAGTGCAAAAACAAACTGCTACTGTATAGGTTAATAGGCTTGCTGACTAAATTGCCTCCAGTAACCTGCAATGGACTGGCGTCCTATCCTGAGGACAGCCCTGCCTTGCGCCCTGTGTGTGGCAGGATAGGCTCCCAGCTGACTGCGACCATCTACAGAACGCACAGGGCACTGATAACGAATGAATGAATATATGGGCCTTGAGTAAGTGGAAGGAATCCCCCACCACTGAACTAAACCACAGAGATTCCCCCGTGCCTCTGTATGTACCTCTTGACCTTGACCGGCAGCGGAATCTATGCACGCGTTAGAAACTGCATCATTATTATTATGAAATGCGGTTGCAGGAAGCGGTACTTGCCGCGGACTGGTTGAAGGTGTAGCGGCCACACCTGGACTGCATGGCTTCTCGCAAGAAGCCGAGCCGCTCAAAGTGGTGCCACTTGGGGTAGTATCCGTTCAATCGGCCACTTCCCATCCGGTCCGCATCCTCCACCTTCTTCACCTCTCTAAAATAGATGCTCCGCAAGTTCTTCCATTTAAACTTGATCTCTTCCCCTGCGAAGACAGCGTCGAATCGTTTCACACCCGCAGCCGTTTGTTGTCAAGTTCGTGCGGTCTTTTCGTGTTTGTTTTGGCACCATTCAGAAATGCTATACCGAGAGTACGGCATCGCGTACATTTTGTACGCCCGTGGGGCAGTAGTATTATTTCCATCGTCGCCTGGGTGATTTCGTCGGTAAAGTGGGACCTTAAAGACTTGTTAACACCTTTTGCATGCCTAATCATGTTCTGGAGCAGTCTTCCAATACACCGGTGTGCTAATGCAGTTCTGAATTGGCACGCTTGTTCATTTGACAACTTTATAAATTGGCAGAGTGCAGGATGGCGGAAGGTTTGCCTAATTGCAATAATACATCTATAGAAGGCCTCTCTTAAAAGATATCCAAGCACTGTACAAGACACAGGAACAGACAGCATGACAATGACTCACAAAACTAAAAGATAAGCAACAGAAAACATAAGAACATAAACACTAAAAGCCATTTTCTGACTTTATTGCAACGGTAGATTTTTAGAGTTGCTCGTGAATGGACTGAAAACAACAAACTTGTTTAACATGCAGGTATTCACGACCTCACACACTAGTGTGCTGAAGTAGTAATATACTGGCACATTCTGTTCCCTTGGCAACCCTACTTTTTAAACTAAATTACAATTACATTTACAATTTATAACGTGCATAGTATTCGTTCAATGTCGAAGGTATTCATTCAAAGAGAGAACGGCTCAGAGGTGCGAGGAAACCACAGAGAGGTGCCGGGGAAGGCAGCCTTGCGGTTAGCTAGCAAACATTCGCCAGACACTGCGTAATATATTATGATGTTATCAGCCAATTAATGTGTGTTTTTGTGGATGGACGAGAGAACCTGGAGTAAACCCATGCAAAACAGGGGGATAACACACCAGCTTAACACAAATAGGAACCCAAGGCAGGAATCGAACCAACTCAGACAGGACCTTCTTTCTGTGAAAGGCTGATACTGCCACTGCACCATCCTGTCAGGTCCAGGTGGATTTTCACTTATTTTTAAGCACTATAACCCAACTACACTTTATCATGAACAAACGTGTTGCACGTGTCAACTCGAAGCAAATGGAAGCACGATAGAATAAAAACACAAACACGTGAGGCTTGCCTGTGAAGGGTACCCCGTGGGTATCACCGCCCAGCTGCTCACACAGTTCATTCATTTTCCTGTTGCGTTTGTCCCTCTTGAAATAATCCGGATTCGAAGGATCCCACATGAACCGGTGATCTGCACAGAAAACATTTAAAGGTACTGTGAGATTTTAAATAATGCGAGAACGCCCGGCGATAATAGCATGCCTGTCCTCAGCCTGTTTGGCACAGGCCACAGGATAATTCCCATGACAGCTGCTGCTGGAAGTGTAGACAGTTCTTATGATCCGCATAAGTTATTATAGTTGTAGTCAACATTATTGCCAACATCATTATTGTTGTTGTTATTATTACTGTGCTTTAAACGAGTCGTACCGTGAAACCAGTCGATGAGAAACACCTCCTGGCTGGCGTCCCACACGGGCCGTACGCGGCCGCCGTTCCCACAGCTCCTGTCCGGCCGGCTTAGAGGCCAGCCGCGGGCCTGCTGTCGGCTCTTGCCCAAGTAGGCGGCCGCCACGATGCAGGCAGCCACCGCCAGTTTCGAGTCTTTGTCCTCCTGCTCCTCGGCCATCTTCAACAACCCCCCCTCCCCGGCACGGCCTCCTCGTCTGGCACTCTCTGACGGACTCGATAATCGCGAGGCAGAATCTAAACAAAGATTCCAACCTAATCGATTCTGCGGCCTAGTCTTGTTTACGTGCGCGGTGGGACTAGAAACGACCTGCTGGATTGGATCGATTCCGCACGGTTGTTAAGTAAGGTTATCGATTCGACGGGTTTAATTGATAAGATCGATGTTTATTATTGGGGCGACGCGGTGGCGTAGCGGTGAGTTTGTGCTGCTGCTGCCTCACCAGCAAGAAGAACCCCGGTTCGAATCCCGGCTCGGGTGCCTTTCTGTGTGGAGTTTGCATGTTCTCTGTACGTGTCCGCGTGGGTTTTCGCCGGTCACTTCGGTTTCCTCCCACAGTCCAAAAACATGCTGCTGCGCAGGTTAATTGGGCTGCGGAATAAATTGCCCCCGGTGCCCTGTGATGGACTGGCGTCCCATATTGGGTATAGCCCTGCCTCTCGCCTCGTGTCTGCCGGGATAGGCTCCGGCTCACCGCAACCCTGTACAGGATTCAGCGGTTTCTGACAATGAATGAATGGATAATTGTGGAATCGTCTCTGAAAGTCGACTTCGATTTAAATACTTCGTATTGGAATCGCATTGAGGCAATACCGAATCTAACTATATGAAGAATCGATTTCGGAATTCCTCCTCCCCGGAGCCTCATTAAGGTTAACCTTACCCAGTGTGGCAGTGTAAGAGACGTTTAAACTCTTATCTACTTTAATACAGCAGTGATAGTGCTGTTTTTTACCGTCCGCCTAACGTTATGAGCATGTGGGCTTGTGTTGATCAACAACTGTTTACAGAGTCCAGATTCTAGTCCAAAGACTCAAGAAACCAGTTTTCTACTTCGGGTTTTTTTTTTATAAATAATTCATTGCAGACGGAAAATGTTGCGAAGGAGAGAAGAGGACAGCTCGATACAGCTATCCTGAAAGAGCAGCACTTAAGGGCGTTTGGTCTCGGTCCTCTGTTGCCTGAGAGAAAGGTTGCTCAGGAACCCACAAATATATGTGTTTATTAATCAAAAGCGTATATATACTGTATATAGTTGCACTGCCCTACACTTCTTGTCGATTCAAGGCCACATACAACCAACGGCTGTGCTTACCACTTCTTCCAAAGAACTTGGTCCATCTGAACAACCTGGTGAGTGGACGCTTACAGACCGCAATCGCCTTATACATAAACATACAAACATTTTAAGGCAGAGTTGACTGGGAGACCCACAAGATTTTAGTCATTGTAGTGGATGCTGCCTTGATGTAATGGTTAGCTCATTGGACTTGCAAATCATGAATCGCTGGTTCATTTTCGCGGCGCGGGAGTTTAAGCAATGGTGCAAGTTTCTTGAATCTTCCCCGCCTCTGTCCATCCATCAGTACGAATGGGTTCGCCGTTTTCACACGGAGTGAATTACATTGTTGACCCGTAGAAGTCAAGACACCGGCGGGGTCCCACGACCACCAAGAGCACCACGCAACCCCACAAGCTGCGGCATCTGAGCTGACGCGACAGAATGAGCCCCACCTTCAAGGTACACGTGCAGCAAGCACGGAAGCAGTGATATGGCATAGTAGAAATACCTTTCAAAGTCACCCTTCCAATTGGTCAAAAACCTAATTAGGGTTGCCACCTCTGACTTACAATAACCCGTGATACCAGAGCTAACTGATACACTGTTATGATTAGCGCAATCTAACACTGTATGATGTTACACCTGGAGCTGTGATTCTTATCTACGGGGTGGTCCATATATCTCGTGACTCCCATTTAATTAACGCCTAACATGTTTTTTTCTGTTT
>JAZEWU010000008.1:1054154-1092448 GCA_036362915.1 Geotria australis | reverse complement strand
CTTAAACTGTTATTATTTTAGCGCCTTAGTTATTTTGAGAACAATTTTCACAACCAAAATCATCAATTAGATATGCTGTATTTGATTGGAACTGCGTCAAGCATTATAGGGACAAAATCCAGTAAGTCAGAATAAGGGAAGTCAGACTGCTAAATTAACAGGCACATTGCCCAGCGGTATTGCACGGAGATTCCTTCATCCAGCAGTTAGTTGATGGGAAAGATGTGAGTGATGGGATTGTTTCCACATTGGGACCAGATACAGAAGAGGAGGAGGAGGAGGTGGTGACATTCCTCCCAGCGGCGAGCGCCACGCGACGGGCCGCGCAGCAGACTACATTGTCTGTGAAGTGATGGCACGAGTCGGTGTGTACAAGTCTCGATTGTTTTATAGCCCTTGCGTTTTTATACTTGGTCCTTTCTTATCCGTTTTAACTACCTGCACTTTCGATGTATTGTGAATTTATTTTTTGTATAGCACCTTGCGTGTATTAATGCATTTTAAATGACAAATTGTTATTTGTTTCCTCTAATCAGAACTGTCAGTCGCGGAACTTAAATTACCCACGTATGAGCGAGTAGTTCCTTAGCAAGGAAATAAAATGGCATATTCAAGAGAGATCCACTTGGCAGCTTTGCCCCACTATTGTGCAACTATATTTTTGTTCGTTCATTCTTGTAAAACGTTGCTTTCTCCACAGAGGCGGGGCAAGTCGATGGAGCAGAATACCACATTCTTCTCAATGGAGCACAAACGACAATATTGCCATAACACCTCTACTGCTACGTACACTTAACTGGCTACAAACATTGAACGTAATATGTTTCCTCAACTGGCAGATAACTTTTTTAAATTAAGTAAAACTGGACCTCCGTATGGACAGTTACTGGATTTCCATTATAAGTTATCTCCAGCGTATATTATAATCAATTCTGTGACACACTGCTTTGATGGCATAACACTCAAACGTTATGGAAGTTTGGAAGGGAGTTGTTGTATTTGATTATGATAAATATTGATCAATGCATTTCTTACAGGACATCAGATTATGTTGGGGTAATATGTGTGCTGTGGTTTTGAGATGTATACTATCAAATTAAGTGGACAATTAGTAAATAGTTCTAAGAAAATGTCCAAATTATGTTACTGTACTGTATTCGAAAGGTTATAAGATGCTCTGAAAAGTAATATGCCTCTCAAACGTTGGGATCATTTTGAAAGCAGTGGATTTTTCAATTGTGAGAATATGGCATGGTGTCAAATATATTGGATTTACAGTGTTTACTCCGAAGTGGCCACCAAAACGGGTTTTCTCGGCAGTTATGCATATCCAGGTATAATTAGTATGGTTTGGGAACTGATAAAGCCACAGCTCTTATCCAAATGACCATTTTCATTTAAACCACCAAGATCAAGTGGCACAATGTGTAAAACGCGAGCAACAATTTGCCATCTCGTTTGACTGCAGACAAGCCAACAATGATCAAAGCAGAGACTGGCTTCAGTAAGTTTACACAACTGTAGAGGTGCAGTCGCAATACATTTCTAGTTGTCGCTGCAGAATGTGGTTGAATTGTCTTCTGTAGCCAAGTTTTCTTCGCAAATGGAAGTTCTGTGTTGCTGAATATGAAACTATTAATTTAATTTTCCAAGTATAAAATGTCATCTATCTGGTACAAATCGTGTTACTTTACAAATGGCTGTCTGGGTTGCTAGTCTTGTCCTGCTGTAATAAAGTAATTTAGCTTTAAATAATTGATAATCATAGCAGCGTTACTGATTTTATACGATATATAATTGTATATCCTACATGACAGTAAAGCATACATTTTCAATGACTGAACTCCACTTTGCATATATTACAATGTATTATGCATGTAGATTTTATAGCAGTGTAATGATTTTTTAAAAATCTGCCATAGATTGAATGTAATGTTAGCTTTTATATATGGTAGGCGGGTGCTTAAATAAAAATGTGACCTCGAATCTCAAGATGTCGTTTGTTTCCATCCATCCATTTTCAGAAACCGCTTTATCCTGTACAGGGTCGCGGTGAGCCAGAGCCTATCCCGGCAGACACAGGGCGCAAGGCAGGGCTATACCCACGATGGGACGCAAGTCTGTCACGGGGCACCGGGGACGATTCAGTCCGCAGGCCAATTAACCTATCCAGCAGCATGTCTTTGGATTGTGGGAGGGAAATCGGAGTGCCCAGCGAAAGCCCACGCGGACACGGGGAGACCATGCAAACTCCACACAGAAAGGCACCCGAGCCGGGATTCGAACCAGGGTTCTTCTTGCTGTGAGGTGACAGCGCCACCGGCTGACTCGGTTTTCTGTCTCCCCGTTGTTGATCTGCCGTTCTCTCCACAGCTCGGATTATAAAAAAAAAACCTAAAAAAAATTGTTGCTGATTTTCCGTTCTCTGCCTTTGTTGACATGTCGTTCTCTCCACAGCCTTGTGCAGCGCTTTGTGACCCTTGAGTGAAAGGCGCTATTTAAATGCTATTATTATTATTATGTAATTTAAATTTCACCTATCTGCACTAAGCAATACATACCAATATTGCTATCCGTACTATTGCACACACATATTATTGTTACTAACGAATGTTTTCATTCATTCATTGTCAGAAACCGCTCTATCCTGTAGACGAGGGTGACGGTGACAGGGCGTGTCAATCCAGTGTAGTTACAACACAGCTGTGGAAGAAACCAACATGACGTCCCCCCACTCCAGTACCAAGCGCACATCGGGTCACACTTAACACACAACAAAACGTTAACTTCCCACACTAATATACAACTTGATACCTTTTAAAGAACATAAACGGCATATTTAACCAACACCCAAACGAAGTGTGCTATTATTATTATTACAGCACAATATCACCACATTCATACATGACAGCATCACGGTGATATTTTCGAACGGGCTTGCGAGTTGGTTTAGCCCGCCTTTGTCGAATCAGAGGCTCTGTTTGGCCGACGCCCGCGTCCCCATTGGTTAATCCCGCGCAGTCGTTAACGTTCAAATTTGCGACCTCCATTTCGAGCCCAAGCTGCTCGCTCGCAGGTCCTTCTCGTAGCGTAGAAGGACGACGAGAGATTGTGTTTCTAAATATTTTTTTTTATATATATAGCGGAACCTCGCCAAACGAGCTCTGCATCGCGACAATGAGTGGGAACTACGAATTCGACGCGCCGACCTACGGAGACTTTGGGAGCGTTGTTGAAAACGACAACGCAGATGCGTGGTTCGGTGAGTTGAGCGCTTTCATTGTTTAAAAACGTAGCAGCAGCAGTCATGCTCAGTCCGCTGCTAGATCAGTCGGTCAGTTTGTATTGAAGCTGGAAGGAATATTTCTACTATCCCCGAAAGAACAGCTATGGAGAGCAATGATCATACATCGAGCTGTGACAAACCCGCATCAGTACAGTATGGTCAATAGTTTGGGTGTCATGGCGAGGCAGAAAGGAGCAACCTCAGAGTATTAGTGGCTGCTCCTTCGGATTGAGAGGAGCCAGTTGAGGTGGTTCGGGCATATGACAAGGATGCCCCCTGGAAGGCTCTCCCGGGAAGTCTACTAGGCACGGCCCACTGGGCGAAGACCTAGAGGCCGACCCAGGACATGGTTTAGAAAATGGATGGATGGTATAGGGGGGCGTTTCTGTGTGGAGTTTGCACGTTCTCCTCGTGTCCGCGTGAGTTTTCGCCGGTCACTTCGGTTTCCTCCCACAATCTAAAGACGTGCTGTCGCATTGGTTAATTGGCCTGCGGAGTAAATTGCCCCCGTTGCCCTGTGATGGACTGGTGTCCTGTCCTGGGTATCGCCCAGCCTTGTGCCGTGTGTCTGCCGGGATAGGCTCCGGCTCACCGCGACCCTGTTCAGGATTAAGCGGTTTCTAACAAAGGATGGATGAATATAGGGGCGTTGACACGGCACATGGTTTAGCATAAGGGAATTCTGAATATTGTGCAGACGTTCTCTATCACATGAAAGGAATTTAAGGAATTTGAAATCCTTATTACATATATAGGCTTTTCGTCCCCCACGCCGGTCAGTGCGGGTTTGAATAAGTACGGGTCCAGTAAAACAATTGGTTTTGCATCGCTGCCTTTTGCCCCATAACGTAGAGCCCCATAGTAGCCTCTAACTAACACCAATGTTTGTAGTCACTTATCCAGTGTTTAATGACAATGTTTCTCTGTGGGTAGATAACAGGCAGGAGGAAAACCAGGCGTTCCATGAGGCAGGCGAGCTGCTCGTGCTGGACTTGCCGGTGACGAACAACGTTGTCCCAGGTACAACTTTGCCTGGTTTGGCCATAAAAGCGTTTGCACAACTTCTGTTAGATAGATGTTAATTAATACAGCAGAAAAATACCCAGTGAGCTTGCACTCTCTTTAAAGGATTCTTGCGACAAAACGCGTTTGTCGCAAAATCAATTGTTGCTTGACAAAATGCAAATGTTTGAATTTTGATTATTATAATAATCTACTTTTGTAACGCGCGCGATTGCACCCGTTGATTGCTGATTTCTTGTTGTTGCAATCAGACCAAAGGGCAGAACCGCAGGATGAACGGGTGGAAGAAGATGGGGAGGCTGAGGCAGGCGGGGAATCGACGTCAAACGCGTCTGCTTTGAAGCGCAATGAAGACACGGTCACGTTGAGCGTGGAGTCTTTAGAAAATGCAGCAACGAAGGAATCTCCTGCTGACATCCCACAGATGAGTGCTGAGAAGCCTGTGAGCACCTGTGAGCCTTCAGAAGGGTGTAGTAGTGTTGCTGCACAGTTGGCCGTTGAAGGCATGACTCCTGCTAAAGATGAAATCTCTGACAAGGGAGTTGACGTGATTGATGGTCATCCATCAGTAAGCATGGACGTGCTTTGCGTGGGAGATAATATTGCAGAGGTGGGAGCCGACAACCCAATCACGTTTGTGGGAAGTCCCGACATTGACGTTGCTTGTGCGAATGAAGAAATTCTTCAGGAAGACGTGGAAGTACAATGTGAAGCTGCAGTGGAAGACCGTGTCATGCCTTTGAACCAACAACCTGTAGAAGAAAACTGCTCGACCGAGGAGAAGCTTTCTGGTGACGCCGATGAGCCATCCGAAGAGAAAGGCATGGTGGCGGCTCCTCAGTCTGAAGCAGAAGGCGATCAGATCGAATCCAGTGAGCAAGGCCAAGTCCCTGCCAACCTGTGTGGGTCCATGTCGAAGTGGCGATTTCGCAATAGTGGAGAAGCGCAGGCGGCTGCTGTGGCTCCTGTCACCCGTCGGAGCACGGCTGTGACGAGGTAGGTGCGAGAGTTGCTCTCGAGAGTTGTTATTGCGGGATAGCAGTGTCAAGTGTTTCTCTTACCTTTTGGTGTTTTGCCTCCAACGCGTTGGAGGCATCATCAAGCGTCTGGCGAGGGAGCTTTTTCACCATCTTTCATTTAAAGTACAAGGAAATGGATCTTATAATATGTTATGAGATGAAGGGAGAAATGGAATAGATTGGTAGCTTGAGGTTACTATCAACCACAACTGCTGAGGAGGTCTGAATTTCATGTTTTTGTGAATAGATTTATTTTTAATAATTTTGTTTTCACCCCGGTCTGGTGGGTGGGTGGTGAAAGGATGATCAGATTTTATTTTAGGGAAGCAAAGGGCAATATAACGAGTTATTTGTAGCGGTCATAGGATGCTTTTTTTTCACATTGTTGCTTGGTCATGCTCATTGTTTTTTTCCAGGACGTTTACAATTATTCGAAAGCAGCTTAAACTGTCACTAATATAAGTCTTTGGTATTGTTATGAAATGAGAATATGACGTTTAAAATTAATCCAGCATTTGAATCGGTCCAGGATGGTGTTCATATCTATGATGTCGGTATCGTGCAAATTACGATGACGCGAAGTTCACGCTTGGTAAATTATTGATCCAGGTAGAGAATCATCTCCTTATTCATTTGATGGCTTGTACATTTCTGCATGTTGTTTATTTTCTCATACGCAGAGGCAACAATCCGGCTGGCCCGAAGCATCATGCCATGGTGCGGAAGCAGCTGGCCAACATCCGTGCGGGAAAACGCTCCATCAACGTTTCAGCGACCGCGGACAAAGTATTTCATTCTCCCGCAGTCAAGAAAAGCAAAAGGTAGCGGATCTGATGCACTGTGCCTTTAATCATCATCATCCATATCGTTAATCATGATCAGACCACTGCTAGCTGAATGCCTCCCCTAAGTCTGGTTCTGGGATGTAACAACCTAGCACTTGAACACAAGCTGTTTTCATCACTTCATCTTTGCAGTGGACATCCTCGGTTGCATCCAATTAATTGACTGCTGCTGTCACTATTCATAGCTATCCTTTGCAACTTAGTCCTACACAACTCTGCTTTTCTGAAGTTTTAACTATGTCTTTAACCTGCGTATGTATGTCTAATCCGGTTCTTTCTATTTTTGTCTCTATGTGTAACAGTCCCAACCCGGAGAATTCTTCAAATTGCACTTTATTATGTCTTCAGCACAGTCCTTTCTAGGATCTTCGTAACTCTATTAATCCCCCCTTGTTTCTCAGTGTTGAAAGTAATGTAATTGTTATCTGACCCCAACGTGTATGATCGTATGAAATTTCTGCTTTTGTTTAGATCGGGATCTTTTTACAGAAAAAATGCATATGAGGTTGCCCAGTCAAAATCGAGGTACTTGCTGTGCCTGCACCCATACAACAACATTAAGTGTCCGGTGAGTACAGTATATATGACGTGTGCATGTGTTGCTGTAGGAGAACCAAGTCACCGGATCAGCTGCAGTCTAAAAAAATCGAAGCCAAGCAGCTGGATGCCCATAAACCGAAGAGAGGTACAACTGGTCGAATAAAAGCTGGCTATTTGAACAACAACCGCTGTTTGCCACAAAGTGGCGGTGGTGATGTCCCCACAGCGCTTGTGCTGGATATGAACGCACCTTAAAATAAGCTACGCTCTGATATAATAAGCGACACACGAGTGTTGTTTTCGGTTCCTGTTAATGATGTGTCCTGTTGTGAGGCACTTTGAATTCATCTACGATGTTTCTAAAATGCAAGTAATAATGTTACAAGGATAGTTGGTCCTGCTTCTAAGAGGTGCGCTTATAGCCAGCTTCTGTTTCAGGTTACAAACTGCGTTTATATCGCATATACAATCTGTAGGTTTACATGTCACGGTGGTTATTTGTTTTTATATCCATAAATAATGACTAATTGTACAAAGGGACACACAGTAGTTTAATGTGTGCAAGTCTTTACAGATAATAATGCATGTAGAGCCATAATCGAATTTGGATGTTTTAAAGAATTGAAAATGGTATTGCTGAAATGTTAACGGTCACAGAATTAGTGTGCACCATTTTTTTCAGACGATCAACAGGATTTGCGCGGTTCGGGAAATCTGTCGTGTGGGAATGGGAACATTTTACAAGGGTAGTTAGGATATTGAGAAGGTGACAACGCAGAGAGAAAAATATTAGGTTTGTGGAGACTTACCCGGTGTTTTTTTGTTGTCCACAGTTCCTCTGGTCAACCCTCGCATGGATCAGCGGGTGAAGACGAGCGATCACGTGAGTGAGCCGTATCGCCCAGTGGACTTTATTGCGAACCTCCGCAAGTCATCAGCCTCCTCCCCGGTACGTATCGATTAGCCCAGACGCTGTAGACTCCCCACCCCTGCCTTAAAGGTATACGTTGCTGTAGACTCCCTACAGTTGAAAGTATAGCTTTAAAGGCAAGACACGGGAGCCATTGAGCCAGGCCAGTGGTAATGGGAGCGGTTTATAGAGCAAGGGATTTGCCGCTTTCATCCCGTGCATTCGGAAGGTTGTGTGTTGTGCACGTGCTGTGTCCAGGTGACCTAAAAGCCTACACGTTTAAAGCAAAGTATTCTGACGATGGCGTTGCAGGCGAAGCCAAAGACAACGATGATCCAGCCGTTCAAAATGATGACGCGTAACAACAAGCGCAAGTTTGAAGAGTCGATGCAGAGCGGTGCCGTGATCAACAATCCCAAAAACGTCGTGTTCAAGAGCATGGCGGAGCAGCTGATTGAGTTTGAGCAGCGCACACCGCAGAGATGTCACCTGCGCAGTCGCAAGGATTTGGAGAGAGGTATGTCCGCAATCACACCCCAAAGTCCACAAGCCCACACTAGAAGGCTTTTGCTTCCTTAGGTGGGTGATACCAATTTCTGTTCCGGCCTATGGACTGTTCACTCGCAATCCGTGTTTGTCAGCTTGGCTCTGAATTTAAACCCATGACATTAAGAGCATGCCTCATATGTGGAAGTGTCTTGGAAACTTGAGCAGTACAGTTTTACCACTGATAAAGATTAATTGCTGCCAATTTTTGACCTGCTTATATAACAAAGATTCTGCCCAAAATAAGGAGTAGCTCTTGTGTAGATATGGAACACATTTACATTCTATGGTGATGGACTTCCATCTTCTGTTCGACATCACCCTGCTTTTCCTATTTTACTTTGTCTTCAACGCAATTGTATTTTGAAGCTTTGTAAAACTTGTCATATATACCATCAGGTTAACGTATAGTGGAGTTTAAATCAGAAGGGACACAATAGGTTGGCTCAAACATTATCATTCCTACGGGTCGCCTTGCAGCCTTCGATAACAAGGTTTGGGTTAAAGTGGCCTATGAAAGGCAGACGATACAACCTGCCCTGGTCTGTGGGCCTCTGTGCTCCACAAACTATGCATGACCTCTACATTACACGTGTCTTTACCCACAGGTCCTTCCCCGATCAAAGTTCTGAATGTCCCGGTGACGATGCCCATGACACCGCAGCTGGTGACTCGCACGCGGCACCGGTCCCCGACGTGCAAGAGCAGCGCGCAGCTAGAACAGGAGGAGCTGGAGCGCATACAAGCGTGAGTGCCGGGGCAACAACGCACTGCTCTACATAGTACAGTCAGATCCCACATAACGCTACCCCGCATAGCGCTGAGTCGTTACAACGCGGTTTTTAAATTGTATTTAATTTTTAATTGAAATGACAAATTAATTCTAAACAACACTTAAAACTTCTCAAGAGCGGCCGCCATCACAGTAAATATTCAATTGGCCAATGAGAGCGCTTCACATATGCTCTGAGCCACTCGCAGCCAATCACGTATTAGTTCACGCTCTGCACCCACTGCGTATGAAAACATTCTTGGTCCCTGGCCAATTTTTTCAATTTTTTTTTTCACCCGTAATCTCTGGGAAACTGCCTGCAACTTCCAGTGCTGGCAGTGCATCTGAGATGACTAGTAAAAGCATTAGCATTGATGTGAAACTGCCTTAAGTTGCACACCGCCAGTGCGGTGTGATGCTCCAACAGCACTGGTTGTTGCAACAGGAACAACTTCGATGCGATTCGCAGCAACACATTTGACTGAACCTTCACTGGCTGCATTCGGTCGCCTCGCTTTATTGAACAGCTGCCACCGCGACCCTCACCAGGACAAGCGGTTTAGAAAACGGATGGATGGAACCTGGGTCACATCGCCGCAAACTTTCCCTTGTTAAACTCGGCGCGTCGGAACCGTCGCCGCGCGTCCGACCGCAGCGACACGCCGGCGCGAGTAGAACGCGCGCGCGCGTCGTATTCGGATCCGCGCAAACCCGAAAGGCGTGCGTCCCCCCGCAGGAACCAGTTCAAGGCGCGCAAGTTGGATCCCCATCTGCTGGAGCTGGGCGTGGTGCCCATCGGAAGCCGGCGCTCGCAGGAGAACTTCCGCGTAGCGACGGAGCAGCGGTTGCGCGAGCGCGAGCAGCAGAGGCTGCGGCGCGAGGAGGACGAGTGGCTGCAGGAGCGCGCCATGCACGAGTTTCACGCGCGCCGCCTTCCCACCGTTATCCTGCATGATATCGTGGTACGCGCCGCGCGCTCTTAATCCGTCGCGGGTTTGCCGCGACGCCTGCACGGCCATTTTTGGGGGGCGAGTGCTGTCGCCGAGCACCTAATCGAAGGCAGACACGGCGCGTGAAGGTAGGTGGATTGCTGGCACCACGCCCGGCCACAGGTGTTTTACACACTGCGCAACAAGGTATTAACCTCAGGCTGACCTAGTGGAGGTCCACTAGCTATCCACAGATCTCCTTGCAGAATGATCGCTGCGTTGTTGTCTTGTTTGTGCTGGAACTGCCCTTCGCACAGTGTGGTGATGTTGCGTCGTCCTGCGTCTCGTTGCAGGGAGTGCCGGAGAAGGTGGCCACGCATTTGACCATCCCAGAGTCGCCAGCTTTTGCTCTGAAGCAGCGTGTGCTCACCCGCAAGGATTTTCCGGTATGTAGTTTTGTACTCGTCTGTGTCATGCTTCAAGTTTGCTGTGCCACCTCGCATCAATGTGGGTTTTGGCCACTGTCGAGCAACTGGCGCGATTAATCTGCCCGCTGCGTTCCATGAATTCTCTCGCAAGGCGTTGTTGCTTGTTCAGCCACTCGCATAAATAAATATAACAAATAAGATGCAGCGTGACTTTGGACTGTGAGGAAAGCGGAGTGCTGTACACAGCAAAAATGCACGTAGACACAGGGGGAGCACATGCAGACTCCGCACCGGAAATTCGCCGTGCCGCCCGAACAGGGATTTCTCACACGGCTGAATTCGGCGAGGCTTACTGTTTTTGTTTAGTCCCCGCAGGCGGTGTCGTAAACGAGGCCCCCGCGCGGTGTGTGCGTGATCCACTTGAAGCAGCAGGAGGAGGTGTCCGGACATCGAGCCGTGCCCAGAGCCAACCCGATGCCGCACTTCGGGCTGCCCTTCCAGCCCCGGCCAGAGACGCGCACGGTGGAGCCTGAGCCCTTCTCGTTCGACGCCCACGACCAGGAAAGGGCGGAGCGCCGTGAACGGCGCTTGGAGCAGATGCGTCAGCAGGAGGAACAGGTGTGAGAGGGGCGGGGGTGTTCGTAATTTTGTGTTCGTATATACACGTCATCTCCGTCAGGCAGCCCGCGACACCTGGGTCTGTCCTGTGACCTCGGGTCGGCGAGCCTTCGACGCTTCACGTGGCCGCGGCGCGCACATGGCCTGGCAAAAGCACCCCCACTTGGTGACGTCACCCCCACTCGGTGGCGAACGGCGGTTGTTGTTTGTACCCGTGTCCCAGTTTAGACGATATTACAGTGGTCCCTCGTCGGGCGGGCGGGATGTTTGTTTTTTTTATTGTGTGATGGCAGGTTCCCCAGTTCAAGGCGCTGCTCTTGCCCGACCTGGATCGTGTGGTTTTGCCAGAAAAACACGTGCGGCCACCCACCCGTCAGCAGCCTTTCCACTTGCGTGTGGATGAGCGTGGCTCCGTGAAGATCGATCAGTTCAACAAGAAGGTGACCGATCGACAAACTCAGTGCCGCTGCACCCACGGTGGTTCGAAATGTGTGCCACGACGTTTTAGACCGCGGCGCGCCATCGACGGTCTAACCGGCGTCGTGGATATTTGTTTTTAACCCGTTTGAGCGGCGCAGTTGAAGGAGGAGGAGGAGCAGTTGAAAGAGCAAGCCATATTTCACGCCCAGCCGTGCCACGTCACCACCGCTGCTCCCTTCGTGCCGCGCCGCAGTAGTCGCGTCCTCGCCAGTGAGTTGACGATGACCGAAGCGCGCGTAAACGTCGCGCCGTCAAAACGTCTCTTTCGCGCTGCGTTTATTCGGGGTTAAAATGTGAACGTGTTCGCATTGTTTTTTGCCTTGACGGCGAAATTGATTCCAGAACACCACGGCACGCCATTCATTGCAGTACAGCAAGAGTGTACAAAAGCATTCAAAAAGCAATGCACATTACCATAACCAAATATTTACGTTTGTTGTAGCAGAGACCTACTGGAACAATGTTCTCCCGATGACATTTAAGCGGACAAGCATTCACTGATTTTCAGTTTGGACTGTTGTAGGTTTTTATGGCTTGATGTGTTGAAATTGCTCTTAAGAGCTGCTCTTTATGGATAGCCATAGCGAGTCTTCCTCTCTGTTGCTACATTTCACCTCCCATTCACCTGGCATTTTCAAACTCCGGGTAGTTTAGCTGAACTGTGTTACCTACAGTGGGTATTAGAAGGATGGATCCATAGGAAATATAAAAAGATACAAGGTTTTACCTTTTCTGGCAATAATATAAGTTGTAAGATCTTAAAACACCAAATAGACACCTTTCACAAAGTGTCGAGTTTGCAAAAAGCCACGCATGCTTGTAGCAAAACACGCAAACAAAAAAAGCTTTGTTTTAATGTAAGCATTTCATGTGTGTGTATAATGTACACTTCTGTAAGGGTCCAGACTTCTGATGCGCCCTTTATGTGCAGTGTGTGATATTCCCTTTTTTTGTTTTATCTGTGGGATGATTATTATTTACTGGTTGCGGGTCTCTCGTCACACCACTCGACAGGACGGTTTAGCGAATGGGCGTCGCAGCGCAAATACGCCGTTTGAAAACTCGCGCTTGCGCACAGGTACGGACAATGTGGAGCTCAACACGGACCGGCGAGCGCGCGAACGCGCCGAGTACGACGCGCGGTTAGCCGAGCAGCGCCGGCAGGACGAAGCCATGTGGGAGCAGCGGAACCAGGAGGAAGCGGAGGCCGAGCGCGAGAGGAATCTCCGTCTCCGCCAAGAACTCGTACGGCCGCTTCCCCCCCACGCACACATACGCGCGCACACGATTTGAACACTCTGCGCGGGAGATTGCGATGCGTGTGTCTACAAACCCACACCTTGCCGCCGTATTCTCTGGATTGTAAGATGCACTTTTGTCCCCCCTTGGGCGGTACAGTGGCGCAGCGAGTAGTGCTGCTATTTGCACTAAACAGGTCCTGGGTTTGGTACCTGGCTCGGGTCCCTTTTCTGTGTGGAGTTTGCACGTTCTTCCTGTGTTCATGTGGGTTTTGGTCAGGCGCTCTGGTTTCCTCCCAATCCAAAGTCTCCATCCATCCATCCATTTTCTAAACCGCTTGTCCTGGTGAGGGTCGCGGTGACAGCAGTCCAAGCAGTCCAAGGAGAGTGGACCAGACATCCCAAAGTCTCATTCCGCGTAAAAATGCTTGCAATCTGAGCTGGTACGTAGTCTTATAGGTTTTTCCAGATTCGGTTTTTTTAAATGTGTTTGTCCTGCAAGCTGCTAACATTCAAATGATTTATAGTATTGACACATTTGAATATTATTTCTTGGTAAATAATCTAAAACAAATTATAGCATTCGAAGTGATTAAAACAGATATGCATGAGACAAGAGAGATTCGTGCGACACTATGAAAGGCGGATGAAGAGGCTGCTGGAGACCCGGCACAAACGGGTTGTGTGGCAGTTGCTTTACTTATGACAAACCGGAGAAATGACATGTTTCCCTTTCTCTGCCCCCTTTCCCCCTTAGGTGCATAAGGCCAATCCAGTTCGCCAGTACAAGAGTCTGACAATACATCAGAGCGATCGCCCCATTACCGTTCCACACTCGCCACGCTTTACCCGAACGCATTGGCATCTGTTGGATGCCCAAAACCTCCTGTGAACTCATGGGACTCTGCATACCTGTGTAATAGAAATCATAAACCCATTGCTTGTGTCGTGCAGTCGTATAGATGAATAACAACATCTCGCCGATTTCCCTTAAACTGTATGATAGGAACATGATGTGTGTGGAAACATGTCTCACGTTAAGCTAGGTTAGCAGATGAGAGTTGTGTTTATTATTACATGTTGCTTTTTAACACAGTATCTTGTTTTATCTTTGCAATTCTTCTTGTTTTATGACCAAATAGATTAACCAGCAAAATTCTAAGCAGCTTTGCATCCAAATTGTTTCCATAGTTCTAACTCGGGGCTCGGTCACAACTTAAGGCTTAGTCATAAAATAAGAACTGTTCAGATTGCAAACCGTCTATCGCTCTATCAAACATGCTGTCAGCTTGTAAACATGAGCATTCGCTAATCTAAAAAACTTCTGAATTGTAGCAACAACTTAATGTGTTATCTTTAATACTTCTGTAGGTGGAATTAGTATTGACCCTTGTATTGCCTTTTATTTACATCGTTACTTGCTTCACATTGCTTTGGCTGTGTGCTTTTGTGTTTCAATAAAAACGTTTTGAATTTAGAAAATTGGCACTTGTCTGTTAAATCACCTTTTAATACTGTTTCTTCTGATGGTGTCTTGACCCAGTTTAAGACTTTGGAATGTTTAACAATAAAAAAAACGCGTCACTTTCAAACTGAATTCGTCATTAATTTTAGAACTTATGCGACTAAATTGCCCACAGTTCCTTGTGATGGACTGGCGTGTGAATTGGAGTATAGCCATGCCCTGTGTCACGTGTAAACGCATTGTCAGAAACCGCTTAATCCTGTACAAGGTTGCGGTGAGCCAGAGCCTATCCCGGCAGACACGGAACAAGCAGGGCTATACCCATGATGGGACGCCAGTCCATCACATGGCACCGGGGGCAATTTAGTTCGCAGGCCAATTATTCTATGCAGCAGCATGTCTTTGGACTGTGTGAAGAAACCGGAGTGCCCGGCAGAAACCCAAACCGCCAAAATTAAAGGATTACTGTAACAGAAACATGTGCTGCGTTATGGAGATGTGAAGACAACCCGAACGTGTGACGTGACAATGAGTGACCATTTCCACGCGGCTGCTATTTTAATGTGATGGTGAGATTTGAACGTTTAATCTACTATGACCCCGGCAAATCAAGATATGTTGGAATCCCAGAGAAGTTCACTCGATTAATGGCCCAACAAGTCTGGATTTACATGAAATTAACCAGATTATTTAATGGACTGCATACATGATCATCATTGAAGGCACCTATCCTGTACATTATAAGCACACCAAAATAACCCAACATGCATACAAGTTTTTTAAAAAGACCACTGGGGGGGTGAGGGTGAAATCCCATGAATATATAAACACCTACAACATGCAGTGACAGTGGTCAAGACCTTTGGATTTTCCATCGATCATCCAATTATACACAATGAGCATTTATGCCAAGCAGCGCGAGAAGCTGCCAGTTTCATCCGTCCATTCTCACGATGCTGCTGTACCTGGTGAGAGTGGTGGAACCGCTGTTTTCAGACCGCGTGAATTTACAATGCTCACTGTATGCACTGCTAACCCTCTGGGGATCAGTGTTTATTTTGTGAAACCCATTCGTGCATTGTGCTTCACTTCTGCCCAGCCTATTAAGTGAACGTCTTCACATTGTGCCACACTGGACAGAAGCCCCTTCGCACTGGTGAGGCACAACATTTTGTCAGTGATGAACTTGGGAATTTTATTTTTTATTGCAGAGCCTGCAAGGCCTACAATGCAAAGTGGTCAAAACATGAAAAGCACTTTTGAAGAAATTACAATTACAACATTATCCATTGTCAAATGTAACACATAAGTAATGGTACGTAGAGGTACCACAACATATTTTAAGCTAAGTGGCAATGGAAACGTTTGTATAGTATAGAAACCGATTGCCACAGCTGCACGGAATCGTACATATGGGTTTTTGTTAGAGCTCACCCTCTGTCAAAAAGTCAATGTTAAGGATTATATGATATCGTTCATTGCGCAAAATCATTGCATCGCTGCTTTTGCCCCAATCCCAAAATTTGAAAAAGGCGTGTGAACTTTGTGTATAAAAAGTTAACATCTCCTACAAACTGTAATGAGAACACTCCCAGGTCTCCTTTTGCTAAGATATAACATCTCAGGAGTATTCAACCTGGTTAAATTAAACACTGCTTTGGCTTTTCTAGGACCAAACCAGGGCATTATTCACAGTCACGATTTCACAAAGAATTCGATTTGGCGGTGGCATTCTGCGAGTGAATTGCAAAGCATCGCAACCAAGGGATGGGTTTCCATCAATTTCGTGTAGAATTGGCAAGCTGGTGAGAGGGAGCAGAAAACAACCAGAGAGGTCGGACAGCATTACTTTTTAGTGGTTAAAGATTAAATGAGCAAGGCAAAGATGGAGTAGACTGCAGGAGTAGACTGCAGGAGGGCCCACGAAACTACTTCCAGTGAAACAATGGAAACGGGCCAAATCAATGAAGCTGCTTATGTTTATAATTATTGTACTAAGCCCATTGGGATGACAATGCACAAAATTAGTATTTTTTGTTGACAATTTCCTATTAAATAAATACATTTGGCAGGGCCCAATTGACCAGTCCTGCTAAGGATTCTGGAAATGGTTATAAAATTGTGTTAACTAATTAAATCCTGATTGTTGCCAATGCGTCATGCAATTGGCACTGTTAAAGTTCCAAAAAAACAAACGCATCTCAGAACTCGGCAAGGTAGTGAAAATATATTGAGAATGGGATATTCAAACCACGTACATAGTTATTCCCAATATAGCAACTGTTCACATTGATGCTAAGATTAGTTGGTCCAACTATTTTACTACCTCTCAAAATCTCTTTTTACCACCCACTGTAGCAACACTATCACAGGAGTTAGCCAACCATCATGGCCAATGTATCGAACTCCCCAGCATTCAAGCATGCCTTACAGAAACAAAACGTTCATTTCAAATAACACAATTGAATATGCATACCAGTTAGGCCGTAAAACACCAGAAGAGAAACACACACCACCCTACATGGTGGCGTGTGGAGGTTGCACAGCAGCCCGGTATACCAAGCCATCAGTCGTTGTGATGTGGGTAGGTAGTACAGGTTTCTGTCCTAACGCTTTATACTACGACATCATCATCATTATATATGTTAACGTGTATTTAATTCTTTGTCCCTGCACGCATCCCAGGCGAGGGGGATTTTTTCTCTTAGACTGGAATTAACATCAGCAGATGCGATTCAAGAGAGTTTGTGCAAAATGTCAGTCGATCTTTTTCTCAACGGCCGGCTTCTCGGGTTCGGCTTCTCCCGTCGCGTCGCCGAGAGCCCTGATCGGCGGCGGCGGCGCCTCGTCCTCCGCCCCCTCGGCCTCCTCTTCCTCCCCGCTCTCGTCGCTCGAGTCGTCGTCCGCGGCCAGCGCCCTGCGCTGCCCGGGACCCCCCGCCTCGTCGTAGTCGCCGTCCGCCGTCCACATCCAGTAGCACATGGTGCTGATGACCCCGAGAGGCAGACCGAAGAGCACGCAGGCCAGCAGAGGAGACGCCTTGAACACGGACTGCAGCAGGGGGTTGAGGCGACAGCGGACGGGCGTTAGGGAAGGGTGGCGCAGCGGTAACATCCGCGCAGCACAGAAAGAATGGTCTTGCCCGAAGAGGTTCGATTCCTGCCTTGGGGGCCTTTTTGTGTGGAGTTTGTGTGTTCTCCCCCTGTTCTGCGTGGGTTTCCTCCGGGTACTCCGGTTTCCTCCTACAACTTAAAAACAACACTCATTAATTAGTTGGCCAATAACATCATAATATGTAGGAAGCAGTAAGTGGCAATATGGCGCCGGCAAACCGCCTGGCTGCCTCCTCCACCTCTGCGCTTTCCTCGCGCCTCTGAGTCCTTGTCTCGTCGAAGGAATATCTTCGACATTGAATGAATATATGCGTGTTATAAATGTAAAATTATATTTATTAAATACTCTCCCCTGTCACCGCTTTTATGTCATGCCTGAGGCGGTTCGAACCCCAACACTTGGGGGATTTTTATGCGGTGGTTGTTTGTTCTTCCCCTGTTCTGTGTGGGTTTTCTCCGGGTTCTCCGGATAACCCTTATGAGGCAGGCATTCAGTCTGAGAGCAAACACGGAATTCAGGTGACTTTGAAGTCCAAACACACACCCAATTTCCAACACAGGTGACCACTGGATACATGTGCTGGGTATGTGTGTGGGCAATATTGTTTAAAACACAAGCACTCACCGTGATTGTTGCCTTCAGCTCAAACAGCATTCTCTTAATCTTCTGGCCGAGGCCATCCCCTCCGTGGGCCTGGAACAAGCAGAGGCAGATATGCATTCATATATACAGTGAGTATGGATCATAACCCCCAATGGATCGTAACTTTATCGTGGTGGAGGTGACTGCGTGTTGCAATGAACCCCAGAGCTGTCACCTGGATTCTAGCACTGCTGCTAGGGTCTCCCTTGGTGAGCAGGTCTGGGGGGCGCTTGTGCCAGACAATTTACACTTTGAGACCACATAATGTGTTGAAGGCTCGCTGGCTTAAGGTCACAGGACAGACCCAGGTGCCATGGGTTGCCTGAGATGACTGGCAGATGCACCACCTGTGCTCCCTACTGTGCCAACTCAGAGTGTGTAAAGACACACCCATGCATACACAAGGCCACATCCCCAGTATCCCGTTATCAGGTCTAATTTGATTATTGAAGGCAATTTTAAAAAAATAAGTGGTGCTAACGTCCCTGAATTTTCCGTTTTATCAGCTGTACTATATACGGATGTGCCACCGAACACAGGGATTTGCCACTCACGGGCACAGAGCCGTCCAGGATGTTGTTAATGAAGCTGAGTAGGTGCTGATTGGTGAGCAGGGGCTCAGTGGGCACGTAGTACTCCTGGCTCGATGTGTTGAACACCAGCAGACTTGGGGCCTCGACATCACTGCAACAAAAGCACCCAGGGAGGTCACCCACTGAGGGGCATCACAGCCAGAAACAGCAGCAGCAGCGACAGTAGCAGGGGCAGCACCGAAACTCCTGCAGCCTCAGCTGTAGGTGTGATCGATTTAATCCAGGAGACGCAACGTGCTGAAATTACTTGATTGCTTTGTACGAGAGCTGGGGAAATGCTAGAAGAAACATAAGGCGCAACTGTCAAAAATAAGTGCAACGCAACAATTAACGCATGTGAAAACACAGAATGCATCTAATCTTCTTCTTTGCGATTCTTCGAAGCACGATGGTCAGCCTCTGGACATCGTTGTCTTTCAGCTCGGCATCTAATAATGAAACGTTAAACATTGTTTAGATTTACAAACTACAGATAATTGTCATTGCAGATAACGTGTCACCTCATAAGCAGGTTGCTCATGTAGCCCTCTGCGCCGTCCACATATCCAAACTGGAAATCCCTGTACAGAAGGAACGGGTACACAGCCATATTAATCACGTGTGTCGCAAGCACCTAGCGTTATAATCCGCAACTCCACTTCACCCTGCACATCTTGCAAACGATGATATCTGACACACCCCGAGCCGTTTCAATAAGTTCCAAAATTCTACTACATTTAACATAATCAGCATTACGCTTGTAAGACAGGGTCTGGCCGTGGTGTATTGGTCAGCACACTGGACAGTGAAATTACTATAACGATGCAGCTTGTCACGGCTCGATGTATGAGAATTTCTCTTAAGAGGTATTTTAGAACATCCCGAAGTGCAGCTCTTTAAAGCACGTCTCAGTTAAAAAAAAAATTATATTGGTATTGTTTATGTTGGTTAATTCGTACATTTGTTTAATCGCAGAAATCCCGCTTACAGAGCTTACACGCTCACTGGTTATTTTCTGCTTTAATATCTAAACATCTAATGAAATGAAGGATGGCTTCATTCGGGATATTTAGGCACGCATAAAACCTTGGACACTGGCAGGTATTATACGACTATAGTGGTGATAGTAGGGGTGATATGGGCAGTATCGCAGCCGTAATATGAATCACTGTGCTGGTGATGTGACCATGTGCAGTGTTACCGATGGAAATGCTCCCTGTATTCATGCGCAACATCTTCCACCAACTTTTTGAGCCTGCAAAACAAAGACAAAGATCCCCCTTATAGCCTTAACAGACTGCTGGGACAAGCCTGGCCCCCTATTTCTAACATAACACTGGCACAGCTGGTGCTTTCCTCTCGTAAGAGCGCTCGCATAGCCTGCCCCTCGACAGTTCATGTTATCCACTAGGATAATCCCCATCATCTAGATGCTCCTTCTCTTCTTTCTCACACGACACCAGCATAACTTTCCTCTATTAAGGCCGAATACCACTTACCCAGATATTAAGTCTCAGAGGATGAGCACAACCTGGGGGTCAAGGTAGAAGCGTTCACGTCGCGATCCCTGTCAGGTAGTACTTGGTATTGCCTGCGAATTCTACCAAACACTTCGAGGCCGAGCTGAAAGACAACGATGTCCAGAGGCTGACCATCGTGCTTCGAAGAATCGCAAAGAAGAAGAAGCACAACCTAATCGCCAATCCCATGTGCCGCATTTTGTTGTTGCCAATTTAAACTACTGGTATCCAGGTTGACACGGGTTGGCCAGTCGCCCCTCAATGGTGGAGGTGTTGGAGCAGAATTTTACAACCGGCAGCCCTTCCTGTCGCTAACCTCCATTAGTCAAAAGGTCTTCACATCGCGATTTGTCTGGAACCCTACCCCCAGACCTGTTCACCAAGGGAGACCCTAGCAGGAGTGCTAGCCTCCAGGCGACATAGCTCAGGGTTTTATTGGTACACGCAAACCACTCCAATACAATTCGTATTCACATAGCACAAAGTGCATTTTCGGGGCCAGCCTGCAGAGGGTGATCCCTAAGGCTGTGTTATAAACAGCCCGCGTGAAGTCAAAGCGCAGGACGATTTACCGGATGTGATTTTCTTCAGTGCTCTTTGGGTCCACGATCGCCAGAACCACCAGTTTGCCTGGAGAGAAAGACGGAAGCCTACATGTGAAATGTTCACGACAGTGTATGCAGGACTACGTGTATCCATGCACACGAGCACACTTGACGAACGTTGCAACAACGCTGAGAATCACCGCAACGTACACATCACGACCGCTGGCGAGACGCGCGAGACCCGCAATTGCAGATATCGAGGCGTCTGCTGGTGTGTACGTGCTTCACCTGTGTCGGAAATGGCGTACATGGCATAGCCGTCGATCGCCTGGAAGGTTGGGAAGCGCTCCCTCCGCACCCACGTCGCCAGGTCACCGTCGTCGGACTCTGTGCGGGCAGCGAGACGCACGGCCACCAACCGTCGAACCATGAGAATCAACAAACATGAAGTCGCGCTCGTTCATCTACAGGAATCCCCCGCAACACATAAGAGATGTGTTCCTGGGAGATGCTAATCAACTCGAAATTACTTCAATTGTTTCGGTTCGCCATGCCAAGCGTGTTTCTCTTTTGCAATGTTTCACCTCCTTCCTGTGTTTGTTGTCTCACAGGAATTCTGCAAAGAGCTTGCAAATTCACTGGGTATTTTCTGCTGTGATAATAAACATCTATTTATATTCGTTCGAGACATCTTCAGCCAACGTGGGAGGCGAAACATCACGAAGGAAAACATAGGAACGCTCAACACAGCTATCCTAAGAGCAGCTATGGAGAGCATTTCTGATACATCAAGCTGTGGAAGGCTACACCAAGCCAACTTCAGGCTCTGGAGACTGCGTTTTGCCTCTCTGATGCCTCCAATGAAATGTCGCGAAAAGTGATTTTACAGAAACCCAGTATCGTTTTTATTTTTTTACATTATGCTTGCTTACCCAGGAAAGCTTCACTGAGTCTCATTACCCTTTTTCAGGATGGTCCTGCCAGGTTTTTGCCGGGTGTGTGTGTGTGTGTATCAGAAGCATTTCCTCACCGTCATACTCGTAATACGTCCCATCCTTGAACACCAAGGCGGCGGGCACCTCGTGGACGTGCACATCCTACACACGCAAGCGTCGAGCCGTCAAAACCCTACGTCAACAAACCACTCTAGTCTGCGCTCTTTTAGTGGAAGGGAAACAACAAAGCAACACGAACGCTCTCTACTGAAGCCCAATGCAGGATTCAACAGGGACTAATGAAGACCATATGACATCACGTTCACATTTCCAAATACAAAAAAATGATCGTGTAGCGTCGACAGTCAGCAGATAGGAGCGACGCTTACCGGTGGGAGCACCTCCTCTGGCGTGGAGAAGAAGTACGCATTCACAACCATCTCCAGAGCCACCTGCGCGAAGCTTTCCTACACGCAAACGACAACACCGCACGCGGCAATGGAAATTGCTTCCACGCATCCAGTCTGTAAATAAGGAGAAAATCCCCATCGAAGTGAGGCGTACGTTTTAAACGAGACGCGAAAATGTGTAAAAAGCACACCGCCAATTAGTGCATATGCAAAGGAAACGCCAGGATTTCCTGCAGAAGTTCATTGGTGGCCCTCTTGTATTTGTTGTCGTTTCCGGTTTAAACGGCCGCTATCCTGGTTGACCTGGGTTGGACGGTTGCCCCCCAATGGTGGGAGTATTGCAGCAGAAGTTACAGAACTGGGTCACAGAACTCGGTCACACACACAAGCAATAGGCAACGTTCAATCGTCCGATTACCTACACAATGGTTGTAAAACATAGCCCCAGGGTCTCTGACATGGGGGATAGCAGTGACAGGTACAGACAACACTTATGTTCATTAGAATGCAGCCTGCCAACTTTCAAGGTTTGCTCAGGTGACCTGCAGTTCAAATAACGCTGACATTTAAATAACGGTGCCGAGGGCGATTGTGCCGACATCGCGCGTGAAACCGTTAGCACGTCTGTGTTCACGCTCTTCTTATGGCACAAGGCGACCATGAAGGTGCCAAGCCTCACGGACGAGTACCGCCGTAGCTTCACAGTAGCAGGCAAAGTTGCTATTTGGTCTTTCCACTTTATTAATTTGCGGCTAATTGATCAATGTCGGAAAATTTGGACCGTGACGCCGACAAACGTGTCTTACTATTTTTTCCCCAATAACATCACGGGACCTTTAATGTCCACTAAGAAGAATACGGCGCCTATTTGCGATCAATGCACCCACAGTCGCAACCAGGGCGGCCGTGGGGTTCGAACCACAAACCTCGCTACCGCTCGACCCACATCTCTGCCGTAGCTGCGCCACACCGTCAACACCCCCCCAAAAAACTCACTGCAATCAAAACACACATCACATAATAATAATAATAGCATTTATATAGCGCCTTTCACCCGAGGGTCACATCTCTCCTGTGTGCTGGACTGCAGGAGAAACGAGGGGAACATTCAAATCTCACGTAGGGATTGCGTTGTCACAGCAACAGAATCCCAGCGTGCGCGTCCCCCTGTCCCTGGCATGGCATTGCCAGTTGTGACGAGGCTGGAAATCAGACGGGGATTTTGATGTCGCTTTAACTCTGCTGCGGAGCTACGCTGGAGAATATGCGGCCAGGGAGCCGTGTTCCCCACGGGCCTCACCATGGTCACTGAAACGCCGCGCGGCACACCGCAACGCGCCAGGGCAACCACGATTTATCACATATACATAATCGGTATTTTTATATATCTCAGTCTTCAGCAAAGGTTACAGTATGAACTGCAGATGTTGCTGTTACCCTGAGTATGCCAGGATTTACAGGTACAAGTATAACAGAAGCTCTATGTCACAGTGACGCCAACTCACCTTGAGTTACAAGTCCCATGATCCACCCAGAGATAGGAGTCTCACAATCTCACCTGAGTTAGGAGTGCCATGCATTACCTTGAGTTTGGAGTCTCCACCCACATAGAGGAAGAAGATGTCGTGCCGGCTCTGTGTATGAGCAAAGAGCGCCGGCGTGGAGAGGTGGCGGATGGCCGGACTGCACAACCGCACAACGCAGTAAACCGCAGAGAGCAGTGGTTCCGATGGTTAGCTTGTCACATACCGCCTACCAGCTCTATCCCTGTTTTGTATACCCCTGCCAGCTCTATTTCTGTGGATAAGTGACAGTATTATTAATGTAGTTTCTCTACGCATATACTGACCCCCACCATAAGAATGTGCAATTCCCACGCTGGCTAAAGGCCATCAACAAGGGTGCTTAGTGTTTAACGTGCATCCCCCGCAAGAACGGGTGGTCACTCACCCAGCCACACGGTTGGCAAATGCTATGATCTCATCCTTGGTCCGCGGCCCCTTGTAGTTGTAAGACAGGTCCCCCTTAATCCTACACGACAAGAAAACCACATACCAGCAGCTCAGACAGAACTGAACCGCAATGTAAATAGAAGAAAAACAATGAAGGGTTTGCATTGGCAGTGGTGCAATAGAACATAAAACACTAGCCAGCGCAGCACTGCAATATTGTCTGTATGCATGCAGAGTGTGATTATATTTTAACACGGGGCATGGTTTAAACTTGTTTGTTATATACTGATGGAGGTTTTCACGGCTTGATCTATGACAATTGCTCTTAAGAGCTAAACCAGCCAAAAGCCATAGGTCCCCAACCCTCAGGACAAGACCACGGGTAAATTCACCTTTACTCATCTGGGACCAAATCCTCCCACATCGTAATGGGCAAGTACAGTTTATATTTCAATGTCGATCGTTTAAACAAAACGCCGAAGGGCTTACAATAGGCGACCAACTTACAATTTTATTGTTGGGTATCCACGGACGCCATACTCTGAAGCAATCCCTACACAATGGCAAAAATGTGCAGATTTATTCACCATTGATATTTCAATTCGAATCATGTAGTTTCGGGGTCACAAATATTAGGAGAGAATCACAAGGAACTTCATATTTTTTTCTAAATGACATTGCACGGCGTAAAAACATAAACTTGTGCATGTTTGTGCAACATTAAGCCAAGGGGGACATTTATCCTCACTGTACCAAGGAGTTCGACGAGTCAAGATTGGACCACTAGTTCAGTATAAGAGCACAAGGCCCTATATAAGATGCAAAAAGGACCAATCTGAGAATACAAATTTCCAAGCTTTCTGAGGACTCAGTACGTGTCATATCTGAACGCATCATGCCAATGTAATGATGTAGGTTTTCACAGCTAGATGTATAAGAATTTCTCTTAAGAGTTGTAGCCCTGTCAAGCAGACAAAAGCCTGCTGATGCCTCCAACGTCAGAGGTGAAGCGTCGCAAAGGAGAGAGGAGGAACACTCGACACGGATTTCCCGAAAGACCAACTCTTAACAGCACATTCTTATATCAAGTAAAAATGTCTTTCAGCTCAAATGAGCAGTGGACCAGTCTTCAAGGCCCTGAGCCAGTGTGGAGAATACGTCACAAACCTATGATTGAAACCAGTCACTTTGTAGGACAACCATGGATGAGGTCCTAAAAAGTGGGAGTACCCACACTTAACTCCACCCCACACGGTCTACCAATCAACTGTGGTAAATCCATTAATATTACTGAGTGAGAAGAGATGGAGTGAAGATCTAAAAACGTACCCATTGTCTCAAATTCCCATTGACCTTTGGATTGCAAGTCCAGTGTCCTAACAACCACACTGTGGCAGCAACTGCCCATTACATTTGACCTACAACTGGTGAGAGAAGGCCACAAAAAAGGCTGTCTTTAGTGTTGGCCAATCAGTTTCAAAGCATACTGTTTACATGCTTTACCACAAGCACGTGTTGTTATTGCAAACGTGATGCCTTGTAAAAGGTGTCTATTTGGTGTTTGAACATCTTAACACCTGCTGTATTATTGCCAGAAAGGGTAAACCATTTAATCTTTTTCCATCATACGTCTACTGGCAAAAAAGGTCCCCATAGATATTATACAGTAATAGGCAAATGGACGTTGCCTCCAGAGACGCAGAAATTGTCCCATTTTCCACATCAAACATTGGACGCAGCGGTATCCTGGACGCACTAGAATACCAGAGTGCGCGGTGGCGTCCAGCTTTCCAACATGGACGGGCGATCCCGAAGCCTTCATCTCTTGCGCCACCTCGTTCCACACCGGCTCCAGCTTCTTGCAGTGGCCACACCACGGTGCATAGAACTTTCATCGCACGACACAACACGGGAAAATTCACAGTCACAAGCAAAAGACAAACGCCCTTACTTAGCCTTGTTGACAGCAGGGCTATAGGGGCAGGGTGGTGCCGTGGTAACATCTACGCTGCACGGAAATAAAGTCCTGCCCGAGGCGGTTCGATTCTCACCTCGTCCATGTTGTGTGCAGTTTGTGTGTTCTCTTCCCCTAGTCTATATGCGTTTCCTCTGGGTTCTTTCTGAGGCGCAGATGTTACCAATGTGCCACTCTGCCACCTAAGCTTTGTCAAAACCTTACTAGGGCAAAAAAACGACGGAGATTCCAAGCCTTTTTAAAACCTAAGCATAGGTGTGACACTATTTAAATATACGAAAAGTAGTGCAAAAATTAGCAACATGTGTTACTTTATCCAGCCAGGGTTTAATCCCTTACAGTGCAAGCTGTGCACCAATGGGACTTAATTAAGCATCATCTGGTGCAACAATCCACAGTGCGCACCATGCAATCCCTTGGAGCTCATCTCTCTTGAGTAATGTCCTCTCTTATAAGCGTCATCTTATGTTCCATTTAACAACGGTGCAAACCCAACACATAACCGGGTGTTATTTATCCTCCTATAGCAGCTGGAATTCAGTGACAATCTGAACACCACTCTATGTACACCTATATTAGTATTAATAACAAATATGTACTGATATAGGTTTTCACAGCTAGATTCATGATGGTTGCTCTTCAGAGCTGTTCTTTCGGGATAGGCGTGTCGAGCGCTCTCCCTCTAATAACACATCGTAGTTGAATATAGTGGGAAGCTGTCCTGGTGTAACGTTTTGCACACTTGACTCGCAATCCACAGGTCGGCGATTCGATTGCCCGGCGTGGAAATAGAAAGAATGACCGCGTTAATTAATAAATAATAATAATAATTGCGTTTATATAGCGCCTTTCACCCGAGGGTCACAAAGCGCTGCACAAGGGCCGCAAAGAGAACGGCATGTCAACAATGAAAAATAAAAAAAATAAAAAACAAAGGAACAAAAAAATTGTATTAAGGCTGCTTCGAATATACTGAAAGGTCGTGAAACTGGCAATTATATCCCCCAGCCTTTGTCCATCCAGCAGCAGATATAAATGTATACACCTCAGATCGCTTGTGGTGGAGGAAAGTGTAGTAATTCCCACCTCTTCCAAGATATATGTCCAGCATAGAAGAGTAGGATAAAATACCCTTCCCAGGGGGGCTCTATAGACTTCTGTATAATGGAGGCCCTTGTGTCAATAACGGGGTGAGCAGCGGTTGCAGGGCTGCACCATCACCTTTTATCAAAACAATATCTTTCGCAGCTGAAATCTGCTTCTGTAAATAACGAAACTGCATATTCTCCTCTCAATTCTCAGCTACAGGTCATTGGTTGTTATGCTGCCATTGCTATTTTCAAATTGTCCTCTGTGAATTGGGCTCCATAGAGGAACACGGAACAGCTCCCACCGTGCATCATGATGGAGCCAGGGTCAATGAACTCCCACCTTGTAAATAGGAGGTAAACAGACTCTAGCATGGATGTGACATCAATAGAGGGATCTAAGGTCAAATGACTGTGACTTTCAATTTGTTTGAACTTTCTCTTCAACAAAGTTTCAAGTATGTCACGCATCGCACGATAAACAGGCCATGTTTGTATATAGCCTTTGTTTTTTTGCAGCATCTTCCTTTAAAGCAACTTGCAATGCCGAAAAAAATCTCAGCACCAACTTAATATTTCCATTAAGCCCGCAGGTCTATCGGCTTCCATTCTGTATAAGCTATAGGATATTCACTTTGCCATCGTAAAATACATGTATCAGGTCGCACATTACAGGTTAAGCAATTCACACCAGGAAAGGATAGGCCTCCATCTCCAGCCCAGTGTTATTAGCACGTTCTGCTGACTGAGTATGGTGGAAGGGGTACAATTCTCAGCTGACATTGTTGAGCAAGTGTTAATAACACCTTCAGTTGTTTATGTGATGCAGGGTGCAAGTCAATGGAAGCATTGATACGCAACGATAATTAACGTTACATTTTTAGCACAAGTATTCCATATAGAATTTATCGTAATAATTTAAAACAGTACTGATATGAACACTGCTTCGTTAAAATATGAATGTGGACAAATGTCTCATTGGTTGGCGAATGGATCCCTGTGTCCTGGAATATCAAGAACGTTGAAATTATGTTTAAATGAGACGATACTTACATCGACCAACCACACGCCATCATTTTTGTGCTCAGCGAATCTGGGAAAAAAATACATACAAATTACTGAGAGGAAGCAGGTATTATGAATTATACAAAGAACGTACGATGTCCCCAGTGACAATTAACGTTTTTTTTACAATCAGCACAGTCATTCTTTGCTTAAATCTGTGATGTCAGTCCTGAATTATGTTATGCCACATGATGCACTGCTGCGACAATTGTGGAAATTCCATATTTACAAGTATCTCTCTTATTATTGTTGAACATTACGAACCTTAACAGTGCTTTATATACGGTAAACAGAATGTAAAGGGTTTTTAATAAATGTACAAATGTGAATTATGCAGTAACGTTGTGGGCAGTGCAGTACACCCCTTTGTTGTATTGACCTTATATATCCCCACGTCCATTCTCTTTGCCTTCACTAACGCGCACTGATCAGTTTTGTAAAGTACTGTATGGGAAAATTACTCCTCCAACTTGCACAGCTTAAGATAGCCTTCACCCCACAGTTTATTAACAATGGGCTATACATGTGCACGATAAAGAGATGCTTATCTGGGCTTATTGCATACATTTTACCCAACTATTAATTCAGCACTTCCTTTACAGTAAAGTACCGTGTTTAAGGCAGACTGCATGCAGTACAAATGCAAGTAATACAATAACACTAGTCATATTTCATAACATATTTCTGCTGCAATTAATTTTGAGTAAAGTGTATTTTTAAAGACAACACTCGCAGCTCGTAGTTTGGAGGTACACCTCGAGGCGTTTCCAGTCTGTCCGACACGTGTATGAAATTTCAATTAGAAAATCACTTCGACTCTAAGGTCAAGTGATTCGGAATCTGACGAGGTTAGCAAAGTGAGCAGGTTGAGCTTGCCTATGTTATGGTGACGTCAACGGTGCAAGACGCATTGCTACACGGCACGATGGAAATTGGACGAGACTACGCACAGAACGGCAAAGGAGGGAATGCGTCCAAGGGGTCACCCACTGCCGAGATAGAAGTCAATTCGTGTGCAGGCGTGAGATGGACGCTCGCAGCACTGGGCCGTGAGCAATGGCAACAGCGAGGGCTCGGGACGAATTTGATCCAGCAGTAGTAGACAGACAACAGCTGCCGATGATCGTCAATGGTACCAGCGGTGTCCTAGAATGTAAACCTTCACTTGAATAGCATACATCAATACCCTGCGTTTTTACTTTAAAGTAAGTGTTGTTCGAACAAAGCTGCTGCAAACTCGTGTAAGCAAGGCTTTTGCCTGTGTGTCTGTGTTGCTACAAGAAGTCTGTGTGTCTTATGGGTCGCATCTTCCACCCGAACGCGCGGGCAGTGTTGGTGTCGCGACAAGGCGCTACTCACGAGTCCCCCAGCTCGAGCGCAAATGCCGCGGCCCCCGTCACGAACAGCAACACTACGGGGACAACAAACAACTCAATAGGATGCATCGACACATTTAATCAGACATTTAATCGGACAACACGGACATGCTTCCTGCACCACCACGTGTAAGGGGTAGACACATTACATTTTAACACGTCTGCAACCTCACCGCCTGGCGGGTCTACTGCTGTCCCACACCGACTAGCCTCAGAGCAGCTATTCCTGGCTCAGTTTCGCCCTCTCTAAGTCTCATCAGCAGGGTGTGGCCCTGTTTAAACCCAACGACAATGGAGTGGGTGGTTGTTCTCTCTCTCTCTCTCCTGGCGTTATACGGCAAAGCAACCCCGTTAGACGCGGCGAACACTTAGTAGCCATTGAGCGCGGCTGTGAAGAGAAGACGCGTAGTAACAGCGATGTTAGTCTTCGTGAATGAACGTGTAACGACCGAGGTCTCGTTACCGATGAAGCCACAGTCGCTTGCCAACACGCGCGCTGCCATCGTGGCCCTGTCACCGGGAAGAGGGCACTTAACCCTTGACCCGACGCGACAGCCAATCGCGGCGCTCCCCCTCGTGACGACCATGCCATGCAATTCCCCTGCACGAGCAACGGTGCCAGACTGGAGGATTTTCTAACCTGCACATTTACAAGTTGTATCCATTCACTCTTTGAAGCCGCTCAATCCTGTACAGGGTTGCGGTGAGCCGGAGCCTATCCCGGCAGACACAGGGCGCATGGCAGGGCTATACCCATGATGGGACGCCAGTCAATCAGAGGGCACCGTGGGCAATTTAGTCAATAGGCCAATTAACCTAGGCAGCAGCAGCGTGTCAGTCAGTATCTAAGTTGGGCTATGTAACTTTTTTTTACAGTTGTCCAGTGGGGGAGGAGTAAGCAAGTTACAAGTGAACGATGCACCAGCGAAGAAGACTGTGTAGGAAACCGGAGTACGCGGCAAAACCCAGCACAAGAACGGTGAGAGAACCTGCAAACTCCACACAGAGACGCCGGTCACCCAAGACGGGAATAAATTGTATTTTCCCCAATTGTAAACTACTTATATGTATCCAGTTTAGAAATTAGAGGTTAAAACCCTAGCAGCTGGCACCTCGTCCGAAGTCCGTCCCGTAACCGAGGGGCAACAAGCTCACCCGCGCGCGGTGATTTAAATTCACAGCATACACCGGCCGGAGGCTCGAGTGCTATTGGTTTCTTAAAGTCACGTCGGTGCGCTTGCAAGCAAATGAGCGAGCGCGCTGAGCTGGGGGAGAGACGGGCCGGGCGCTTATCCGAGCTGGGGGTTTGAGAGACGGGCGAGCGCGGAGGAACAGCCGGGGGGAGGCCGCGATGCTCGACGACCTGGACCGGCTGCTCGATGAAGCCGAGGTCGCGGCGTCATCGGCGGCTGTGGCGCCAGGGCCAAACAAGTGCGGAACCTCTTTCCGACTGCAACCGAACCATAGTCATGCGACTGATGATCGTTGTGTATTTTGTGTGGGTGGCGGCAGAGTGGCGCAGTGATAACATTGCCCGCCTCATATGATTCCCTGTTGTTATTAGTACAGTTATACCACAGCCTATTTTACGCGTTACTAGAAAAACGCTCATTAATTGGCCGATAACATCATAATATATAGGACGCGGTGTCTGGTGTGTTGGCGCCGGCTGACTGTGTGCTCCCCCCCCTCTTTTTCATCAAGTGTATTGGGATCTCTGGGTGAAAGGCGCTATAGAAATGGAATACATTATTATTATTATTTAAAATATGCACTGAGTATTCTAATCTGCATCATTTTCTCTACACTTGTCCCATTGTGAAACAAGTGCATGTAATCTGCATTATGCAGTCCTGCACTAAACTACACCATTACATTATCATTATAGACATTTTGTACGTCACTGTGTGTAACATGGCTTTTCAAAATCAGGTCTAAAATTATGTATACAGATTTGCATCGTTATAAGTGTTCAGGTTACGTGAAACTGGCGAAATGCTCAAGTATGCCAAGCCATTAATGTAACCTGTGGATTGCATGTAAATAGTGTGACCCTCATAATGACCTAATATGAAAATTATGTATGAACGAAACGGTCTAAACAATAACTTATTCATACGACAAAGAGCTAATGAGTGTTTTTTTGCTTTTATTACAAACTCTTTCGAGGTACGGTAAATACCAACAAATAAACGTCGTAAGAACAACTTGGCATGCTTGTGTGGTCGTACAATAGTGGAATAGGAAAACATAGTACATGAGAATTTAAAATTAACACGCTAAACTAAGGGGAAAAGGTGTAGGAAAGAGAATGGGGAAGGGGGCGAGCAATGAGATCTGAACGTGTGGTAAAGTACAAAGTTTTTCTTGGGTCATAACAGTAATCTTATTCTTCTTCTTTGCGATTCTTCGAAGCGCGATGTTAAATTACAGTTTCCCATTTTCTTACACAGCCCCTTGCATTTTCATTGAACTCCGCAAGGTCTTTTGAGCTGCAGAGGTTGGGTAGTAGAGCACAGACAAGGCAGTGTTCCATAGTATGGTCTGCTTCTCCACATTCACAGGTGGTTGGGCCGGTCTTGTAGCCCCATCTGACCAAAGCATCTTTTGATCGTCCCGTTCTAGTTCTCAGGCGGTTGAGTGTCTTCCACTGAATCCATGGTGCATCTGAGCCAGGAGGGAAGTCTTCAGTAATCTTATTGTCATGACATTACTGCGTTTAACTGTGTCGTATCCCCAGGAAGGTTAAAAAGAAGAAAGATGAAGACAACATAGAAGCCCTCCTGGAAGAGCTCTTGGAAGTGGAAGATAAGCCCTTGGTAAGCATGCTGTGGAACCAATCACGGTGCCCTGTAGCCTCCATATGACGTGCTGATTGTTTTGTTATTGGCATCGCTCTGACCTTAACGAAAGTAATTAGAAGCATTGCTACACAGCTATTCTTGGAGCAGAAACGGATTTTACCGATGTTTTTTTGATGACGTTTCTCAAACTCTGGCTGTGTGGCTGCACAACAGTCCAGCTTTCCATCGGGCGAAAGGCGCTATATAAATGCTATTATTATTATTTTTTATTATTATTTTTATTATACATGGGAAAGGTTGCTTATTACAAAAAGCTACATCATAGAGGGTCACGAGGATTGACGCTTGAGAAACACTGATCTAATCTATATATGTATTAGCTTCACTGAGAATATTTCATTAGGCTAAACGTCAGAACCATATTTAAAATGGCTTGTCAAAGTGTTTTCATATTCGACCGTGTGTTGTTCAGCATATCCGAGGTTTTGCTCCCCCCACCTATTCTATTTCCTTATCATATGACCCACAGCCTAAAGCCCGTGGAGCTGCAGGTGTTTCTCCGGCACAGGTGTCCCCTGTGGACCAGGCACAAGAAGCTGCAAGGAGCACTGCAAGCAGGTACCGCTCTAGCTTACCAAGACCACGGGACCATGACGTTTGAGTTTGTCATCTTCATCATCATTATCAGTACCCGTTTAATCCTGTGCAAGGTTGTGGGGGGCCGGAGCCTATCTCGGCAGACACACGGTGCAAAGCCAGGATATACCGAGGATGGGATGCCAGTCTATCGTAGGGTACTGGTGGGAATTTAGCCAGCCCATTTAACCTAGGCAGCATGTCTTTTGACTGTTGGAGGAAACCGGAGTATCCAGAGAAAGCCCACGCAGACATGGGGAGAACTTGCAAATTCGACACAGAAAGGCACCCAAGCCGGACATCGAACCTGGGACCTTCTTGCTGTCAGGCGGCAGCGCTGCTCATCTCGCCACCGTGCTGCCTAGTTAGTAAAAACTAATTGTTTTCTTCATAAAAAACAATACGATAAAAAATGAATTATTCAAAGGAATCATTCCAATGACCATCTAATGTCTAGTCACCTTTAAATCTATCAGTTTCCACACCGGTATATGAGCACTAACATTTTGCTCTGATGTCTCCTGGGTTAATAATGTGTGTGCAGTTCACTCAGGTGTGATAGAGGCTGCATAAGGTGAGTTTGTGAGCTTTGCCTCACTTGTTGCAGGTATCCGGGTTAAGTGACCTATTAATTAGATGCAGTAAAATATGGGACATTTGCCGTTATCTGGAATAATAACAGCATTCTAGTATCAGGCAGGTTAGGCAGAGATGCCTGTTGGTGAGCTTATATGGCACAGTATCATGATATGCGGTGCAATTTAAACCACATAAATAGACCCAGGTAAGCTGGATATAGAGGATTACATCCTTTAGTATATTAGTCAGATGGATTGTCCAGTAATTCGTAGGTAGAGGGAGTTAACCCCAATTTTCTGCAGTAGATGTCACAAAATATATTAACATCCACATCGCTGGTTCTTTGATAATTTTTTAACATTATGTTTGGCTAATGAACATATGTGCTTCTTGTTCTTCTTTGCGATTCTTCGAAGCACGATGGTCAGCCTCTGGACATAGTTGTCTTTCAGCTCGGCCTCGAAGTGTTTGGTAGAATTCGCAGGCAATAACAAGTATTACCTGACAACATATGTGCTTGTGGACGATGGTAGGAAGTTGCTGATGAGGTCGGGTTAAAGAGTTATAAGTGTGGAAAGCCCTGTAGCATAGCCCTCACATGTTAATTGGCTAAGCATTTTGCTTAACCATTTAAATATATTACAATACTATCCACTTAATTCTAGTATTTTACTCTATGTTCTCAAAACTTCGTTTAGTGCGGTGTGCTATGTACAGGAACAAAGATTAATTACCATATTCTCCTGCTTATAAGATACACATTTGCACCAGTATTTCAAATAAAGAGATTGGTGGTGCACCTTGTAATCTGGTTGGTGTGTATGACCACATTAATTAAAAATACAAAGATCCCCCGTATAGACTGTTAGGACAAGTGCCATTAACGAGCACCTATGAAGGTCGACACGGCACACGAGGGGGTGGGTGACCAGCACCACGCCCGGCCGACTTTGTTTCCCTAGTGGCAATGTTTACACACCTCACTAGGTACTCATTTGATGAAGACAAACTATATTGACAAACACGAGTTTAGGATGCATGCTTATTTCCGGCATGCTTTCTAACCTCGACAGTTCATGTGTGCCAAATTAAAAGTCAACTTGCCTGACTAAAGTGCCCCCGGTGCCCTGCAATGAACTGGTGTCCCGTCTTGGTATAGCCCTGCCTTGCCCCCTCTCCGCCGAGGCATGCTCGCACCCCCCTTCATCTCCTTACGTACTGGTAATGAATGAATGCAGATATGCTGCATTCCATGCATTGCAGTTGTTGTCCTGTGTGTGGCGCTGTTGAACCGCAGATCCCTTGCCTGTTGCTACTGCCTCAATGTGTTACTCATGCAGGTGCTGTCCTGTGTACCTGGGGGGAAGCAAGCTCTCCTGGGGACTGGGAACCACGGTGTCATGCAGGTACCATGCTCACACTGATAGGTACACTGTAAGACATCACGTAATAGCCTGAAGATTTGCTCTGTCGAGCGTTCCTCTTCCCTCCTTAGAAAAGTTTCACCTCACACTTTGCTGATGCCTCCATCGTGGGGGAGGCAAAACGTCGTGAAGCAGAGAGGGGGAGCGCTCAACATGGCTGTCCGGAAAGAACAGTTTTGGAAAGCAATTATCATGCATCGAGCTGTGAAAACCTACATCAGTATTTAGGTGTGAAGATATTTATTTGTTTTCCACAGCGACTACTTTTCTACACATTTATGCTGGAAAAGCAATGCATTGATGCCATCATGGGGAAAACGTCTGGCAGCATAATGCAACCATTCACTATTTTCCTTTTTGGAAATTTCATTGTCAAAATGTTGTTTGTATAATGTTTGGGGTTTGGGGTGGGTGGTGGAGTCGAGCCCACATAATCTTTACAGTGGCTTTGTCTGCTCTCACGCACTTGTGTGCTCTGGAATTGCCATGGTGACGTTAGACCTCAGGTGACGTTTGTGCCTTTGAGACTGTTAGTCCGTGAGTATGACATCTCAATGTCTCGGTGTTCGTAAACATTTCCAGTTTTCACTGTGGTGACAGTCGTTTGATATGCCTCTATTTTAAAAGTTGCTTCCACCACTGTTTGCTTTCCTCAGTATATTCCAGTGCTGAAATCAACACAATAAAATTAAACTATAAAGGTGAAGGTATAATGGTAAAACACCTTCACCGACAAGGCATTTGATCACTGTTTCCTCAACATATATTCCTGGCAGATGCAATTGGAACTGTCCCTTTGCCGCTGCTACCTGTCTGAATTTACAAATTTAAGAAGGGGATGTATGAGGTTTCAAAATTTCCATTGGCCACAGCACTCTGTATGTAGTGTATAATGTTTAATATAAACGTTCTCTGGTAGATCATAAAGTGGATACACAAGCATAGTGGGATCCTAAAAGTTTAAGATGTAATATAGTTTGCCAGGCATTTTTTTTTCTCGAGCTACATTAAAAGTCAGTCAAGAGAGGAATGGGAATCATGAACAGATATTCCATTCCATTTTTGTTCCAAAAACATTTTGTTCTCACTTGGTAATGACGATTTGGTTTTTTATTGCATTTTCAAAAGAACATTACTTTCAATATTTTGGTCCCCATTCTTGCTGGTCCAAGACTATTTTCTACTTTAATAATACTGAGAGAATTATGTGGGTCTGAAATGAAATTGCTTCTGCTGTGGTAAAAACCTTGCATGGATTGAATGTCAAAGTAGAGTTTTTAAATGCATTTGCTCACATTTAGCCTTTAATTTGTATTCACAAAATCTAATTAATCTTTGAAGCATTGATTAGGTTTTCATGACAGAAATTAAATAAGTTTTCATTTTTTCCCAATTGCTGTTCTTAATAACATATTCTTCGCAATCTCAATTTTAAATACCCTATATGCAGTGTTCCTTTTCGGTCTATGCCTTCATTAAGAGCTAAATGTCTCCATGTAACAGTGCGCTCATTTTAGTTTTCTCCAGTTATCATTAAAATAAAATTATAGCTGTAACTTTGTTCTTCAAAGTACAATTCATAGTCTTTATAGTTGCAGTTGATAAAATTCCTTAGTCCACAAGCAAGAAATTGCAATCTGAGACATGACTCAAAGCCTGTCTGTGGCATCCTAGAAGTACATCTATAACGCATGACGCCTCAGTGTCTTGGAATGAAATTGCATCCACTATTCATATTTTATTTGTGCTGCATTTCTTGTTGTACGATGTCTCATTGCTTGACACATATGCGTGTAAGAGTTCGATAAGTGTGTGTACAGGAAGCAAAAACGTATTGTTCCAAAACATTACTTAGATCGAGTTGCGTGGGTGGGTGGCACTTTGGCACAGTACGTAGCACTGCCGCTTCACACCAAGAAGAACCCTGGTTTATTCTGGGCTCGAGTTTGCATGTTCTACCCGTGTTTGACCTGGGTTTTCGACGGGTACTCTGGTTTCCTCGCACAGTCTAAAGACATGCTGCTGCCTATGTTAATTGGCCTGTGTAAATTGCCCACTGGTGCCCTGCGATGGACTGGCGTCCGATCATTGGTATAATAATAATAATTGCGTTTTATATAGCGCCTTTCACCCGAGGGTCACAAAGCCCTGCCTTATGCCCTGTGTCTGCCAGGATAAGCTCCGGCTCACCGCGACCCTATACACTTATACAGGATTAAGCTGTTTCTGACAATGCATGGATGGATGTTTTCTTTGACAACATTTGCATACTGTTTTACATAAATCCTATTTGTACATCTAAATCATGATATACGTATCCTACATCAAATGTTTATGTTTATATTGTCCTTTTTCTGCATTCTCACTATGTATGCCCCTGTTGCCTTTATGTTGTATCTAAGGGTACGATTAGAATTTGAAGCCATTTTAACAGAAATTGTCCTGGTGCATTGAACAAATGGCTGCTTCGTTGGTTGGTTGCGATGGAAATTGGTTTGAGTGACTGGCTTGCTAATTGACATTTTCTAGGCTGAAGCCAATGAACTGTGATTGGTCTGTTGATTGATTAAACTACGCTTGTGGAAACAGAATGTATTCGCACAGCATACCGAATAAATGCAGGTACCGCTCAATTCCACAACAGCTACAGAAGTAAAATTTCACTCTCTTTCCAATCCATCCGGTTAGCACAATGGTTAGAGCACTTTGACGGATGTGAGTTCAAATCCTGATAGGGCATCAGCTCCACTGTTAATGTGACGAGCATCCGCACAATGAGCACCAGTTTCTGAAAGGTCAACAGTGCTTGTCCTGTGGAGAGATGTTGTCCCCCGGGGATAAGCAGTGTGGGACATTTTCACCAGTGGCTCAGGGCAACCAGCGGTTGATCACGGCCCTATTGCTTGATCTACCAAAGAGACACTTTACATTTGATTGGATCGCTAGAAGATTCTGTGTGCATTCAAATGCCTCCCCAACACTGCCCCTCTTTCCTTATCCTCCAAAGTAAACACCATTTCCTAATTTATTTTGGCATTTGTCATCATTATCGTTCTCCTCCAGCCGCATGACTAGTGGCTGCAACTGTTGAGGTGGTATTCTGTTACTGGTGTGCGCTTTTGAATTAAACAGTGGGGTTTTTCCTGGCTGGGTGGAAACCTGATTTCCAAGTCACTGTTGATTGCTTGATTGCGTGCTTGTTGGGTTGATGGCGTAAATTATTAGCTAGTAGGTGTTTCGATTGATTTACTGATTGATTGGAATCTTATTTTGGCTGCCTGATTGTTTTGTTGTTATGGTGCAGGGCGTGTGACAAGCTGCACTGCACCGTGTGTGATTTCCGTGTCGTGACGTTTGACAACATGGAGTGGCACGATTCATGTGACTACCTCTTCTTTCGGTGAGCACTCCCTTCCGGCTGCATCACACACACACACACGTTGCTTTGTAATTGTGAGCTCATAATTATTCCTGCTTGCGCGCGTGTGTGTCCATTGTATTTATATTGTCTGTAAGAGTACAAGCATTTGCTTGCACGTGTATTTGCCATGCCTGCAT
>JAZEWU010000008.1:1024453-1041548 GCA_036362915.1 Geotria australis | reverse complement strand
CATGCGAATTTGCTGACGATAAGAGACGCTACATAAATGCATGTCGCTATTGCTGTTAAATGGGTGGCAGACCTGGCCTGGCACAGGCGCCGTGAGAGACATAGTGTCGAACGGCGGCGGTTGCTGTAATCGTTACAGAAGAAGCTGTGGTGCCGTGAATCGCGCCCGTGATCACGCCCCGTTCGCGGCCACTCGGAGCCCCCTGGGAGCTGTGGCTGGTGGCTCGGCGCCCAGCGTTCGTGCCTGATTATATAACTCGCTTTATTTGTCACCACAGTTTAGATTGGGGTCGATGCGGCGCAAACTAAACCATGGGAAATGACATCAATTCACATTAAACGTCGCCCCCCCCCCCAGAGAGTACACACCGGGCACGGAAACGATCATGAAGCCAGGCCCTTCTCTCCCCCCCCCCCCTGGGGCTGGCTGGCACCGGCTCTCACTCAGTGACCTTCCTGTGGTCTCTCTCACCGTTGAGTTTCTCGCTTCTCCACCGATCGAGCGGATTCCGAGTTTTGATTTCTAACAAGGAGCCTGGTGAAGCTGCTTGCAATCACTGTACCAGCGAAGCGTCGTGCTCTTTTTGTAAATGTTGTGGGGTTTTGCTCTCTAACACACCGGCTATAGCTCAGTGACACGGCTATCCCGAAGAGCAGCTCTGAAGAGCAACCATCATGAATCGAGCCGTGACAAACCTACAATCCAGTACACTGGTAGGGTTTAACGCGAAGGCTTTCGTGACCAATGTAATTTATAGTTCTCTCCACAGCTCGGATAAAAAAAACCCCCAAAAATATATTAGAATAATTTGTTGCTGATTACCGTTCTCTGTCGTTGTTGATTTGTCGTTCTCTCCGCAGCCCTGTGCAGCGCTTTGTGACCCTCGGGTGAAAGGCGCTCTATAAATGCTATTATTATAGGGTAGGGTTGCGACCTGTCGTGGTTTTCCGAGAACCGTCTGGCCACCGTTGCAGTTGCTCTGCCCGCACGCTCGACAGCTGCGGTGCCCTCTCACCTGCGCCTTGCTGGCTGAGATCGGCTCCTTCAGCACGATCCAGGTCACGCTCTCGTACAGCGGAGGGGTGGTCAGGGAACCCAGGTAGGTCCAGAAGTCCCGTGACTCGGGCAGCAGAACCGAGGGGTCATAGTCCAGGAAGTCCACCTTGGCTCCCTGACAGCACGGCGCGCACACACACGCACACAGCGCGTCACGTTGGGCAACGTCATTTGGCCGACAATGCTTTGTGAGTTTAGCGGCACGGTGGCGTAGCGGTGAGTAGCGCCGCCTCACAGCAAAAAGCTCCTGGGGTTCGAATCTCGCCTGCGTGGCGTTTGCATGTTCCCCCCCGTATCCGCGTGTGTTTTCGCCGGGTTCCTCCCACCTGTCTAGGTTAACTGGCCTGCTGACTAAATTTCCCCCAGTGTCCTGCGATGGACTGGTGTCCGATCCTGGGTCTAGCCCTGCCTTGTGCCCTGTGTCTAACTAGGACAATCTCCGGTTCGCCATGACCCTCTACAGCATTAATCGGGTGCTAATAATGGCGGTTTTGGAAACAGAAACGGCGCGTTGTTGCAGTGAGGCCATCCCACCCGTCACAGCTCACAGCCCCAACGATGGAGTGACGTGCGTCGTCTCTCACCTTGCTCCTGATGATGTTCAGAGTGTCCGTCACCTTGTTCAGCCCCGGGTTCTCATCCCCAGCCTACTCCACCAATCACAGCAAAGAGGCAACGTCTCTGGTTAGAAATGCCGGTGCGTACGAACGCACACACACGGGCACATATATTTTCCTCGCTTTGCGATGGCCTCACAATACGATGAAATCGCTTTACGATATACGCTTTATAAGGACATTAGTATCGCATTCCGATCACATTTCACTTTGATGGTTGCTCTTCAGAGCTGTTTTTTCAGGATAGCCGTGTCGAGCACGCTCCCTCGTGACGTTTCGCCTCATCAGCCTTGATGATGCTTCCAACGTGGGAGGTGAAACGTCGCGAGGACGAAAGGGAGATCACTCGACACGGCTATCCCGAAAGAACAGTTCTGAAGAGCAACCATCGTTAATTCACGAGCGTTTACCCGTCACGTGCCCGTACACCTGGGCTAGTCAAAGGCCAAACTCTTTTGTTTATTTTTTAAACCTGTAAGGGATTGATTGATTATTATTAAAAAAAAAATTACAACGAACAGGAATTCCAGCGGACGTGAGATAATATTTGTACTCCATCAGCGGGTGGCGAGTGGAGGAATGAAGAAGCACTGCATGGACTCGTGGCGCGGTGTAAACCTGCTGACTCTCCCCGCCTGTTGTTGATGTTTCGACTGGACCGGCTTTCCGTGCATTGTAAATCTGTGCATTCTGTCCTTGCGTACGACGGCAAGTAGCTCGCGCGTTCATGAGCGAGAGGTTTGCCGAGGTCTGTTTTCGCCCGGCCAATCCGGTTTCCTCCCACCGTCCAAAAACATGCTGCCAGGTTTAATTGGCGTACCGACTAAATTTCTCCAGTCGCCCTGTGATGGACTGGCCGTCCTATCCTCGGTGTTCCCCTGCCTCGCGCCCTGTGTCTGCCGTGACAGGCTCGGGCTCACCGCGAGCCTGGTGCAGGATTCTGACAACGGACGGATGGACGATGAATCAACGAATGCCGGCCGCGACTAGAGGGATTCGGAAAAAATCGTGGGCCGTAGCTTCGCTGTCTCCCTCCTCCGCCGCGATAACGTGACGACCCAACGCGGCGGCGATGCTCACCTCGAGGAAGACCCCCAGGACGGCGAGACCGTCGCCCTTGTTGGCCGCCTCGGCGAACGTCTTGTACTTGGCGGAGTTCCAGTGCACCAGGTGCAGCTGCACGCGGCACGCACGAGGTTTAGGAGGGACGACAGCGACGCACGGCCCTTACCTACCCGACGCTATGACCTGGATCAACCACCTTACCGTGTACGCTTATCGGGCGGCTCGCGGTAGCGCGGTGAGTAGCGTTGCCGCCTCGCAGCGAGAAGGACTCGGGTTTGAATCCCGCCTCGAGCGCCTTTCTGCGTGAAGGTTGCATGTTCTCTCTCCCCGTGTCCGCGTGGGTTTTCGCCGGGCACGCCGGTTTCCTCCCACAGTACAAATACGAGCTGCTGCGCAGGTTAACTGGCCTGCGGACTAAATTGCCCCCGGTGCCCTGTGATGGACTGGCGTCGCATCATGGGTACAGCCATTGCTTGCACCTTGTGTTTGCCGGGATAGGCTCCGGCTCACCGCAACCCTGTAGACGATTAAACGGTTTCTGACAATAGATAGATGGATGTACCATTATAGTGTTGTTCCTCAACACTTACATTAGCCACTCGAAAGGAGAAAGTTCATTATTATTCTTATTTACGGCCGGGAGGGACAACACATGAACTGCGTGCAGATAGGTGCCCGAGGCGGGACTCGAACTGCCTCGGGCAGGACCTTATTTGTGTGAGGTGCAGGCGTCACCTCTGCCACCCAGTGGGAACGAGTCTTCAGCACAGGGCTGCGTGGCTTCTAGGCCACCTACCCTCTACTGATAGACAAGCGCATGCGCGTCGCAGCCGCGGGTGTCGCGACACCCGCACTTTCGCGGCTGCGACGCGCCTGGACAAGCGGTCACGTTTACGAAAGGGTTGCGGAGTGGTGGCGCACGCGGGCAGTCGTTGAATTCTGACCTCCGCGGAGTAGGTCTTGCCGGCCACTGTGTGCTCCGAGCCGCTCCCGTCCTCGGCCCCCCAGTGGAAGTGGAACTGCTTCAGCTTGTAGGGGTTGGGGAGAGGTCCCCCGCTCAACACTGTGCACGACACAAACACGAACACCCCTCCTATAACGGCCGATGTTCAGGTCGACCCGGCTTGGCTGGTTGCCCTGCAATGGTGGGGTTTTTGGAGCAGGATTTTACGGCTGGATGCCCTTTCTGACGCCAACCTCCTTTAGTCGGAGGGTCTTTGGATTGTTCAGCAAGAGAGGCCCGACCAGGAGTGCCAAACTCCAGACCTAGGAGGAGTGCTGGACTCCAGACCTGTGCACCCTCGGAAGACCCTAGCAAGAAGTGTTACACTCCAGGTGGCCATAACCTTATCCACCACGATAAGGTTACAATCCTTATAGCCGTATATTAAATCATTCATTCATTGTCAGAAACCGCTTAATCCTGTACAGGGTTGCGGTGAGCCGGAGCCTATCCCGGCAGACACAGGACGCAAGACAGGGCTATACGCATGATGAGACGCCAGTCCATCACATGGCACCGGGGGCGATTTAGTCAGCAGGCCAATTAACCTATGCAGCAGCATGTATTTGGACTGTGGGAGGAAACCGGAGTGCCCGGCGAAAACCCACGTGGACACGGGGAGAACATGCAAACTCCAGACAGAAAGGCACCCGAGCCGGTAATCAAACCAGGGGCCTTATTGCTGCGAGGCGGCAGCGCTACTCACCGCGCCACCGTGCCGCCCATAGCCGCACGTATGTATTCATATGTGGGCGAAGGTCTTGCAACATTGGTTTTGGTTGGATTCATGCCGAGAGTTAGTGATGTGCAACATCTTGTCAGCAGGGTGGATCGACTGACGGTCCGGGTGGGTGTTTGCTGACGTTCCTGCGATGCGTATCGCGGCGGATGGAGATCGCGTAGGGGTTTTTTGTTTTTAAACAAGTGCTCGATCCAGATAAATCACATTCCTCGACTCGGCTAAGTTATCGTTGTCCGTCTGTCCAGGTGCGGTGGGATTATAGCTAAGATCGTTCTCATTGTGGTTTCAAAATGGAACCTTGTCACGTGTCTGCCGCATATCCCAATTGTATTTCATTGCAAATTGTGTGTTAAATGAGAATTTCCCCTCACCCGGCTTCAGACGCCTCCCACAACTAAATAATTAATTACTCGGCTGCGGGTTGCCGCCGGCTGACCGCGTGGCTGCCTCCCCTCCAGCGACCAAAGGTGAGGACCAAAGCCAGAAAGTCGTGGTGATTTAGTTGACTGAACTGTGTACGTGAGGGCCTGTTGAAATATTGTTTTTTCTTAAACTAGCAGAGTACCGGCCGTACGGGCGATCTTATCCCAAGACTTATCAACATACCGATAAAAAAAACTTTCTAAGTATAGAGAACGCAGAAGCTATCGGCGTTTCAGCGGCTCCGACAACAAACGTCGCGTTGAGGCGACGCACCGCACTTCTCGCCCGAGTCGTCGTACTCCACGGAGAACGAGTGTCCGTTGTTGCCGATGTTGAGGGCCGACGTGGGGTCGTAGATCACCGACAGGGCCTCCAGGCTGTCGTCGTACGTCGCCTCGTCCGGCTTGATGTCGATGGGCGACTGGCGCTTGCCGTTGGCGACGTGGAAGTCCTTGTGCCACTTGGCGGGCCCTGCCAGCGAGCGAGCGAGCGAGCGCGGGAGAGAGAATGTCACCGAGGGGTGTTTTTGGCGGGTCACGCACGGACGTCACCCGTACGCGACGGGGAAGGTGCCCGAAACATGGTGGTTGCTGTAAAGTTGTGGCGGTGTGGGGTTGCGGTGGCACAGTGGTCAGCGCGCTGGGCGACGAATCTCTCGACCCGAGTTCAAATACCCCGCTCACGGCCACCAACGCCAGTGACGATTTTCTGAACCGGTCCTGGGCCTCCCCCCTAGGTCGACTCAGCCTCAAATGAGTACCCGGTGCGGTGTGTAATCATTGCCATTGGGGAGACAAAGGCGGCCGGGCGTTGTGCCGGTCACCCACCCCCTCGTGTGCCGTATCGACCTTCATAGGGGATCTGTGTCTTTGTCTTTTGGTGCGGTGGTAATATCGCTGCCTCGTAGGAAGAACGTGCTGCTGCCCGAGGCGGTTCGATTTCCTCCTCGGGCGCCTTTCTGTGAGCGGCGCAGAAGTACTCGAGTCCCAACCCTGGTCGAAGGCCGGGCTTGCTTGCCTCAGCCCATCATCTCTCTGGTGTCGCCAAAAACAAGTACCGCGTTGCGAGGTTGTCGACAATGGTCTCACGGACGGACTCGCCCCTTCCGTAGGAATGTGTAATGTCCACCACTGACCCAGCAGCTGTAGACAGGAAACGAGCACAGCCTGAATTTCGACTTGAGCGGCGGCGGCGGAGAAATGTCAAAACAAAAAACTAGGTCGTCGTGGGCACTGCCAACCGGTGCCTCGGGGGCTCCGGTGCCCCGGGGGCTCCGGTGCCCTCTTGGAGGCAGACTGTGCCCCGCTTTCATTACGGTCCGTGGCATTATGAGCGGTGGCCTCAATTGAAATCACTCAAGCCTCTCCCATCTGCCGACCGCGGTGCCAGGCACGCTCGTTTATTCAGGTCATAAACAGCTTTGCTTCTTCCCGAGTGTGCGGGACGGGCGCAGGGCTCGGCCACGTACGCCACCCTGTGCAGCCCCGTTGGTCAATCCGCTCCCGGATCAAGCGCTACCCCTCCGCTCGCCTTGCGGGCACGCCGGGATATCGCACTGGTCACTTCCGCACCACACAGAATGAAGGCGCCGTCATTTCTGTATGTCTTTCTGTGCGGAGCGTGTGGTGTACTCCCCCTGTTATGCGTGGGTTTTCTCCCCATAACTTAAACAAAACACGAATTTATTGGCAGATAACATCATGTCTGCGGTTTCCTCGCGCCTTTAAAATGTTCCCTCTTCTAACAGAATACTTTCCGCTTTGAACGAACTGTGTCGTGTCGAGCGCGCTCCTTCGTTCCCCCTCTCGCCTTCGCGAAAGAGAAAGCGGGAGCGACTCAACACACGGCTATCGCTAAAGAACAGCTTTGGAAAGCAATCCTCACGCGTCGAGCTGTGAAAACCCACAACGAGACGTTCGTTGATCGTTGAGACTGAGCCCGGCCCGTCTGCATGTGATTGACTAACATCACGTGGTGAAATCAGCGAAATCCCTCATTTCGCCAAGTCCGATTTCATCGTACCAACAGACCCCCCCCCAATCCACGCGTTCTGTCGGATCAAGGCAGCTTAGCTCCCGAGGTCTGATAAGATCCGTGGAATTACGGCCGATTTGATCACGCGGCTTTAACGCAACTCATAATACGTGTTACGTAAAGTTCTCTCGTTGCTAGAATCAATACCAACATTTAAAAAAATAAAATTCATATAATGCGTGGCACAGTATTCACTCAATGTCGAAGTGATTCGTTGTAAGAGAGAACAACTGAGAGGCGGGAGGAAACCGCAGAGAGGTGGGGGAGAGGAAGCCACGTGGTTATCCGGCGCCAACCCCCCAGACACTGCGTCCTATATATTATGTTATCAACCAATTAATTAGCGAGTGAAACGTACTACGTGCTGTGAATGTTTTGTTGTATAGAGGCCAACTTTGGAATCTTCCTGCATGGCAGGATACGACAAGGAACTTGTAAGTTTGGACGAGACGGAAATGCACTCGAGTGTGAAATCGAACCCAGAACCTTCTTGCTGTGAGGCGGCAGCACGACTCACTGTGCCACCGTGCTGCTCACTTAACAATAATAATAACTCTATGAGCACCTTTTTTCCAGTGTACAGATAATGTACAAAACGTACAAGGGTTTACCTTTCTGGCAATGAGACAAGATCTTGTGTGAGAATTGCTCTCAAGAGCTGTTCTTTCAAGATAGCCGTGTCGAACGGTCCTCCCCCTTTTGCAACGTTTCGTCTCCCACATTGGAGGCATCCTCATTAGCCTGACGATGCCTTGAGCGTGGGAGACGAAACGTCGCGAAGGAGAGAGGAGGAGGAACGCTCGACACGGCAATGCCCCATAGAACAGCTCTTTGGAGCAAATATAGTAAAAAAAATGTTCAAACAGCAACGTGGTGCAACCCACAAACAATTATGAATCCGGTGTAACGCAGCTTGCAGTCGAGGAGACGGTCTAAAGACGGCGGAGACACCATGGGAAAACGTTGGATGCTGGTTGTTAGCTGTCTTCTTTGCGATTCTTCGAAGCACGATGGTCAGCCTCTGGACATCGTTGTCTTTGCAACAGTTGTACGCAACACCGGTGAAATTGATATTGCAAACATTTCCAAATGCGGAACGTCCATGTTTGTTATCAGAAGCGCAATCTGCACGCGTTGTGCTTTCTGCGTTATTGTCTCTGTGCTGTGTACTGTGTCTGCTCCGAGTCGTTGCTCAACGGGAAAATCTACTCACTGAAATGCGTCGACCGATGTTGAGCCGTCTTGTGCTTTGTCAACATTATCGTAATTACAATTTATAACGCGCCGAGCGTATTCTTTCAATGTCAAAGAGAGAATGGCTCGGAGGCACGAGGAAAGAGCAGAGGCGGGGAGGGAGAAGGTTGCCACTCGGTTAGCCGGCGGCAACGTTTGCCAGGAACTGCAGCTTATATGTTATGATGTTCTCGACCAATTACGTAACGAGTGTGTTTTTTTCCGTGCTTCACGAAAACAAGGTCGTGTCCGAGGCAGTTAGATTCCCGCCTCGGGCACCTTGCTATGCTGATGTTACATGTTCCCCCCCACTCCCTGTTCTGCACGCTCTCCCGTTTCCTCCCACAACCAAAACAAAAAACTTAATTTGCCGATAACATCATAATATTTAGGACGCAGTGTCTGGCAAATGTTGGCGCTGGCTGACCGCGTGGCTGCCTTCCCCGCCCCCCACCTCTCGGGACCTCCGGGTGAAAGGCGCTACGTAAAATGCAATAAACGACTATTTACAAATGACTATAATTATTTCGAGCACTCTACCCGACCCGTTCATTAGTCGTGTCCTCGCTCGTGTATTATATATCCCTCGGGGGTGACTGGGACCACGTAATCGCCGGCATCTCGTGTGTCATCACGCTGCCGCTGCTTCGCGGCCGGGCGGCCGTCGTTACATTGGATCCCAACGCGATTCGTGATGAAACCCCGCCGTGAAGGGGGGCCCCGTAGGCAGTGGCGTTCAGGGGGGGGGGGGCATCCGATCAAAGAGTGAAATTAAACAGCCCCACAAGCTGCTGTGAAAGTCTTGATGTTATTGACAAGCCGTTCTCTCCGCAGACTTGTGCAGCGCTTTGTGACCCTCGGGTGAAAGGCGCTCTATAAATGGTATTATTATTATTATCCGTGTTTTAATAAGTGAGACCAGAGTAGAGAACCTGTTACGTGTAAATACCGTGCGTAATGCTGATTAACTCTTTCAGTTCCCTGTCGACGCCGATCGACGTTATTTTTCATCATCCACCACCGTGCCCTGTCGACGACCGTCGACACGTTATATTTAATTTGAATAAAAAGGTAATTTCATCTGTTTTTTTAATATTTAAGATGTCTTCCTTTCTCACATGTCTCAGTACTAGGCCCTATACTTGAGTCTTGGGGGCGTACAATCAAGGAGTCGGAGTTGGCCCCCGGGGCATCACCAAACCTCTGCACGCCACTGCCCGTAGACCAGCTCCAGGTCGATTTCATTCGGCTCAACAGGCGTGTTGATGACAATTGCCGCTTAAGAGTTGCTCTCGCGGGATTGCAGTGTCGAGCGTTCCTCCTCTGTGGCGCCACGCTGGGTGCGGCCTTTCTGTGTGGGGGTTGCATGTTCTGCCCGTGTTCGCGTGGGTGTTTTGCTGGATACCCCGGTTTTCTCCCAGAGATGTTCTAACTTGCTTATCCCTCACCGCTGGACAACTGTTAGAAAGTGCTACATACAGTAGCTCAGCGGTTCCTTCCAGCTCGATCAAAAACTGACATCACTTTGACCCCTGCCAATAAACCCAGAGCCGCTAAAAAAAAACACCCCACAACGCTCACTGTTTGGCCGATAACGTCTTAATATGTAGAGGACGCAGTGTCTGGAAAATGTTGGCGGCGGCTTACCGCCTGGCTGCCTTCTCCCTTCGCTGCCGGCGCGTTACGAGTTGTAGATTATTAATGTTATTAATCGCGTAACAAGGCGGCGCATTCGCTCGCCGTGCGTGCATCCCTGGCGGCTCATTAATGCCGCTGATCGTAACGGCTAATGTGACGGGGATTATCACACGAAACTCTACTCCGCGAGCGCCGGCTACGCTTTCAGTACAATACAAATCACTGCAAATCCTCGGATATTAGCGCCGTCAACATGTGCTGCTCCGTCGCTGTAAGCCGCGTTGTATTTAATAACGCTCAGAGTAACGAATCCGTGAGGTTTTTCTATTTTAAAAAAAATAACTGTTTGCTGCTGCCCGGTGGTGTTGCATATTTGACTTGGAACTGACACACGCGGTGTTTTTACACGAAATTACCAGAAATATGCTGCAGTTGATATCGTATTTAGTCAAACACTTGACTGCACAGTTGATTCTGGTGTAACGAAACTCGGCGGGCTTGGCAAAGTTTAATCCATCCATCCATTCCTTGACAGAAACCGCTTAATTCAATACAGGGTTGCGCTGAGCCAGAGCCTATCCCGGCAGACACAGGGCGCAAGGCGGGGCTATGCACAGTATGGGACGCCAGTCCATCACAGGGCACCGGGGCCAAATTAATCAGCAGAACAATTAACCTATGCAGCAGCATGTCTTTGAACTGTGGGAGAAAACCGGAGTGCCCGGCAAAAACCCACGCGGACACGGGGAGCGAGAACATGCAAAAACTCCACGCAGAAAGGCACCCAAGCTTGGAATTCGAACCCGGGTGCTTCGTGCCGTGAGGCGGCAGCGCTACTCACCGCGCCACCGTGCCGCCCTGCTCCTAAATCTCTGGGTGTAATCCCAGCCGCACTCACAGCCTCCGCGAAATATAATGACGGCACGCTGGCATTTCTCAGCCTAACGCAGTCAGAGATGAAGCCACAGAAGCTGCTCGGGGTTGTTTGGCCTCAACCCATTTCCGCTGGTGTAGAGGAATCACAGTAATTGGCCTCCAAAAAATAAAAAAACCCTTGACGGTTGAATCGGCGCTGCGTGAACGTTACGGGGCTCGATCGCTAGCTAGCTAGGTCGCTAACCGCGAGCCGCGTGATGCCCCCGATCCAATTACTGCTCGGAAAAAAGTCCCCCACCACTGCTCCCTGCACCCCGCTAGCGGTGTCCATCTGTGCGGCTGGAACTTGCGAAGTAAGACCATAGCCTCTAGCGGTATTCCCTGGATTGTAAGGACTTAGGAGTGTTAACATTTAGAAGTTGCGGCTAGAACTTGCACGGGGAGCGGGGCACGGTGGTGCGGCGAGTGAGTAGCGCTGCCGTCTCACAGCACGAAGGCGCCTGGGTTCGAGACCTGGGGAGGACACAGTTTCTGCCCGTGTACACGTAGCGTTTGACGGGGCACTCCGGTTTCCTCCAACTCTCCAAAGACATTCATGCATTCATTGTCAGAAACTGCTTAATCCCGTACAGGGTTGCGGTACAGGCGGAGCCTATCCCGGCAGACACAGGGCGCGAGGCAGGGCCACACCCAGGATGCGACGCCAGTCCATCTGGGTTCTCCAAAGACATGTCTAGGTTAATTGGCCTACTTAGTAAATTTCCCCCGTCCCCTGCGATGGGCCGGCATCCCATCTTGGGTACAGCCCTACCTTGCGATACGTGTCTACCAGCATACGCTCCGCGCTCACCGCGACCCTGCACAGAGTTACTGGTAGTGCCATGCTAGTCTCAAACGCCCGAGAGACGCTCTGCGTTAAAACTGAAACTCAAACAGTTGGTACCAAAATGAGCCCGTTTGGTACTTGGCCACGAATACAAGGAGCATTTCAACGCAATGACCTGCTTTCGGTTTGAGGACCGCAAAACCATAATGTTTAATGTTTGAGCATCGCTGAGCTTGTTCCGCACGTCCGAACAAGCAGAAGCGATTTCGATTTTTAATTCGTGACCCACCGGCATGACTGTGCCAACCGCAATAATTACGCTGCGCGCCGCCCATGGCTTTGCACGAATGCTCGTGTGGGCAAATACAAACTCTGTCTCATATTAACTCACGCCGATTAACTCAGCTGCCTGGAGGGCCTTCAAGCCGTCAGCACTGATGATGATGACCACGCCTTGAGTTGGATCGAACTATAGTGTACGCTGAATCAGCATACGGCACGTGAAAGGCTCTGTGGTCTAAATGTGGTCTAGTGTGTTAGGAGGCCTTCATTCAGAAATGCATTGACACAGAGAGGGCGTTGTCCTGTTTCATTATATTTTTTCGCCCTGCAGCAATTCAAGAGGCGTTTCTGTAAACAAAAAATGACACACTATTGTACTGATGTAGATTTTCACGGCTTGATTCATGATGGTTGCTCTTCAGAGCTGTTCTTTCGGGATAGCCGTGTTGAGCGCTCTCTCTTGCGACGTTTCGCCTCCCACGTTGAACGCTTGATGATGGATCAAATACTCTCTGTGGCTCCGGCTCACCGCGACCCTCTACAGGATTAAGCGGTTTCTGAAAATTGCCGGAAAGGGTTAAACCTCGTATATGTTACAGTTTTTTGTACGGCAAAAAAAATGTCCAGTGAAATGGATGGACTTTGCTGATCAGTCCCAGAAGATGTGACACCGGTGTGGAGTTGCCTTATGTTGAACAAACGCCGCTGATTAATATTGGTCTGGAAACAGAAGAGGGCTGTAACTTAAACGTATCTAATCTGTATGTATAGGCACAGGAAACTGCGGTCTGTTTGTGTAAATATAAGCGCTTATTTTCCCCTGTAACATGATCGCCATTTACCCGAAACACACATTTGCGGTTTGATAAGCAGGTGAGGCTGCTGTGTACATACGCCGCGTGCGGTGATGTTCATATTACTCCGGATCAGTTTATTCTCGCGCGCGTCACGGCGGTGCAGTGAGTAGCCCAGCCGCCTCGCAGCAGCAAAGAGATAAATAGATGTTTATTACTGATGCCGAGCTGAAAGACAACGATGTCCAGAGGCTGACCATCGTGCTTCGAAGAATCGCAAAGAAGAAGACTGATGGAGGTTTTCACGGCTCGATTCGTGATGGTTGCTCTTCAGAGCTGTTCTTTCGGGATAGAGAAGGAGATCGCTCGACACGGCTATTCCGAAAGAACAGCTCTGAAGAGCAACCATCAGACGTTTATTATTACAGAACGAATACCCCGTGAGCTTGCAAGCTCTGAATGCGGGATTCCTGCAACGCAAAGAGGTTTTATTAATGTCCTATTTCAGCTTCATTATCAGTCAGTCAGTTTTTTTTTATTTACGCTGGAAGAAAACCGCTGAGTTATGAAGCTCTGTATAACGGTTGTCCGGTTGGGATTGGTAAGCAAGTTACAACATATCAGGGCAATTTAGTCAGGATAATTAACCTGGGGAGCATGTCTTTGGACTGTGGGAGGAAATTCGAAGCAGTCATGTCAGCAGAAAACGTCATCAGTAACATCGCGTCAGAAGAACGTGTTACACGCCTTGGGGACAAGATCGCCCGTAGGGCGGGGACCCTGCTAGTCAGATATTACACCTCAACAGGCCGTCACGTACGTATTTCGGTCAACTAATCAGCACCACTTTCTGGCTTTGGGTCTCCGCATCGGTCGCTCACCTCTGGCGTACCGGTTCAATGCCCGTCCCAGTCCGCTGCCCTCCTCCTTCACCCTGGACCCGCGCCTCGCCCACTGCGACTCCCTCCCCTCCTTCTCCTCTTTAATTCATGTGCAGCTCGTTGTCAATCCCCTGTTGCATGAAGGGCCACCCCCATGCCGAGCCGGTCACAGGAGACATCGGACTGTACATTTACCACGGTGGTCGGGGTGGGTTGCTTGAAGGGCATTAGGAGCCGGGAGTTCAGGTGTCGTATTAATTTAGGTTTTTACTGCTCGGTTTATGATGAGAATTACTCTCGAGAGCGGGAAAGTAGGACGATCCTGGGAAAGCCAGGACAGGTGGCAACCGCTAGCAGTGTACTGATGTAGATTTGTCACGGCTTCATTTATGATGGTTGCTCTTCGGAGCTGTTCTTTCGGGATAGCCGTGTCACTGAGCGCTCCACCGCCTCTCTCCTTCGCGACGTTTCGCCTCCCACGCTGGAGGCATCATCAGCCTGGCGAACATCACCCAGACCTGTACACGAAGGGAGCCCCTAGCAGGAGTGTTGGACTTCAGGTCGAATTAGATTCGATTCTTCGAAGCGTGATGGTGATATGACAGTTTCCCATTGCAACAAGTTCTTCTTTAGTCGCAGACAGCCCTTCAACATTTAATAATAATAGTAATATAAATTTATATAGCGCCTTTCACCCGAGAGTCACAAAGCGCTGCACAAGGGCCGCAAAGAGAACGGAGTGTCAACAACGAAAGAAAAAAACAACCAATAAAAACCAAAGCAACAGAAAATATAATAGTCAGTGCTGGCCTTAAAGGCGGCGGGCATTGGCCTCTCTTCTTGCTCCAGACCGAGGGGCTTCTGGCATCTGTTGAGCTTCTGGACATCGTTGTCTTTCAGCTCCTCGGCTTCGAAGTGTTTGGTAGAATTTGCAGGTAATACCAAGTATTACTTGACAGGGATCGCGCGACGTGAACGCTCCTACGTTGATCCCCAGGTGACACAGCTCTGGGGTTCGTTGGAACGCGCATCCCCCCCGGCACCACGATGAGATAGCGGTCCATATTTGCGGTGTGTTAGAATATAATTGTCTGACGCGTACCTCGCTACGCTGATCAGAGGGGTTTCTGATGAACGCGTCCAGCCACCCAGACACGGCCCGCTCACCCCGTACTTTGTCCCCTCGCTGTTAACCCATTAAACAACCCACGTTGACGTGTAACTTCGAGCTATGTTTAACCCATTCAATAACACACAATGGCCTTAGAAAGAAGTGTTTTATATATATATTGGAGCAAATATTGTTTCGTGTGTCTGCACTGCGGGTAGCGAATCCTTGAGAAGCGTAAAATAAGCGCACATTTTATCTGGACATCACCAAACGTTTTTGTGTCTTTTTTTCAGTTTTACCTCCCGCTTATTGATGATTATTTCTTCCGCAACTTTAACACGATTTGCAGCTTTAAAGTCCCACTTATGCACTCGCGTTCCATCAGCCCTCTCAAGCACTCGTCCTCCTGTATCCACACTTAAGAAGAACGTGTTACACGCTTGGAACGAGTCAGTCAGTCAGCTGGATGGTGCCGTCGAGCTATGTAGCTCTTTTTAACAATTGTCCAGCGGGGAGGGGTAAGCAAGTTGCAACAACTCAGGGCACCGGCGGCCAATTAGGACAGTTAACCTCGGCATCATGTATTTAAACTGAGGAAACCGCAGTAGCCGGAGGGAACCCACGCGGACACGGGGAGAACATGCACCTCGACACCGCTTAATCCTGTACAGGGTTGCGGTGAGCCGGAGCCTATCCCGGCAGACACAGAACGCAAGGCAGGGCTATGCCCAGGATAGGACGCCAGTCCATCACAGGGCCCAGTTGTATCAAATTGTTCAGATCGCTCTAGTAACTTAATTCGCTGTCTTCCCCTGATTACCCGTTGTACTGTATCTCTAATTATGGGGAGCGGTGGTGCGGTGGTTAGCGCGCTGTGCCGCGAACCCGGCCACACGAGTTCGAATCCCGCTCACGACCAACAACAGTGCCGATTTTCTGAACCGGTTCTGGGCTCCCATAGGTCGACTCAGTCTGAAATTAGTACCTGGTGCGGTGTGTAACATTGTCACCGCGGAGATAAAGGCGGCCTGGCGTCGTGCTGGCCACCCACTCCCTCACGTGTCGTGCCGGCCTTCGTAGGTGTTCGCTAACAGCACGTGCCCCTACAGTCTGTTAAGTCTATATGGGGGATCATTGTCTAATCTGTGCGTAAGGCAATTTACATCGTATTCAACGGTCTCGCGTGTGTGTGTTTGTAGTCCGTCTATGCACGCGTTGCAGTGTTCTTAGCTGCCAGAGTGTATGATAGCTTTATAACCAAATGCAAGTCATTAAATCAAGCACCGAAATGCGTTCTCTATCAGTAAACTCACAGACGCAGTCTGTCTATTAGCTCCGTTTAAATTTTAGACGTTTTAAGTAAACAGCCGCAGTGTGGATTTTAACAGCGAACATTTATATTACGATTTACAACGCGTAGCACAGTGTTCGTTCAATGTCAAAGGTACACTATTGAAGAGTGAACGACTGCAGAGAGGCGGGGGGCAGGCAAAAGGCAGGCACGCCGTGAGCCTGCGCCAACATTAGTCAGACTGCGTCATATACATCGTTTGTCATCGGTAAATTAATTCGTATTTTGTTTATGGGAGGAAACCGGACTAACCCATGCAGAACAGGGCAGAACACTTAAACTCCACACAGAAAGGTGCCCGAGGCGGGAATCGAACTTTTCATGTGAGGCTTGAATGCTATCAATGCAGCGCCCTACCGCCCAAACTATAAACCGGTTTAAATGTTTCTTGAACTCATCAGTCAGTCAGTCAGTTTGTATTGAAGCTGGAAGGAACCGTTGAACTTGGTAGCTCATTTTAACAGTTGTTCAACGGGGAGGGGTAAGCAAGTTACACCATCTCAGGGCATCGGGTGAAATTTAGTCCAGACATTTAACCTAGGCAGCATGTATTCGACCTGTCGAAAGAAACAGGAGTACCCGGCGAAAACCCATGCGGACACGGGGAGAATATGAATACTCCACACGGAAAGGCACTCGAGACGGGATTCCAACCTAGGAACCTTCGTGCTGTGAGGCGGCAGCGCTACTCACCGCGGTACCGTGCCGCCCAGATTCCAATTACAATACGGCAAAAGAAAGGTTCCCCATCATGCGAACGTGGAATGTGTGCACCACCGCCAAAGCACTACCAATAATGCAACCACACGACACATTATTGGAGCTCAGCGCACCCCGTCCAAACAACCGGCCGTCAACAAAACAATCTGTGAAGAAATTCTACGGAGTCAAGATCTCGAGCAGAGAGACGCAGGCTGTACTCACCGTTGTCCTTCCCGTATCCCCAGTGATGTGCAGACATCGCGACTAACTCGGAGCACGGCTTGGCACGACTGTGCGATCAGGAGGCAGAGCGAGGATGCGGGGAGCTGTCGTCGGGTGGATGTTTGGGCGATAAGCCGTGAACTGACGCAGGGTAAGCCTGGCTTTGCGACCAAACTTGTACTTGAGTCCCGGTGGCTTTTGCAAGTGGCTTAGGAGCGTTGATAAAGGCGGGGGGGGGG
>JAZEWU010000008.1:990734-1011743 GCA_036362915.1 Geotria australis | reverse complement strand
TTACATACAAACAAGCGGCTGCACACAAGGACATCTCAACCCAGGTGAACACGAGGAAGCAGCGCTCATGAGTCCATATCTCAATTCCTTCTCTCCATGTGATGTGTTACAATACAGTATGTATTCATGTAGGTTTTCGTGACTCGATGTATGAAAATTACTTGCGACAACTGCTCTTTAGGGGCAGCTATTTTCAAGCATTCCTCCTGTCTCTTTCACGACGTTTCACCTGATGATGCCTCAATGTAAATTGGACCCAAATCTGAGTTTTTGCAATATGAAACTCTTCCCTATCAAATGCCAATTGTAAAACTAAGCAACTCCAAGAAATAATGGGAGCGATTATATTTCACTTAATGTTTAGCACCGCTGAAAGTAAACTGGGAAATATATTTAAGAAATATGCACACCTTCATATTTGAAGTAACAGCACAACATTGCTAATTTATAATATCTCGATTCAAAACGCCCACAATATGCTTTTAATGTCGAAGGTGTTCAAAGAGAGAACGACTCAGAGGTGCAAGGAAACCGCGGAGAGGCAGGTGGAAGGCAGCCACGTGGTTAGCTCAATTTGTGATTAGCTACACAACCACATATAGTGCCACAAGCTCACTCCCGTGTTAAAGACTGCAGTTGCAGAGCTCGTTGGCCTTTTTAGCAAAGGATTGTATTTGAAATGGAAAACTGGAAAATATGGAGAACCAACCAGAAGAATAAGAAGCAACAAACAAATGCATCACAGCATACGCAATTCGCATAAGTAATTAATTCACAGGTTTGATAAACGTAGTTACCATTGTGCATGCTAGCATGAATGACAAATAAAATACACACTATTAACAGGCGGGTATGTTGGTAGATCACTTTATAATGGTATCAGGCTCAATGCAGATAACCTGGTCCTACCAACTCTAACCTGGTCCTACCACGTAACACAACTGTTGTGTTCTATTTCCAAGGTGTGTGTGGTTACGTTTCACTAACTGTGTTCGAGAAACAAACGCAAGTATGAGCAAAGCTCTGTTCAATTTGCCACCGGTTTGAGGTCTAATCTTTTACCCCGCTCACAGGTGAATTCGGCCAGGTGGGAAACACACTCACTCAGCACGGTTGTCCATTTTGGTTTGAGAGCACCATCAATGGAGATAGAACATCTGTGCACTGAGAACCTTTTAGCACTTGACAGATGGAAATAGCAGTGGGCCAGGCGAGTTCCTCGCAACTCGGCAATTTAGTTTTGGTTAATTTCCCGATTAGGCTGCCAACCTAACACGATTTACACTTCCCATATTTGCAGAGATTCCAACTGAAACATATTACGAGCTAATTTTATGAAATGTGCAATGCTGTGGTGGTTAAAACATAGAACTGCTTTTTTTATTAAGCGACAAGACAAGAATGTTCGAGTCAGAAAAGTGGACGTGGCAATTCAGACAACACTTCAAGAAATAAGACCAGCATTTAGGCAATGAAAAATACAATAGTGTAAACTAATGCCACTGCACTGAAACATCTTTTGTAATTTGAAAAATAAACAGACTAGATTGAAAATGATCTCTTACAGAATGTTTTTTTATGAACGCTGGCAACTGTTCTTGAGTTCCAACTACTTCTATCCTGATCCAAATTATTCAAATGACCCACATGACCCACTACAGCCCATAAAAGGTGACATTTCTGGATCAAGAGCTGGATTCTGGTGCGTTTCCAACATAGTTTAAAAGTATCACACCAACCTGTCACGTATCACACTTTACATTCACCTGGTGGCAAAAAACCTAGTCACCTCAATATCTACCAACAAACATATGAGTAGGGCAATGCCTGGCCTCTGAATCAGGTTAACCCAAGGCTACGAAATCCTCACGAATGAACAGATGCCAAGACTGACAACTTAAGCCTCTTACCGTTGACATAATATGGACCTGTAATCTTTTTATGTTTTAATCGTTTTGAGTGTGATATTAGTACAAATATGAGCACTATATTTGTAGCTTTGAAAATAATGGCTTGGCAAGCACTACCAGATAAAGATGGGACTTTAATAATATCAATGTGTGCAATGATAATTAGCCGAAAGAAGCGTCCATTCAGTACGATTTTGAACGTGCAAGAACCAAACAAATTCACAGGGGTTCCAGAGACACAGCAACTGCTGTGCATAAAAAAAAAACCTCCACAGGTTCATTTGGATTAATCAGGTAGGATTAAACAAAGTCCTACACAGCAGTTTAATAAATAAGCATGACCAAAGTAAGCTTTGGGTGCTTAAAACACAAACGTATCTTAGTAAAAAACACACACTTGTACACACACACAGTAAAAGAAATATAATCACCAAAATAAACCACAAACAAAAAATATCATCACACGAATGTCAACACAATAAAAATAGTAACAAATGTACAGAAAATATAAAGGTATGGATAAAGTGTGGTACAAAATAATTGTACATTTCACCATTTTGCTACATTCTACTTGGCTTAGTTTTAGCCAACACCAAGAGTTTGGCATCTTCAACTGCCGGGAATTGCCATTACTGTGCTAAACGTGATACATCTTTTCACTTGCAAAAATCCACCGGACCAGAACATTGACGAATGCATGGTGCTTCAGTCTTCCTATAGATTATACATCATATCTGATCATTGACTTGCTTGTCCAAGCACGGTCGCCTTCATAAGGACTTGCCATTAAAAGGTGACCAATTTACAACACCTTGCCTAATGTATGATTTTCTAGATTCCCTGCTCTTGCTATTTCGAACATGAAAAATATTATGGCCAGGTATACCTCTTATAGCACTGCATTTTGGTAGCGCTGCCTTTCGATAGCACTCTTTTAGCGCTGTGTCCTGGAGAAACATTTCCGTGCTCAGGGTGTGGTTTATCTGAACTAAGGTTTTCACTTCCCGTATGTTTGATATGCATACTCAGCATGAGTAACCATGTTAAAATGGCCTGCTATAGTGCTGTTTCCTACAGCCCTCTGACTACCAGGAACGCATCCCAGTGCTATACGAGGTATGTCCGTACTATGAATGCCTAACTTTTAGATTGAAGGAGCAGCCAGAAAAATCAGGACTTTTCACCTGTCAACATATCTGACGCAATATTAAACATCCTAACAGCATTTTTTTACGCCATTTTGTTATGGATACATTCCAATTAAAATACATTCTAGCCATCCACCATGGTGGTGCAGGTTTACTCTAATTAATAAAACTATGTCAGATGAACGTATTTAAAACAAAATGGTCACTTGTAGGGATATTCCATACAGTTATGGTCCTTTGTTTATAGACAAGCAGCAAATATTAGGTTTAGATTTTGTTCAAAGTATAAAATGAGTCAATGTTCAAAGTATAACTTCACTGAATACTGCAACCCATGTAATAATTGCATTTATGTTCACAAAACAGCAGTCGAAAAGCCTTTGCATTTTCCATGGCCCTGCAAGCTTATGCTAAATATTATTCATTTGAAGACCAAGCCTGTGGATAAACGCTACAATGTCAAAAACATATTTGTGCCCTATGCATAGGTGTTGAAGATAGTTCAATTGAAATAATGGTCTATTATATTTTCTTATCCAACATTGTAAGGCAGGGGTGTCCAAACTACGGCCCGCGGGCCAACTGCGGCCCGCCATCCATTTTTAATTGGCACGTATCAAAGTCTAAAAATATAATGGTCTATGGCCCACACATAATATTTGCGCTTAACTGTCTAGTGAGGGGCCCAGTCCTTCGTATATTTTTCTGAATGTGGCCCACAGGAAAAAAAGTTTGGACACCCCTGCTGTAAGGCCTACACTTACATGGCCACCTGATTTGTGTTAGGCTTACACCCTCAAGATTTGTTCTCTGGTTCCCTCTGGTGGAGGCCCTTTAGCCAACAAAGATTATCAGGAATGACAGGACTGGAACTGCAGCTATTCCACTCAACTCTCAAAAATTATCTCTTTCTGACCACAAAACAAGGTGCCTGACAGAAGCAGAGACTAGGGTTATAAAGTTTGATGCAAGACTCCCAATAATACATCAAGGGACAGTGGTCCCAGACTATTTAAGTGATCTCTTAACGAGGGTACAGTTTTGAGCGGCTACAACACAACTGAACACTTCTAACAACACTCAAATCAGTTAACTGTTATGCCATTAAGAGAATAATCTCAAAGATCCCACGTACTAACCTGTTACTGCTATAAAATATGTTTGCTTCTTATTTTTGGTGACATCAACAAAATGAAAAATGTTATTGAAGGAGCAACATACATAAACCTCTGAGAACACTATTTAATGTAGTTTTAAGTAAATTATGCCTTGTTTATTTAACCACAGTAAAATGTACATCAATTTGCGTTAATGAGTTATTCTATGCCATGACTGTCCCCATCTAAGAAAGGTCACACATGTCAAAGCCCATAACAATCATGCAGACAAATCCAGTTCACTGTTGCTAATTATAATGTAGCCCCAATTTCAGTCTGCGTGTATATGGCAAGATTACAACACCAACAGAGCAAATTAAGACATCATCACTAACAGATTCCCTTCTGTTTCAATTTGGCACGTGAAGGTACAGTATAGCCAAAACATCTAGCCACACTATCTAATAGTTCATGGCTTCGCAGTATTTGTATCTAATATTCTTGAAGACCAAAATCCCTATAGAACTGTGAAAATCTGTACCCTGTAATGAAAATCTTTGGAATTTGAAATTCCAAGCCATGTTTTATGATGCTGCAAGATGTAAACTGTTTGTATTGTAAAAAACTTACACAAACTTTGTAATGTGTGGACAAGGCATTTTAGGGCAGTAGGAAGGGCAGTAGTCTTGGTAAAGGCACTTCAACAAAAATTTCGGCAGGACTGAATCAGTTTGAGTCTCTTAGTTTAATTGTGCTCAGTCCATCCTGTCTCATGCTTTGAAGAGGAGAGGGAGAGCACATATGGCATCAACATCCGGGGGTGTGCTTCCGTGAAAAACCTTCAAACAGTCGACAGCGAGCAACAGCAGCATGCGCGTCAGATTCCCAGGATGGGCACATCGAAGAGGTCACAGACGCCCTCAGTCTCGTCCAGGTTGAAGTAGTAATCGTGGTCGGCCGGAGGAGGAGACAGTCGTAACAGCGGAGTGAACACTGCACACGGTAGCAAGCGACAGAGGACACGCACATGGGTGTAAGAGTTTACATGTGGACACTGGAGAATGAGTCTGTGTGTGTGCTCATGGTGAATCTGTCAGTCATCTCGGATATGCAGGTCTCAAGCAGAGATGATGGCTGGTGGGTGATACTAGCTACCACGTGCTGGCTATACGGTAGGCTGTGACACAAGCTGCTGTTACGTTTCGCTATCTCCCGAGCAAACATTTACACCGTGGAAGTCACAACTAAGCTTTTTAAAAATACAATTTTATTTCTGGTTATATAACAAAACATTTTCACAAATGTCTGCTGAAAAAAAGGCATTTTAGTCTACGAATAAATATTCACTACCATTTTGCCCAACAACAGCAATCAAAATGGAATAGAATATTTAAGTACTGATGTAGGTTTTTACGGCTCAACGCAGAACAGTTGCTTTTCAAAGCTGTTCTTTCGGGATATCAGTGTCGAGCGCTCCCTCTTTATGGAAGAAAACATAATTTATTCATACATTATTTAAAGAGGCTCTTTATTTGGGGTGTTTTGAATGTGGAGGGAAACTAAAATAACCAGAGACACTACACATACAATGGGGCAGCACTAAAATAAATTATGCAGTGAGTGGTAGATAACCCATTTGCCGTACTGCCATCTGCTGGCCACCCTGTAAACATACAGGTAAGGTGATATGTTTCCAAGTCTCACGATCGTACTGATGCAGGTTTTCACGGCTCGATGTATGAGAATTGCTTTCCAAAGCTGTTCTTTCAGGACAGCCTCCAATGTGGCAGGCGAAACGTCGCAGAAAAAACCCCAAAAAATTGTTGCTGATTTTCCGCTCTCTGTCGTTGTTGACATGTCGTTATCTCCGCAGCCTTGTGCAGCGCTTTGTGACCCTCGGGTGAAAGGCGCTATATCAAACGCTATTATTATTATTATGTATCCCCGATAGTAAAGCTCAAATGTTGCGTGAACACTCGGTAACGTTCCATAGCTGTTTTCTCAGTGTGCTTGAGACATGGCAAGGAGATGTAGCATTCCCATTTAATGTGCTATCTGAATGACCAGGGCAACGATGAAAAACTCACCGTCTGAATACATGAGCTCATCAACGAAATCTCCAGCTGTAAATAAAGAAAAACAGAATTACTTTACGTCAACATACAGACTTTAGGAACATGAAAAAAAGTTTGGCAGTAATACATGTCTGTATGTATTAAAGTTATTGAATAATATACCTTTTGATGGCTCGAATATGTCTTTCGGCAGCTGCAAACCTGCAAGTTAAAATGAAAGCCATTAGTAAGTGTTCTTCCTGCACTACAACTACATGCAATAAAAACATTGAAATAAAATCTTCCGGGAGGCATGGTGGCGGGGCAAGTAGCCCTGCCGCCTCACAGCAAGAGGGTTCAAATCTCGGCTTGGATGCCTTTCTGTGTGGAGTTTGCACGTTCTCCCCGTGTCCGCGTAGGTTTTCTCTAGGCACTCCGGTTTCCTCTCATAGCCCAAAGACATGCTGCTGCATAGGTTAATTGGCCTGCTGACTAAAAAATGCCCCCAGTGCCCTGTGATAGACTGGCGTCCCATCCTGTGTACAGCCCTGCCTTTCGCCCTGTGTCTACCAGGATAGGCTGCGGCTCACCGCAACCCTGTACAGGATTAAACGGTTTCTGATAATGAATGAATAAAATGTGTAACATTTATCGATAAGAAAAACAGTGGTACTTTAATTTGTTTTGAGCAAGATTCTTCTTTAGCATTATAATTTATTACATTTACATAGCGCCTTTCTCCCAGGTCCCAAGGCGTTGCAGACAACCACAGAAAGGCGGAGGGGGAGGCAGCGAGATGGTCCGCTGTCACCAACAAGCCAGACACTACACACTATACACTATTATGGTATCGGCCAATTAATTAAGGAGTGTTTTATTTGTGGGAGGAAACAGGGGGTGAACACACAAACTCCGCAAAGAAAGGTGCCCAAGGCGGGCATCGAACCGCCTCGGCAGGACCGCCCAATAACCGGACCGTCTCTCTGTGACGTGCAGATGTTATCACTGCGCCAGCCTGCCTTTGGACAATAAATAGACAAAGTGGGTTTGCTATGAGCTCTCACAGTCCCATTGTGCAGCTCCACATAATCATTGAAGTCCTCCTTTTGAAAAGGCACAACAAATGCTGGTCCATCGCTCGTCACAAAGACGTTAAAAATGAATGCCAACTTAAAAACGGGAGATCTGCCAATGTGATCATTGTATGCCAACACTCAGCCACTCATACTGTGCCAAGGACGTACAATGCCCCGATTGGCTATGGTTTTCGAGACGTGAACCTTTGCTGCTGATGTTTGTCGTGAATTTAAGAGTTTCCATGTGAACGGTAACTCGATTCGACTCCCACATTGGAGCCGACATCAGGCTCCTACATGGGAGGTGAAACATCACAAAGGAGAGAAGAGGAACGCTCGACAAGGCTATCCCGAAAGACCAGTTCTTGAGAGTAATTCTCATACACCAAGTCATGAAAACCAACATCAATAGAATAAACATACTGCACGAATAAGTCATTTGAGCCAGCTATGACAGCAAATCCACGCAGTGAGACAGGGTAAAGGGAATGTAACGGTCCTCACCTTCCACCGTCTCTGCCTTCATGGGCTCCAGCACCTGTGGCAGGGGTTGTGGCTTGGATTGTGCTTCTACAGAGATGGCCTGATTCTCCGGACTCTGTGTGGACATCGCCTGCCCTTTCATTGGTGACGTGGGGTTGCTCAGATGCAAGCTGCCTGCTGTGAAAAACACACACAACACACACAAACGTCAGTGAAAAATAAAAAAATTAAATTGTATTTACAATGTATAAGACGCACAGTATTCGTTCAGTGTCGACGGTATTCGTTCAACGACTCAGATGAGCAAGGAATCTGCAGAGGCAGGAGGAAAGTAGCCAATATTTGCCAAACACTGCATCTTATATGTTAAGATATTAAGGGCCAATTAATGAGTTAATGAGGAAACCCACGCAGAACAGGGGGAGAACGTACAAACTCCGCGCAGAAACCTGCACAGAGCCGCGCCCAGGGCAGAAATCAAACCGACTCGGGCAGGACCTTCTTTCTGTTAGCGACGGATGTTAGATCTGCGCCAACCTTAGCAGCGCCCCTAGGTGGCACTGTGTCATAATTCCTGAATACTGAGTAAGGCTTAACGACTGACCGTAGCTCCACAGCAACAACAACAACCGTCCTTCGCCACTAAGTGGCAGTGACGTCACCACGTCGCCTGTGCCAGGCCATATGCACCTTGAGGCCACGTGAAGTGTCGAAGGCTCGTCGACAGGTCACAGGACAGACCCAGGTGTCATGGGCTGCCCGACTTACTAGCTCCACAAGCTCCACTGCCTGACTTACTAGCTCCACAGCACACGCCGCATCACCTGCCCGCCAAAGCGCCACCACAATCCGCTTGCCGTCGCGCGACCGGTGCCCGCTTACTGAGAAGCCCGTCTGGCAGCACCGAGGGCTCGGGTCGCTGAGGGATGGGCGGGGGGTGCTGCACGGGTTGCACCATGTCGTCCGGAGGTGGCACGGGCACCACCACGGGGCTGCACGACGCCTCCTTGTTCACCAGCAGAACGTTGATTGGTCCACACTGGCTCTTCAGATGGATTTGGTGCTTTCTATGTCCATTGGAGTTCTGCACACCGTGGGCAATAACAACAACTGATTTAACAGCCATTTAACCGGGTTGGCCGGTTGCCCGCCCAAAATGCCCTTCCTCCAACTGTCTCAATTCTCGGCATCTTCAGGGATGAGATCCATTCTTTTCATATCATCTTTAACCACCTCCATCCCCCCTCCCACCTGTCATAGAACAGCACACCACACGCACAAGCAAGACACGCATACATAATCTCCCCTTGAATGTGATCTCGTCGGTTATCTCAAGAGTGGTGGGGGAGGCGATGGGCGGGGGAAATAGTGGTGCAGCTGTAGGCACGCTGCACTATGAACCCAGCCAAGCACCTGATCCAATATTTTCCTGCTTTAGCTGTAGTGTGTTCACTCATGCTTCTTCTTCTTTTCGATTCTTCGAAGGGTAATGGTTATATGACAGTTTCCCATTTCTTTACACAGTGCATTTTTATTGAACTCTGCAAGGTCTTTTGAGCTGCAGAGGTTGGTTGGGTAGTAGAGCTCATGCTAGCTCAACCCGTTATGACAGTACCCCAGTAAAACAATTTTCTGAAAGCTGGCCACCTGATTGATCGTGCGGAGGGCCTGAACCCATTGGTAGGTAATGCTAGGAAAGGTTTCCTTATACGAAGTGTATCACCTGAAGTCATCTGTTGTGCAAGCTTGTGACCTGAGGGAGCTCCAAGTATATGATTTATAAGAGGCACTGGGGAGGCCATTTGGGAATAGAATTTGGTCTTCTGCTTTGCGATTCTTCGAAGCGCGATGTTAAATTACAGTTTCCCATTTTCTTACACAGCCCCTTGCATTTTCATTGAACTCCGCAAGGTCTTTTGAGCTGCAGAGGTTGGGTAGTAGAGCACAGACAAGGCAGTGTTCCATAGTATGGTCTGCTTCTCCACATTCACAGGTGGTTGGGCCGGTCTTGTAGCCCCATCTGACCAAAGCATCTTTTGATCGTCCCGTTCTAGTTCTCAGGCGGTTGAGTGTCTTCCACTGAATCCATGGTGCATCTGAGCCAGGAGGGAAGTCTTCAGCAGGTGGGATTCCCATGCCAGTTGCAGGAGGGTCACTCTCAAGCTTTTCCGTCCAGAGCTGGAGTCTGGTTTCCCCTCGAGATGTTGTTAGGGGCTGCACATGGCTGAGGAAGCTTCTTCTTGACTTCAGTCGTTGGGCCGGGGGTTGACGTCCATGAAGGATTTGGTTGAAGGTGCTCTGACGATGAGAGCGGTTATTCTGGTGAAAACTTATATTGTCTGCTCTACGGACTTCCTAAAAGCATTGTCTTCAACATTCATTTATACTCATCGGTTTTTACAGCTCGATACATGAGAATTCCTCGTAAGAGGAGGGACACTCGAATAGGCTATCCCAGCTTTTAAGAGCAATTCTTATTAGTTTTTACAACATCCAGCGTATCAGCACGTCCATGCATCAACAAATTTTAAAAACCTAAGTTTCCACTGCCGACCTCTGAACCCAGAGCTGATGATGGATGGATGCACATTCAAGTTTTTCACTGGCATTTTTAAAATGAGAAGATAAATTATTTCCTTTGAAAGAATTTGTTTATTCATTACCAGGAGCCGTTTAATCCCTGTAATTAGTCAGTGAGTAACGGATTAATTCGTAACATTAAACATGTATAGTACCCTTGAGGTGGATAACTTTTGGAAATATTTAAATTTAGTTTGCCACTAAACACTTCGCCAAACCCGTTGAAATATATTACTTTACAGAAAGGCGCTATATAAAACGCTATTATTATTACTAAGAAGACGGTAATGAAGCCTTAGAGAAAATTCAGCGATTGTGACACAGTGCCATCTAGTGGCACCACTAACTGAAAATGGACAACATGGGATAATGTGATTGCAAGACGCTTAATGAAATGTATTTTGTAATGCAGTGTATCTGTAAATGTTGTTTGTGTTCAATACAAACTTGAGGTTGCAGGGACACTTAAAAAATTTACATGTAAACATATCTTAATGATTGCATACCTGCTTATAGCAGAAATAGATTTTTGTTTGTCTAAAGTAGGACACATACGTGTAAAATATTGATGAATGTTGAGTTTTTTCAAAACACATGTGGTATTAATATGCATTTTACATTTTCTCAACCTAATTTATTTGTTTTTATAAACCCGTAAAACACAATGCTTACTTGCCAGGTCATTACACAATTTGTCATTTAGTAAGCAAATGTTTAACTTGCACCATGTAGGTTTCACAGCGAGATGAGAATTGCTTTGAAGACCTGTTCTTTCGGGATAGCCATGGGGAGCGTGCCTCTGGTCTCCTCCGACGTCGAAGATGCCTCCAATGTGAGAGGCGAAACGTCACGAAGTAGAGGAGACACGCTCGCCACGGCTATCCCAAAAGAGCAGCTCTTAAAACAGCAATTCTCAAAATGAACCATGCCAGCGACACACACGGCCGACTTGTTTCTAATTATTCCCGAGGACCTGTAACGACCACTGTGAAGCGGTTAATACTCCCACAGTATTAACCACAAACTACCTCAGATAACACACTACCACCCGACCATGTCACCGGCCCTAACGTTAGCACCCAAAGTGAGGTTTTTTTTTTTTTATTCAAACAGTTGAGAACTCCCCTTCCTTACCGACTCAGGCACAGGAACCTCCAGCTGGGTGCCTGAAGGAGCCTTGATCACAAGCAGCGTGTCGCCTAGGCAACAACAACGTTTCTCGTCAAGTTTGAGACAGTCATTAATATTTGAAGCAACCCATAATTTGCATGCATAGCGAATGCAGTGATGCCTTTACAGATAACGCTAGGTATAACTAGAGAAAATAATATTTCATAGCCTCTGTGTGTCTCCATACAATCCGAATAAAGTTTATTAAAATAAATGCCCTCCTTTGTATGACATGCAGCCATCATCAATAAAAAAAAAATCATTGACCTCTTGAAATTAAAATAAGAGACAACTGAGAAATAATAACATATACATGAATTTACACATGCACAGATTCCGCAGCTGGTTATGTAATTAGCAGCAGATTTGGCGGCGTTGAAATCAGTGGTCTCATCTATTGATTGAACAAAGTATATTTGAGCCCTTACGTGAATTTGATTTAGCATTTCCATCAAAAACGGCAAGTATCCTCAATAGAAGGCGCTCGTTATTTCCTGCGCCAAGAAATATACCTAACATAATAGTGATCCCACTGAGCAGCCATCCTGCTACGAGTAAATTCCATTATTCATTGAGGCCACGAGACTCATAGTTATTCCTGTTATCTATGGATCACCAATACCTTGCAGATAAATACAATGTCTCAAAGTAAACAGAAGTGGTAGAATGCACAGTAATATTCACGGTAATAGTGTTTTCAGATAGTAATGCTGTGATATTTTGATGATGCGCTAATGGCACCTTGAGACATTGTGAAAGGCATCTTACAGTGCTTTGCGACCGCTGGGTGAAAGACGCTTTAAATATGCAAATTATTCCAAGTGCAAATAATTATTATTAATGTTGCTGTCATTTGCTAAACTTGATGAGTGGCCAGGTGGAGGAGACACTGTCTGCTTATTTATTTAGTTACAATACCAACAAGTCACATAACATTGGCAGCATCCCTTGGGAAAAGCACAAACGTTGTTTTAATGTGTAAAGCATGTTTATTCCAAAGTAGATATAAGCCCCACCTTTGAAGCATCTGCAGATATCTTCATGGGTAAGGAATGCGGATGTAGGGCGTGTTTAGGAAAGCAAGCAGCGAGACCAAACTAGATACAAGACCAAAGTCGATACAATAATGTTTAATGAAAGCGCAACAACTGTGCAGGACCACCATGGCCTGAAACCATATTTGGGTTGCGGAAGCCTCTCCCTCAGCATGCCTGGCAAGGTGATGTTGAATAACCCTTGGCAGGACCTTTCCCAAACACAGAGGCGGAAGATGCCCCAGTACTTGTTGCAACGAGAGTGCTCCCATTTTTAAAAACTGTGCCCACCAGGGTATCCTTCCAATCCTGCGGAACCCCTTCCTGCGGACCTGACAGGTGTAACGACGTTGCGCAGGGCAGTCCGCACGCGCACACACAAACGCCACGCTCCATCAGCAGTTCGCTTGAGAAGCCATCTCTGCCCAATGCTTTACCCGGTGTAGGGCTCTGGATCACCCTTTGCGCTCCCTCAACAGACGGCACACCAGGCGACCACTCACGGGGTGCACACACGCACACGTCGCGGAAGGATATTTGCTGTTGTCAGAGTCCTCGGTGACATTGCGAATGCTCTGTTGCACCCAGAGCCGCTGCTGATCCAGCTCCCTCTCCCGTTGCTCCAGATCGTCGAGCTCTTCCTTAATCTCCACGAGCCGGTCGGAGATCTCCTGCGAGTTAGCGCCAGGTCCCACGCCCCTAACGGACGCACGGGCAGCAGCGGGCACAGCGCGATCAACGTGTCGAGTCGTCTCTCGATACCATCAAAACAACGTGGATTCGGATCGTATCTACGCGGCGCTGCATTTGAAGACGCCGTACAGAACCGGTGGGAATATCTTTTTCGAAGGCACAGTCATAGTCAGAGGCGAAAATAAAAAGTCTTAATTTTGGATTCGAACAGGGAGCAAGGGAGTCAACAGTACACAGAGCACAGAATATCTGGGTGGGCAAAGGGGAATTTAGCGACTTCCTAGTGTGCAGTTGTAGACAGGGGACTACAAACAAGAGCCTTGGACGTTGGAATGGGGGAGTGTGTGAAGGAGAGTAGGGTGAGACGAGAGGTAATAGGTAAGAGTGAGTCCATAGAGGATCTACAAGGTGGCAAGTGTGAGTTTGACACTTTCCATGAATCGAAAGTCAACATGAACTATGATTTATTTAATACGAGCCACGGCACAATCGATCGTAACGGCTAATGTTGCCATGGAACCGACACAATTAACTTCAGGTATTTAACTTGCACGCCTATGCCAATATCAACTGGAATGCACCCGATCTCATGAGCTCTCTGAAGCTAAGCAGGCCTGAGCCTGGACAGTGTTTGAAAGGGTGACCATCGTGTACAAACCAGGTGTCATAGGGCTGCAGGGTCAACTTGTTTTCTGAATGGACGAAAGCACATCAGACACTGCCCACTTAGAGCTCCTAAATTCCATTAAGGTTCATCCAGTACCAATTGAGCCCCAAATAGAGCGGAGACAGCCTCTCTATCCCACATCAAGCGGTTGGTGTAGAAATTGCCTGTCGTTATAGCAGGGTCCCCAGAGGGGAGGGTTTGACCAGACCCAATTCCCCAAGTTGAGAAACACTGCTCCTCGACAATCGCACATGACAACTACTCGTATGCAATCTGAATGCTTCATCGTTTAGTACCATGCATCGCTCACAGACATTGGCTTGGAATAAATCAGGCTATAATGTAGGAATACTAAATGTGCGCTTACGCAAAATTAGGTGTTTATAAATAAGTTCTGTTTATAAGCTGACAGATGAAGAGAGAGTTGCGTTTAAGAGCTGCTCTTGCAGGACAGACGTGTTTGTGCGTTACTCCTCTCCGTCGTGATGGAGGCATCGTCAGGCATCGTCAGGCTTTCCATATTCAAAAGCCTAAATCTCAAAAGAGCAGCTCTTAAAAGCGCAATTCCCATACACGAGCAGTGGAAACCTTCACGAATACAATGAGAACAAGAGAATATACTGTGCACTCTGCAATAAGTTACATTCTAAAGAAAGACCCGATTAAAAGTAGCAATAAAAACCTCACAGAAACACCTGAGCAACAACTGTCAGATAAGAGTACTGTAAAAAGGCACAAGGACTGAGAACACAGGGGAGCCGAAACACACGAAATGTGTGTTAAATATCCTAAGGTTTTTTAGTGAAACCCCAACAAGGCAAAGTCAACAAACCGCAAGGAAGGTTAAAACCACAAATAAGCGCCGACTCCACAACTACTAAATGTGTTCAATTCTCCCGGGCAAAGTTCACATGCTTGGTTGACACATCCAACACCCGTGCCGACACATAAATCAAACCATTTGCTTTCCTGCTACAAGAGCTGTCAGTGTGTCGGACAAAGAGATTCATTTTAGGATTTGGTTCACTATAATGAATGTTACGGTTAACTACGACTAGACAAAGGATTATAACTAGACACAGGATTTCTAAATGTTGTCACCAGCTTTCAAGTTGCTTCTTTTCAAAAAGGAGAGGCCAGTCACACTTACGATCTGACTGAAATGGAAACCGCTGGAATTTCCAGGAGCCGCGTGGTCATACCACATCTTACAGCATTTATTACTTTACTGCATTTCGATCTCACCACGTCTGGTCAAAGACATTATCTTATACGAGAAACATATGTACAGAAATCGGGTGACAATTTGTAGATGTAAATCAAAAATTGTATGTTCAGTTTTTTTTTTAAATTAGTGATGCACCATTCTCATGTGTTTTGGGATTATGCCACAAATCATCTGGCATAATGTCCAACGTTTAGCTCATGTTCGGAGCTCCTTGAGGAAATTAATGAATCGCCCTAGGGCCTTATCAGTTCATATAATGCTAATATCAAAGATCTTAACACAGATGTTAAATGTCAACATATTCGACCTTTAAAGTCCATTTCAGCATTGCCCATTATTCGCAGTCAGCAAGTCAGTTGTTACTTAAGCTGGAAGGGACCGTTGAGCTGTGTAGCACTTTTAAACAGTTATCCAGCAGGGAGGGGTAAGCAACTTACAACATCTCAGGGCACGGGGGGGGGGGGAATTTTGCCAGGACAATTAACCTAGACAGCATGTCTTTGGACTGTGCGAGGAAACCGGAGTACCCGGCGAAAACCCACGCGGACACAGACATGACATGCAAACTCCACACAAAGTCACCCCAGCTAGGAATCGAACCTGGGCCCTTCTTGCTGTGAGGCTGCAGCACTACTCACTGTGTCACCCCGAAGATTATTCTGACGATTAAACAGACATATTCGACATACACCGTATCACAACCCTCACTACCCACCACAGAGAGCACTGTAATTCATTACTTCCAGGAGCAGGACCTTTATCAACATTTTATGACTTTTAAAGAGCATACAGTACATGCTTCACCCTCCTCCAACCTTGTTTGTTAAGGTGTGCTTCTTTATTTGTCTGCCTGCATCATGAGTTTTAGAGTCTGTATGCTTTTTCATTCGTTATCAGTACCAGCTTAATCGTGTACAGGGTTGCGGTGAATCCAGAGCCTTTTCCGACAAAGGGTGCAAAGGCAGGGCTCGACGGAGGACGGAACGCCAGTCCATCACAAGGCGTGAGGGGTAATTTATTCAAGCAGGCCGACGAACCTATGCAGCAGCGTGTATTTGGACTGTGGGAGAAAACTGCAGAACCCGGCGAAAACCCACGAGGACACGGGGAGACTATGCAAACTCCGCACAGAAAGGCACCCGAGCTGGGAATCCAACACGGTGCCTTCTTGCCGTGAGGCGACAGGAATACTCAGTGCCCGGTATACAATTTGTACACCTGCGAATGCGGATAATGCCAACGATCCCTGAGTAACCCAAACGCTTCCTCTATCAGTCATTGAATTGACAATGTCTCTCAAGTCCAGTAGGGGGTGTACTGAAAACATGATTGCACGGTTCTGAGTACGACACCTTCTTAAGAAGTACGACACCAGAGAAGCAGCTCACACAGGCTGCCCACTGTTTCAATAAAAGTAAAATGATCCGGAGCAATTTTATAGTCCAATGAATTTAATTGGGAGCAACTAAAAGGTTGTAATCACTCAAAAAAAGGTAGGTTTCTTGGAAGTTGTCAAACTTGCAAAGTGAAAATATTTATTTAGTTTGTGGGTAATTTCTAGTGTTGGGGTGATATAATTTTCCAAGATACGCTAGGAATTTAACGCTATGATGATCATCGTGACAGAATCATTTTCTTTTAACCGTGTAATTTTATTTCACGTAATTATCAATTGATATACGTCAAGAATGAATGAATAAGGCGGTACATAAGCCAGTACGTAAGCCAACATTCCACCCACAGCTGAGCACGATCCCATCTAACGGCGACGCTTTCACAGAGCTGAGCACCTGAGCCCCATGCGTGTGTGCACCTGTCACAGGCGTCGCAACGGCGCTCGAGAGAACGGCTCGTTGCTTCGAGTGGCGGTCGTCTCAAATGCTTGAGAGAACGGCTTCACAGGTCACCTGCAAATGCATGTCTGGCTCCGCAAAGTGACTGCCTACTCGACAAACAACGGGGAAAACGACCACAGGAGTGAGAGCTCTTACATAAGGGCTGCTCTTTTAAAAAGTAAGAGGCAAAGGTGCATCCTCGCAGCTTCATGCTCATGCCATTGCTGGCAGACGGGCCTGTATTACAGGGTGTGCTAGAGAACCCATAGAAAAAATGTTGGCCTACTCTTTCACAACGGACGAATATTTTGGAGGAGGTGGGTGTACCCGCCCTTTAACCAAACCAGATCTGACCTGTCAATCCATTAACTATCGAGTACCCAGCTGTATTGTTGGGTGGTCACACGCTGCTCATCCACCCAAGCTCCATCCTATTTGACTTCCAAGATATAATGATATAAGGTGCATTAGAAAGGTGAAATGGTCAATAGCAATTATTAGATTGTATATTAATAGACATAAATGTGCGTGAAGGAAGAGATAGCAGTCTCACTTCCACTGGATGCTGTTCTTGGACTTCTTTTCAATGAGGCCGATGCCCTCCAGCACGTTGGTGATGTCGTATATTCGGCGCTTCTGTCGTACAGCAAGAGTATCTGCTGCCTGCAAACACAGTGGACATTCACAGTCTGGTTTAAGGCACAAGTGATCTGTTCATAAGCAAACGCACACAATGACAGGACACATTCACTGCACAACATTTCTTGTGCTTGTTTGTTATATGCCACAGCCAATACAGATTAAAACTTGAAACGTTTCTCTAGCAATAAAATCTACCGCCTGCAATCACAGTTGATATTCAATTTGGTGTAAGAGCCAAGCGGTCTGTGTTATCAATAAAGACCCCCCAAAACTCTGTAATTATTTATCAAACCATTGCTCAAGAGAGACCCTATAGAGGTAAACTGGCCTACTCTTCCACATGAGTGAGGCAACTTGTCAGCGGTGGGAGTACCCACAGTTTACCCCACCATACGTAATTGGCTGATCATCTGAGATATAACCATCTATACTGCTCTCTGGACAGAGACGGAAGCTTTTAAGAAACTTGCATCACTGCGTCAACTGCCGTGCCAGTAGACCAAACTGAACTGACGACTTCTGGATTGCAAGTCTAGCGTGTCAACCTCTACACCCATGGCATTATTCAACTTAAAAATGCATTTATACAAACAATAGACAATATATTGTACATATTACAAGCGTTTAAACATAAATGTAAGTACAATAAAGATGAACCAGTCTCACTTCTACTGGATGCTGTCCGTGGAATTCCTCTCAACAAGGCCAAATAACTCCATTGAAAAGGACATCACTTTAATCAGAATCCTGCTACTGCCTCCACCATGGGAGGCGAAACATCGCAAAGGAGAGAAGAGGACTTCTCTACATGGCTATCTCATAACAGCAGCTCTCAAGAGCAATTCATCAGCAATACAAAGACATTTGTACCATGAAAGTTATCCCACTTACGTTGACACCAAATTCTGCCCAGCCCCATTGTTTAGGACGAGAATGCAGAACCCGTGGGGCAGTGAGGGCCAAAATGTAAAAGGTCAAAACGTGCAGGGTCCTCGAGGTGACGAGATGCACAAAGACGGGAAGAAACACGCAGAGAAACACGACAGCGCAGCAGTCGACTCCACCACAGCCGCAGGGCAGAGCTACATTAAAGCAGGCTTCTGTAATGATCACGCATTAAGCTACAGATTATCACTCATGCTGCACTACTCGCAGCGTTTAATTGCCGTACATTTCCAAGAGCAGTAATGACAATCATTAGAGTGGTCACAGCTGCGTTATTTTAATTATCTGCCCCAGCGTAATTTCACTGATTCTATTTGGCTAGTGCCAAATAGACAATGAAGCGCCATTTTTTTAAGGCATGGTATTGTGCTCGGGAGATCGGTTGTAGCACGGTGGTTAAAGTACTGCGCTATGAACCTGGCGATTTTAATTCCTGGCTAAGGCATGTGACATCAGAATGGGTACTGAGCTTCCTTCCTTCACCAACATGCACTGACCAGTTTGGTGAACTGTGGGGCACCACTCATCTGTGTGTCATGAGCATCTCTACACGTTTTCCGTACAGCTATAGAACTATGCACACCTTGTAACCTAGATAAGACACAAATAAACTAAAGTTGTAGTCAGTTGTGCACTCAATAGGCTCTACGGTGTGGGCGGATGGCTCTTGCCAAAAACGCCTGGCAACACGACCACAAGCTGGACTCTGCAGATGAGCTTGAGTCAAAACTGGTCCAGAGTTTCTCTGCTTCAAAAGAGTAAAGGTCCAGAAGACTCAGACCGACAGATAATAATATACATTTTCATGTGGAGATAATCCATCTCATCATCAGCCAGGGTTACTCCACAGATAATAATAATCTACTTTCGTAACGCGCGCATTTTTTCCGGGCGCGTTGCACCCGTTGATTCGGAGGCGCGGAGCCCTGCTCAGTCGGTTTGTTTTGAGTCGGTGAAGAGGTGACTTTTTAAGAGTTTTTTTGAAGGCTGTGGGGGACTGTGTTTGACGCAATAGGTGTGGCAGGCCGTTCCAGGTTGTGGGGCCGAGACCGAGAATCGGATAAAGGACTCCTCAAACTGCCCGCTGACTTTTGTCCACTAACTTATTGTTATTCACGATCCTATGCGACAGCACACGAGCTCCCTGTAATCTGAAGATGCCCTAACAGCAATTATCTGTGAGTGATGTGCACTTGTGGGGCAGCAGAGGTCCCACGCCGTGCACAGCTCTGGGGAAACGCGAATCTCTGCACGGTGCACATGCAGCCGCTTCAAAAACCTTGCATCCTATAAATACACAGCTGTGAATTACGCACTGCTGTAATACACCGTAGTGCTGGATCACTGCACCATTAAAAAGATTTGCATCACCACACGCAATGTTCCTCAGGATCGTTTCCACAGCGTCAACGCCAACAGTGAACAAGGGCATCTGAAATCATGAATTCTAAAGAATAAACTGCTGAAAATTAAGAGACTTAAGAGGAGCAACACTCAGCATCGTTACCCTTCGTTTCAAGCAAGTGAGCGGCATTATGTGACGTTAGCATTTCATTGGAAATATAAAACATATTCCATTATCACACAAATACAGCACTCAAAAGACCTTGCGGAGCTCAATGAAAATGCAAGGGGCTGTGTAAGAAAATGGGCAACTGTAATTTAACATCGCGCTTCGAAGAATCGCAAAGAAGAAGATTGGTTAATCAGCGCACCTCACAGTAATGCTATTAACTGTCCAATTTTCTAAAACAATATTCCAATTATACGCTATTAAGAAATACTATGCCAATCTCAACACGCAATGACCCAATGAAACTCCACTGGCCACTTACTGACACAAGTTGCGCCTTAGTTAACTACCAGCGTGCTTTTTGTCCATTTAAAAGCGCTGTCATTTAGATTTGAAAAAATTAAGGTGCAGTACTGCAATATCCTAGCTAACGCCACTGCTGGCAGAGAAACCTCCACTAGAGGGAGCTCTAGACAGCCCCTTGTAAAAGAAAATTGGCCTACTTTTGCAAACTGGCTAGACGTCTTAAGTGTGTTAATGGACTAAAAACGTTAATGACCAACTAACACTTGTAACAAGTGCAAATACAACACAAAGCTTTGCAGGTGTGGGGGGTAAAACCTCTCATCTGGCAACGGGGTGCCGCGGTTAAATCCCCCTTCGCGTTCACTTGTGGAGTGAACCTAGGGGTGCGTTACACAGAGAACGAACCGAGCTCTAATTCCTGTTCCTTTATTTAACAACAGTCGCCTCATCTTTGCGATCACCACAGTTTAGATTTTATTGTGATTAGCAAAACAAGGAAGGGAGCTGCGTGGAGTAACAGGCGCAGTCGATTCATATTCAATTCAATTCAACTTTATTTGTCAACTCTACCATATGTACAGGACATACAGAGAATCGAAATACCGTTTCTCTCAGACCCCGGCGTTGT
>JAZEWU010000008.1:977475-989399 GCA_036362915.1 Geotria australis | reverse complement strand
GCCTTAAAGGCAGCGGGCATTGGCCTCTCTTCTTGCTCCAGACTGAGGGGCTTCTGGCATCTGTTGAGCTTCTGGACATCGTTGTCTTTCAACTCGGCTTAGAAGTGTTTGGTAGAATGTGCAGGTAATACCAAGTATTACTTGACAGGGATCGCGACGTGAACGCTTCTACCTTGATCCCCATTGTGACCCCATGCTACAGATAGACAGCCCCTGATGATGCCTCCAACGTGGCAGACGAAACGTCGCGGAGAGCAGAGGAACGCTCCACACGGCTATGCCATAAAACAGCTCTTGAGAGCAATTGTTATCCATCGAGCCGTGCAAACCTACATCAATACACAGCTAACGCATCGTTAACGATTTCAGCAGTTATTCTGGCTTCGGGCACACTTGGCCAGATACGTGTGAAAACCAATCCATATTTACTCCGTGTGTTTTCTTGTTGATTTCTTGTGTGAAGAACATCCAGAGATAGACTGGACAATTTGTCCTGAGCCAGAAATGTGCAGACGCCCCCCGCCTCTCTACGCAGTAAATATAGAAAGTGTTTGGCTAGAGGGGGGGCCATGAGGGGGCAGTGCTGAAATCGGCATCGATCTTCCTTTGACTCTCGAAGGCAATTCTGAAGATTTTAATAAGATATTTTAAGAAAATATCTCAAACAATTCAGGTCGCGGTGAGCCGGAGTCTATCCCGGCAGACACAGGGCGCTAGGCATAGCTGTACCCTGGATAGAACGGCAGACCATCACAAGGCACCGGGGGCGATTTTAGTGAGCAGGGCAATTAACCTAGGCAGCAGCATGTCTTTGAACTGTAGGAGGAAACCGGAGTGCCCGGCGAAAACCCACGTGGACACGGGGAGAACATGCAAACTCCACACCGAAATGCACCCGAGCTGGGATTCGAGCCTGGTTCCTTTCAGCTTAAATAAAAACTGGCTGACATTTAATTCAACCGTCCATACCTCCGTCCCCAGCGATTCGGACATGCTACCTTGTGCCATTCTATACCGTGTAACTTCCGTAAGCTGCCTTCACTAAGCCACCCACGTTTTGGGATTTTTTTTTTAAATGCCTTCAGTGTTAGAAATTTTTCCACGCGCAAGGGGAAAAAAAACAACCCACGACACAGATCGTCTGTCTGTCCGTCTGGTCCATTCACCGGCACACAAAGCTCGTTAACAAAGTGGCTGTGTTTTGTTTTTTTGGGGGGGGGCTATTACATATTTATTGTGGCGGATTCACTTGACCCGCAGGCCCGCTACACAATGGGATAAATCAGGAGACCTTCAGCAGCACACGCGGGCAGATGGCGTGCTTTGGCGCCTTGCTGACCCGTGCTAATGGGAGTGGAGGTTGTAAGCGGGGGGAGGAAGTTGAAGAGACGATACAGGGACAGAGAGTAGCCATCCATCCATCCATTTTCTATACCGCTTGTCCTGGTGAGGGTCGCGGTGGCTGCAGTCCAAGGAGAGTGGACCAGACATCCCTTTTCTCAGCAACAGATTCCAGCTCTTTCTGGGGGGGATTCCCAGGCCAGCCGAAGGATATAATCCCTCCAGCGTGTCCTGGGTCGGCCTGTAGGTCTCCGCCCAGTGGGAGTAGCGTTGCCTCCTTTTCCACAAGCCAGACGTAGTTTTCCAGTCAGCACCAGCTCCTCATCTATCTTGCACAGAGTTGTGAGAGAGAACACGGGAACGCAGAATCTCACTGCCATATGTACCTTACGTGTATGTGATAAAAAAACTTGACTCGACTTGATATAGGCCTGGTGATGCCGTCACTTGTTCTCTATTGGCGTAATGATGTACGTTTTCACGGCTTGATGTACAAGAATCGCTCTCAAGAGCTGCTCTTTCAGAATAGCCGTGTCGAGCGCTTCTCATCTCTTCGTCGCAACGTTTCGCCGCTCACGATAATAATAATCATAGCATTTTATATAGCGCCTTTCACCCGATGATGCCTCCATTCTCAACACTCGTTCCTTGGCATCCAGTTTCTCTGTGGAACAACCACTTTAGGCTTCACACAAAGTGGCACTAATTTTACAAACCCCACAGAATGTATGGGCTGAACTCGTGACCTTATGACTGCCAGTCAAGCGCTCTAACCAGAGCGGCCTGCAAAATTGACTTTGAATTTATCGTCATTGCCATCACCGTAAGCCATGATCAATCCACTGCTGGATGAAGAAGACCTCCCCAAGGTCTGGCTGACTGGCTGAACTGAGTGAAATTATTGTTCAAGGTGCGTTCAACCTGCCAGCTGTGTTCGTGAAACAATCTGGCGAGCTGCGGCTGATAATCATATCATTGGTGCCAACACATCAATCCGTACATTGTCAGAAACCACTCAATCCTGCACAGGGTTGCGGTGAGCCGGAGCCTATCCCAGCAGACACAGGGCGCAAGGCAGGACCATACCCAGGATGGGACGCCAGTCCATCATAGGGCACCGGGGGAAATGTAGTCAGCAGGCCAATGAGCCTGTACGGCAGCATGTCTTTGGACTGTCGGAGGAAATCGGAGCACATGTAAACTCCACACAGAGAGGCCCCCCAGCCGCGATTCGAACCGGGGCACTTGTTGCTGTGAGGCGGTAGCCCTGCTCACCGCTACGCCACTGGCCAACGCATCGGCGGAGTCATCCAGCTCCACAAAGGCCGCTCCACGGAGCCGTGTAGGCGTCACGACGTTTTCCACCTCATTTAACACTGCCCACAGAAAGCCGATGCACGTCACCGGGCCACCAAAGAGTGCCGGACCCAGTGGAGGCTCGGGCTGGCGATTTAAATAAGTCCATTGTTTGCAATTCGCGCAGGCGACAATGAAAGCATCTGGTGGCCAGCATTGTGACACGCCGGCGACAAGATGAGTGCTTTTGGCAGACACAGATCACCGCACTGTGCTCTGGCATGCATCGCCATGGAGCGACTGGTGCTTTACACAGAAGGGCGCCGGATAAATTGCCGTTGACCTTCCAGTATCGCACGGTCGCACACTCTCAGCCAGTGGCGTGGCCATCGAGTGTGCAGGGGGAGGCGAACGAGTGAGCAGGTGGTTCAGCCGCACTGGGGAACACGGGGCCCAAAGCCGAAAGAGATTTGTCTTGTTGCAACCGTGAGACACGTTCTTCTGATAATTCCTGTTGATGACGTTGTACTTTAGGGAATAGTGCTGGCTCTGAAGTGTCAGAAGAGTAATCATCAATAAGTGGGAAGTAACACTGACATCACACATTAAAGCTTCGGTGTTGTGCAGATCGATTCGATTCTTCGAAGCGTGATGGTTATATGACAGTTTCCCATTGCAACAAGTTCTTCTTTAGTTGCAGACAGCCAGCCCCTCAACATTTAGAGATATAATAGTCAGTGCCGGCCTTAAAGGCGGCGGGCATTGGCATCTCTTCTTCCTCCAGACTGAGGGGCTTCTGGCATCTGTTGAACTTCTGGACATCGTTGTCGTTCAGCTCGGCTTCGAAGTGTTTGGTAGAATTTGCAGGTAACACCAAGTATTACTTGACAGGGATCGCGACGTGAACGCCTCTACATTGATCCCCGTTGTGCAGATAAAATGTGCGTTTATGAAGGAGTCGAATCCGGTACTCTCAGTGAGGACATACATAGATGCAAATACTGTACAATTTAATGTTGAAAATGTGTCAAATTTGTTGCATTACTTTCACGACCTTTCAGTGTATTCGAAGCAGCCTTAATCATTTAATGTTTTTTGTTCCTTTGGTTTTTATTTATTTTTCATTGTTGACATGCCGTTCTCTTCGCGGCCCTTGTGCAGCGCTTTGTGACCCTCGGGTGAAAGGCGCTATATAAAACGCTATTATTATTCTTTGCGATTCTTCGAAGCGCGATGTTAAATTACAGTTTCCCATTTTCTTACACAGCCCCTTGCATTTTCATTGAACTCCGCAAGGTCTTTTGAGCTGCAGAGGTTAGGTAGTAGAGCACAGACAAGGCAGTGTTCCATAGTATGGTCTGCTTCTCCACATTCACAGGTGGTTGGGCCGGTCTTGTAGCCCCATCTGACCAAAGCATCTTTTGATCGTCCCGTTCTAGTTCTCAGGCGGTTGAGTGTCTTCCACTGAATCCATGGTGCATCTGAGCCAGGAGGGAAGTCTTCAGCAGGTGGGATTCCCATGCATCGCAGGAATCCCGCTTCCAGAGCTTGCCAGCTCACAGGGTAGTTTCTGCTGTAATAGTAAACATCTATCTATCTCTATCTATCTTGTTTTGCCTTTACCTCCCTTTAAATGGGCATTATTTATTTTCCAAATTAAGTTGTTTTCTAGGACTGTAATCGTAAAACTGTACCGGCAACACGGAGTACAATTCTGCGCGCTGGTGAGTCACTGTACACTCAGCGTGGAAAAAACACAGTCATTTCTATAAGCGTGGTCAATTTATCTGCAGAATGTCTGCCCTTGATAAAACAAAAAAACACGGCGTTGAGTCACTCTTGATGACATGTGGAAAACACGGGTCGAACGGCAGTGCCACGTGTTTGTGTGAAAATTATATAATAATAATTATAGCATTTATAGAGCGCCTTTCACCCGAGGGTCACAAAGCGCTGCACAAGGCTGCGGAGAGAACGACATGTCAACAACAACAGAGCACGGAAATCGAGGTCGTAGGGTGAAACATTTCGAGGCGTTACAGCAACGTACGCACGGTTGGCGTGGGTCGAGCTTGCAAGCTCACCGGGTAATTTTCTGCTGTAATAATTAAACATCTATATCTATACAAATGAACTCTGATCAGAACGTCGCGGGATTGTCAAGGATTGAGGGCGCTAGGATTGCTGCCCCTTAGCGGCACGAGTTCGTAATTCAGTCAGTCAGTTGTATCCAACATGGAAGGAACGACTAAATAGCCCCCGGTGCCCTGCGATGGACTGGCGTCCCATCCTCGGTGTTCCCCTGCCTTGCGCCCTGTGTCTGCCGGGATAGGCTCACCGCGACCCTGTACACTTGTACAGGATTAAGCGGTTTCTGAAAATGGAAATGAATGGAAACATAGTTTTGTCACTTTGAGAGTTCCTTCAAGCGAGTTCGTGAGGTGCCTTGACAATCGCTGCCCTCTAGTGGCAGCACGCATGGTTCGACGTGTGATGAGAATTGCTTTTAAGAGCTGCCCTTTCGGAATAGCCGTGTCGAGCGATCCTCCTCCTCTTCGTTCGCGACGTTTCGCCTCCCACGTTGGAGGCATCTTCAGGCTAATGAGCCTAAGAGGAGCTCTTGAGAGAAATTCAAACTGCGCTCGGCTCCGTAAAGCGGCTGGGTCAAGCCTGGTATTCTCTCTCACTTACTCCCCTGCTAGGGCGGCACGGTGGCGTAGTGGGTAGCGCTGCCGCCTCACAGCCAGAAGACCCCGGGTTCGTCTCCCGGCTCGGGTGCCTTTCTGTGTGGCGTTTGCATGTTCTCTCACCGTGTCCGCGTGGGTTTTCGCCGAGCACTCCGGTTTTCCTCCCACAGTCCAAATACACGCTGCTGCGTAGGTTAATTGGCCAGCGGACTACATTCCCCCCGGTGCCCTGTGATGGACCGGCGTCCCATCCTGGGTATAGCCTTCCCTTGCGCCCTGTGTCTGCCCGGATAGGCTCCGGCTCACCGCGACCCTGTACAGGATTAAGCGGTTTCTGACAATGGATGGGCAAATGACAATAGCTCTTAAGCGTTGCCACCCTGAGAGAAGAGCAATTGTAACAAGAGTTAATTATTTGACATCCGCCACTCACTTCAAATGAATATCTGTTTATGAGGACACGTCAGGCGCTAAGAGCCGCTAACCTTACGCCACACTCAGAGGTGGCCACCGGCAAGCGAAACACCTGGCCTGGGCACGTGGAGTTGTGCGTATCTGGGTCCCCCTGTATCTCGCCGATCGAATGGGGAGGGAGGCCCTACTGAGTGACCGGCTCACAGGAAGGAAGCCGCAACTCAAAGGCCGGAAAAGCTGAAACAGAGGCGCATAGGCGCAGGAGCGCGGCACAGCTGCTAGCTCGCGACTCACGCCCAGAAACAACGCAGAATCAGCAGGGGGGTGGCTGTGCAGCGGTTACAACTGCAGCCGCACAGAAAGAAGGTTACTGACCGAGGCGGTTCGATTCCCGCCTCGGGTGCCTTTCTGTGCGGAGTTTGTGTGTGTGTGTTCGCGTGGGTTTTCGCCGGGGACTCTGATTTCCTCCTACAGTCCAAAGACATGCTGCTGCCTAGGTTAATTGGCCTGCCGCCGGTTGCCCTGAGATGCTATAACCTGCTTACCCCTCCCCGGCTGGACAACTGTTAGACAGAGCTGCACAGCTCAATGGTTCCTCGCAGCTTCGATACAAACTGAGTGGCTTCTCCAAAATACACACACACACACACGTAGTCCGTCCGTCCATACATCCATTGCCAGAAACCGCTTAATCCTGTGTGAGCCGGAGCCTATCCCGGCAGACACAGGGGCGCAAAGCAGGGCTATGCCCAGGATGGGACGCCAGTCCATCACAGAGCACCGGGGGGAGGAATTTAGTCCAAGGCGTTCCACCGTTGGCGACACGAGGGAGCGGGCGGGTGTCGCTAATTGCGTTCGTATTTTACGCTCCGCACCAGGAGCAAGGAGGAGATGGGGAGAGAAAGCAGAAAATCTCGGCTGTTCTCCGGGTCGTAGGTCACGCCGAGGCAGGACAAACAGCGCCGCGTGTTTATCACGCCAAGGAGCCGAAGCACCCCTCGCCCGGCCCTCTGGAAAAATGAGCAGGCACCAAAAATAGAAAGACGCGCGACGTTGCTCTTCCCCAGAAACGCAGCTTGCAGCGGCGGCCACTGTCGGGCTGCCCGGACAGCCATCGGCGTGTCTAAGACGTGGCTGATACACCCACTCGGAATGTCTAGATGCGACCAAGAGACTCGCACGGTATGGATGTTGTCGAGACACATCACAGCATGTCTCGATGTGGCTAAGACTCCCACGTGCGTATCTAGATCTTCTTTGCGATTCTTCGAAGCACGGCGGTCAGCTTCCGGACATCGTTGTATTTCAGCTCGGCTTCGAAGTGTTTGGTAGAATTCGCAGGTAATACCAAGTATTACTTGACAGGGATCGCGACGTGAACGCTTCTACCTAGATGTTGCGAAGAGACGTCCATAGCAGACACCCGCAGCATGTCTAGATGTGGATAAAACACCCCCTAGGAATGTCCAGATGATGATGCTTCCAACGTGGGAGGCGAAACGTCTCGAGGGAAAGCGAGGGAGATCACTCAGTGACACGGCTATCCCGAAAGAACAGCTCTGAAGAGCAACCACCGATGACCCCCGCTGCTGTAAGTGTAACAATAAGCTAAGGCTGCAATTGCATACTTGAAACTTCCGTAACAAATCACACCAACAGTTTGTATTATTACTATTATTTTTACGTCTTAATTTAAAAAAAAACCCACGTCTCTATAGATGCCCGGGAAGCTAATAAGGGAGCGCTTTAGATCTTATGGTGCATGAATAATTTACGAGCCGCCGTGTTCATGAATGCGCGTGAAATATTCATGAGCGTGCCACCGAGCCGGGAGCGGGTAGTGCAGTTGTTAGCGCACTGCCGAGTTCGGTTCCCTCTCACGGCCGACACCAGTGACGGTTTATCTCAGCCGATTGTCGGCCTCGCCTAGGTCGACTCGGCCCCAATTGAGTACCTGGTACGGTGTGTAAACATCGCAACTCGGGAGAGAAACGGGGCCGGGCGTGGTGCTGGCCAATCACGCAATCGCGGATTTGCCGAACAGGCGTGTTGGTAAAGTGTAACTGTAATAACGAGGGGAAGCACACAAGACTTGATCTCACGTATATTTGTAAAAAAAACAAAAAACCGTTTATTCAATTCGGGTTAGGCCAATGCAAATTTCCAGTGGCCCAGACAAAAGGGAGCGACTCCACTCGGCTATAAACACGAGGCTGTCTGAGCACACGACCTGAGGCCTACGACACGCGTTTCTGAAAAAAATGAACCACTGCGGTGCAGTGGAGGTGCGTTGTTGTTCTATCCACTGCTGGCTAGGGTCGCGGCGAATTGGCCAATATAACATCATGATGTTTAGGACAGTGCCTGGCGAGTTGGTGCTGGCTTACCCCCCAACACCTCTATGCAGCTTGCTGCAGCACCTTGGGACTTTGTGGGTGAAAGGCGCTACTACTATATAAATGTAATAAATCATCATAGTAATTTATCATTGTGCGCCTGCTTTTTAAGCGTTTTTATTCTTTGCTCCGTTCTTTCCTCCCCCCCCCCCCATGTATAACCGCAACATTCGTGGACGGGCGAAGTGAGGCTCTGGCGCGAAATCAGCGTCGTGCTATCCACATAATTTCCCATAAAATTGATTAATTACCTGACAGCCCGAGTGCACGCAGACCAAGTGTTGCCGGGAGGTGTCACATCACAATTTAACGTGCCCGCCTCACGGCTCGCGAGCTGGAGCCGAGACCGATCGGGAGCGGTGTGCCAGTCCACACGGCAGCCTTCATCAAACCCCCCGCTGCCTGCAAAAAGGAAAACACGACGCGGGCAGATCGATAACTCTCGCGACGGATTGCAACGCGCTGCAACCCGACGATTCCCGTCGATCGATGCGATTGAAGTTGCCAAAAAAAATAAATTAGCCGCGACGGATCTCGGAACGTCGCCAGCGATTTGACGAGAAACTGTCACACCACCGCGCCCCGAGCCTCTCCTCTCGACTCGCCGTGCTTCGAAAAATCGCAAAGAAGAAGTTCGGTTTTATATCGTTGGGCGATTAAACTTCAATGACGACGATGATGAAGCACGAGAATCCAGCGAACGCGAGGGTTACAGACCGAATGTGCGGCGGCAGTGCCACGCGGGGGGGTTACAGCAAAAAAAGCTTCGGGGGCCTCAAGCGGCTCAAGGGCTGCGTGGATTTTATGAAAAAAAAAACAAGCGTGCCCGGAACGGCACGGTAGCGCAACATCACAGCAAGAAGCAACTGGTTCGATTCCCGGCACCGGGTGCCCGTGTGGGTTTTCGCCGCGTACGCCGGTTTCCTCCCACAGCCTTCTAACTGAATAATCCCAAATGCTCTGCGATGGACTGGCGTCTCATAGTGGGAATAGCCCTGTGTTACATCCTGTGTCTGCCGGGACAGGCTGCGGCCCCCCCCCACCGCGACCCTCTGCAGGATGAGCCGGGTCCTGATAATGAGTGGAATCGGCATATTTCACACCTTTTCATCTCCATATTTATTTATCCATTTTTGTCAATTACGTGCAATGCTGTGTGTAGATGGCTATTTTTGGTTGTTTTCGTTTGGTTAATTCGCCGTGTTTTATTTTGTGTCTCAGGAATCCCGTAAAGAGCCTGCGAGCTCACTGGGTATTTTTCTGCTGTATTAATAAACACCTATCTGTCTATCTATCGACGTGATGGATGACAATAAACGGACATTCCTATCCACACCCTTCACTCACGCGACTGCCAGGGCCACCGAACAGGTTCTGGGGGGAATGAGGTCACTTCAAACGAGGAACAGAAAGCACCACGAATTGAGGGACGGAGTAAGACAGGGGACAGTGACAAGGCTAAATTAAACTGCTGTATTTATGATCTATGTCCTATGGTTTATCGTGGTTGCTTGACTCTCAGTTTATCTGTCCTGATGTTACTGACATGCCGTTCTCTGCGCGGCCTTGTGCGGCGCTTTGTGACCTTCGGGTGAAAGGCGCTCTATACATGCTATTATTATTATTAAGGAGCAGTGTAAAAATAAAGACAGCTTTCCCGGCAATGAACAGCTACGGAGGGCAATTCTCAAAATACACATGTATGAGAATTGCTCTCCAGAGCTGTTCTCTCGGGATAGCCGTGTCGGGTGTTCCGTCGTCTCCTTCGCGACGTTTCTCCTCCAGCGTGGGAGAGAGAAGGAACACTCGACACAGCAATACCGAAAAAGAACTGCTGGGGAGGGCAATTCTCAGAATACACCTCGGAATAAATTAAAGGGCGGCACTGGTGCCAACGCAGCGGATGATGTCGCTTTAATAGATTCCGCAACGGGGGGAAATAGAACATTTATGGAGATGGACATTTGGGGGCAAAAAAAACTGCACTGCCATGGAGTGCAAGATGTGCTGATGAGGGATTTGTGTGCGAGTTTGTGAGCGAGTCCATTGGGGAGCGGTGGCGCAGCAGTTAGCATACTATAAAATCAACGACCTAACTTCGATTCCCACTCACGGACAAAACACTATCTCCCCGTGTTTCTCCCTGTCTCCCTGTATTCTGTCTGTGTCTCCCCGTGTCTCCCTCTATCACCCCATGTCTCCTCGTGTCTCTGTCTCTGTGTTTCTCTCAGTTCTGTATAGGACTTTTCAGCAAAAGGAAAGTCTGGAAATGACTCCCATCATCATCAACAGCAACATCCCCACAGGTGGTAGTGAAGCGGGAGCTTGGTCCTAGGACAAAGCTCTCGGTTTACAGGTCAATCTATTTCGCTATCCTCACCTATGGTCATGAACTTTGGGTAATAACCTAGAGGCCGACCCAGGACACGCTGGAGGGATTATATCCTTCGGCTGACCTGGTAACGCCTGGGAATCCCCCAGGAAGAGCTGGAATCTGTTGTTGAGGAAAGGGATGTCTGGTCAACTCTTATTGGACTGCTGCCACCGCGACCCTCACCAGGACAAGCGGTTTCGAAAATGGATGGACGGATGGACATTTTCTCCCCGTGTCCGCGTGGGTTTTTGCCGGGTACTCCGGTTTCCTCCCACAGTCCAAAGACAAGCTGCTGCATGGATGGACCAAACGCCTCCTGAGTAAATTGCCCCAGGTGCCCTGCGATGGACTGGCGTCCCATCCTGGGTATAGCCCTGCCTTGCGCCCTGTGTCTGCCGGGATAGGCACTGGCTCACCGCGACCCTGTACAGGATTAAGCGGTTTCTGAAACTGGATGGATGGCCCAAACCCTTTCGTCCTTGATGCACCTCGCTGCAAATTAGGAAGCCGGAATGCCTCTCACAACAAACAGCAGAGACATTCCATTCTGATTCCTTGGCCTCGCGTTATCGCGGGCCATCTGCTCAATGGATTAAGTCTTACAGGTACGCATTACACAAAGCTGTTCCGCAGCATTGCAAGCAGACGACTCTGTGCGTGACGCATGCAGCCCCGCTTCAGTCCCTGTTTGCTGTGAAACGATGTTATTTGTTTAAAATGTCCACACACTGATTTATATAACAGATACCTGGCCTCGGCTAGGATGTCCACAATAAAATTAACTCGTAGGCTTTCATGACCAATGTTAGGATGTCCACAATGTCTAAGCAGAAAGAGGTCAAAAGGACTCCTTGGCGCCGTGTCGCCTCCCACGTTGGAGGCATCCTCAGGCGTTCTCAAACTCAGGCATTGCAGGCATCCTCAGTCGCGTGAAGCCAGAGCCTATCCCAGCAGACACTGGGCGAATGACAGCGCTATACCAGGCATGGGATGCGAGTTCATCACAGAGTACCACGGGGAATGTGTTTATTCATTAATGCTACTGTTTAAAAATCTGCTTTGGCATTCGCTTTTGTAGATCTCCTTTGAAATAGACCGGCAGTCTCCAAGGGCCTCTTACCTGCCTATAAATCAAGATACCACTTACGACCTATTTGCTGGTGACACCGATGGCTTTAGACCATGATGACTTCTTGATCTTGACTTATTTCCCAATCAATAAAAGCACATTACGCGGAAATCTGTTTTATAGTCCTACTGCCAGACGAGACGCACTGCTCACCGTTAGGGTTATGAATGGATCTCCAACCCCGAACACGATGTGGATAGCTGATCTAAAATATAAAATACAGCGGAGAGAAATATAAAATGTATGCAGATTTACAAGGGTGGTTTAGCATTGTAATCTGTATCATG
>JAZEWU010000008.1:920512-977352 GCA_036362915.1 Geotria australis | reverse complement strand
CAAATATTGAACGAATGTGTCATGATCATGAGACAAGATCGATCCTCCACCAATGATATACGCATTAGGTCACGCATACATTCATCTATTACTTGATTAGGTCACGCATACATGAAACCATTACTTGATGATGTCTGCAGCGGGAGGCGAAACGTCACGTAGGAGAGAGAAGGAACGCTCGACACGGCTATCCGAAAAGAGCAGCTCTTGAGAGCAATGCAACATTCACTTGTGAATCAAATCATTTCCCCCCGAATCGTGACAAGTCAGGATTTCACGTGATATTGAAGAAGGGCCATGGCACCAAATCGTTACCCATGACTATAGGGGAAGGGGGGGGGCGGGAAATGTTTTGATAATTTGCGGGATAATCTATTGTAATTGCGGTTGATTGCCACGAGCGGGTCATTATTATGATGGGGGTTTAGTTTTGAGCGGAGTGATTGCACCTGTTTGAAGGTGGTGGCACGTGCTGGGGATCATTGTGAACGTGCGGCATCTGTGCAAAACCAATACGGGATAAACGAATAGGCCGCACGGTTCTCTGTGCAAGCTTCAGGTTTTCAATATCACGATTCTTAAATATCACGGTTTTGAATTTCGGGCGGCACGGTGGCGCGGTGAGTAGCGCTGCCGCCTCACAGCAAGAATGACCCGGGTTCGAGTCCTGGCTCGGGTGCCTTTCTGTGTGGAGTTTGCATGTTCTCCCCCGTGTCCGCGTGGGTTTTCGCCGGGCAGTCTGGTTTCCTCCCACAGTCCAAAGACATGTTGCTGCATGGCTTATTTGGCCTGCGAACTAAATCGCCCCCGCTGTCCTGTGACGGACTGGCGTCCCATCCTAGGTACAGCCGTTGCTTGTGCCCCATGTCTGCCGGGATGGGCTCCGGCTCACCCTGACCCTGTACAGGATTAAGCGGTTTCTGACAAAAGACGGTTTTGAGTTTCGTGTCACTTATCCGGGGTACCTAACCACCGTGACATCGACGCGTTTACTGTACCATAGTCTTCCTTTTTAAGGACACGACAAGTTGTTACTTGGCGAGCGGTTATTTGACAACGCGTGGAATCCGCGTGGGATCGCGAGGCGTCGGACGGTCGGCGTGTGGGGAAGGAGAGTTAATAGCCACACGCCTCGTCGGTTGTACAAGTCAGTTTTCATTCCACCCTTCCACTTGCGCGATGCCACCGGTGGTCCCCGTGCGGTCACCAATTGACCACAGGCAATGCTTCAAACGGACGCTGGGGACGGGAACAGCGGGGCTAACGCAATCTCAGAGGTTAATTACCACCGTAGACAAATGATTTGCAAACTCGCGTCAGCCAGCGCACACAACGTTAAGAGCCCCAACAAATCTCCGGGGCGCTGTTGGAATCGCGGTCGAGCGATGCAGCCTCTTTACGACGTTGACAATGTCGCCAGAGGCCTGGCCGTTGGGAGTGCTTGCTGGGTGCGAAGAGTTTTAAACTTTAATGCCACCGTGAACGATTTAGTAGTGGCTGGGTGGCGGAGTGGTAACATCCGTGCACTCACTGGAGGTAGGTCGTGTCCGCGGGCTGTTAGATTCTCGCCTCGGACGATTTTCTGCGTGAATGGGGTTCCTTCGGTTTCGTCCCACAGCTAAAAAAAACACTAATTCAGTGGTTCCCAAAGTGTGCGCGAACTCACAAGGGCGCCGCGGGATATTCCAAATATTCGAAATTTGCCAGATATTTTCTGACTTTGGGCGCCGTGGAAAAAAACCTGATACACTAAGGGCACCGTGAACCGAGAAAGTTTGGGAACCACTGCACTAATTAATTGTCCTATAACATCATAAAAAAAATAGGACGCAGTGTCTGGCAAATGTTGACGGCGGCTAACCGCGTGGTTGCCTTCGCCTTCCCCCTCGCCTCTTCACGGTTTTCTCGTGCCTCTCAGAGTCGTTCTCTCTGCAAATGACTGAATACCGTGCCACAAGTTATAACATGTAATATTTAAGGTATTATTAGAACGTGTGTTGCTTCGCGTACGCTTAGCGCCACGGCTCTGATCAGTGCTCGCCATCGTCGGCGACATTTACGCGTCGCAGAATCTCGTAACACCACTGTCGTGGTATGCAGAGTCGGATTTTTGTTACGGTACCATATCAGTCACTTATCCCACCGTCACATTTCCACGACGACCGACCGCGCGCACACACACACAGCGCTGTATTTGCGTGACGGCACAACCTGGGGACATCCCCAAAGGGAGCAGCTCTTGACAGCAATTCTCATACATCGAGCCGTGAAAAGCTACATCAATACAAGGTGCAACCTGTCATTTTCGACAGATACTCACGAACGCGACCTTTTCACGCATGGTAACGTGCGGATATCCTCGCGTACATTCCTTCGCTTGTGAAGCAGAGCAACGAAGATTCCCCCCAAAAGTGAACTTCTAAATACTCCTAAAGTATTCGTCAAACACGTTGCCTTCAATTCCATCCATTCATACATTGTCAGAAACCGATTAATCCTGTACAGGGTCGCGGTGAGCCGGTGCCTATCCTGACAGACACAGGGCACAAGACAGGGCTATGCCCATGATGGTACGCCAGTCCATCACAAGGCACCGGGGGCCCATTAATCCACAGGCCAATTAACCAATACAGCAGCATGTCTTTGGACTGAGAGGAAACCAGTGCCCGGAGAAAACCCACGCGGACACGGGGAGAACATGCAAATTCCACACAGAAAGGCCCCCGAGCCGGGATTCGAACCTGGGCCCTTCTTGCTGTGAGGCGGCAGCGCTACTCACCGTGCCCCCTTGGCATCGTTTCAGGCAATGGCCATTTTTGTAGCACATGCGCACATGGTAAAACATGTGTTATGGATGAATGTGTTAAGGTTTTTTTGCTTATTAATCTTGCTTGTGCACCACTGTATTGAAGTAGGCTTCAGACGCCTCACGATTCCTCCAACGTGGCAGCAAAAATGTCGCCAAGGCAGAGAGGAGGAACACTCGACACGGCTATCCCGAAAGAGCAGCTCTTAAGAGCAGTTCTCTGTGCACAGCTGCCGATGTATCAATTTCAATTCGTGTTTATTGACCAGAAAACATCTCCGATCCTCCGCACACGACGTTCGCCGTTCAAACACGGGAAACACTCGGCCCAGGAAACACGAGGAGCGTATGTAAACGTGACTTTTAATCTCTCATGCTGGCTCCAACATACAGGTAAAGAACATTTAAAATATGTACTGGCATAGACCCACTCACACCCAAAGAAAACAAAAGCAATGCAGGACTGTCACCCCGCACAGCTCATTAAAACCCCAGGCCTGACTTCCACTAAACAATATCCTGTACATTTCACGTCAGATTTATTCTTCCGTTTCTCAATTCACATTTCCCGCAGCTGCGCCTCCAAAAACGATGGGAACGGGTGGCAATTAGCGGGACCGGGTAGCAATTAGGCGAGCGGCTTTGTGCCCGCGGCGCGGGTCAGGCGGCGGCTGGATTTACCCTGTGGGAGCGTCACCCTGCTCGCACGCGGGTCCGCTTGGCGACGCCTCCACCCTCCGTGGCTGGCGCCGAGCCAAAACCGGCCGGAACCTCCTCGTTGCCGCTGCACGGACGTCGCACTGTCGACGCGGTCAGCCGCCGATTCGTCACTTCGCAACGGCGTCCGACGAGAAGAGACCCGTCCGAGTGAACGCGCGACCGCGATTTTCTCTTTGCAATATTTCGAGATGTTGGTCAGCCTCCTGATGCGACTTCTGTTCTGTCAATGCCCCCCGCCCCCCCTCCCGAGTGCTGGTTCTGTGAGCGGGCGCGGCTCCGAATCCTCTCCTGGCACCGATCGCGCATCGTTTGCGTCGCCGCACGGGCCGTGCTCGCGGGGGACACGGGCCGGACTCGAAAACTACTCGCAAATTACGTAATTTAGTGACGTTCATTTCAACGGCTCAACGCGCGAGCGTTGCTCTCGAGAACTGTTCATTCGGGATAGCATTCCTCCTCCCGTCTCCTTTGCGACGTGTCGCCTCCCACGACAAGCCCGACGAGTCTCCAACGCGGGAGTCGAAACGTCACGAAGTAGCGAGGAGGAACGTTCCACACGGCCACCCCGAAAGAACACCTCTAAATTACTTAATTTGTTTTACGGCCGCACGGCAACAACAACCCTTACTACCGCAACACTACCCGCGTGCCCGCGAAGCCGCGGCGGCCTTCGAGCCGACAGCCGCCGCCCCCCCACGCAAGAAGGGAGCGAACGACCCCGGCCACCGACACCCGTTCGCCGCTCCTGTCCGACGCCGCCTAGGGTCGCGGGGCCGTTCAGTAGTGCTTCTCCTGCAGGTAGTCCTTCATCTTGTTGGGCAGCGGCAGGCTGCGGATGAGGTCGATGCGCGTGCTCTGGCGGATGACGAAGCGGCACAGGTACTGGAGCGAACGCACGTGCATGAAGCGCGACACGGGCGCGGTGAGGCGCACCGGGTACGTCGCCGAGCCGGGGAAGCGCGAGCGCGAGTAGCAGAACGCGCCGATCTCCGAGTCGCGCACCGAGCTCTCGACGAGCCGCACCACCGACGCGTGGCCCTCCAGCTCGGGCTGCTCGTAGAAGCTGAAGCGGCCGTTCGAGTGCTCGATGCGCGTGTGCAGCGTCCGCCCTCGCGACCGGAAGCTCAGGCTCAGCAGGTAGCGCTCGTCCGAGCTGTCGCGCACCAGGAACGCGCCGTCGGGCAGCGCCGCCAGCTTCTCCTCCGCCTCCTGCCGCGTCACGGGCCCCCAGTACCAGCCGTGCCGCGCCAGCTTCTTCAGCTCCTCCGTGAGGCTGGTGGCGGCCGCGCGGCTCGCGCCCTCGTACAGGCGGCGGGCGCCGGGCGGGACGGCGCCCGTGTCCAGCGGGGAGGCGGCGTCGGCGCCGGGCCCCGCGACGCGGCGCCGCGTCCTGCCGCCGTCGCACGGCGCCGGCTCCGGCGCGAAGAGCGGCTCGCCCGACGGGCGGACGCCGGGCCCCGTCGCCGCCGCGTCGCCGGACAAATTCACATTCAGGTCGGGGTGGTGGCGGTGGTGGTGGACGTTGACGTTCAAGTAGTCCGCGCCGTCGGCGCAAGCCGTCCTGCCGGCCGCGCCGCCGGAACCGAGGCGGGGCCGCGCCGCCGAGACCGAGGTCGACCGCGGCGGATTCTCCGCGACTAGCGCGGAGGCGGAGGCCCCCGACGGCGCGGCGGGCGGCATCGGCTCGACGACGCCGTCCGCGTCCGAGTCTCTCTCCTCCTCCTCCCGCTCCCGCTCGTCCGCGGGCGCGGCATCCTCGATGCTCGCGCCCTCGGCCGACGCGTCGCAGTCCTCGTCCGGCGTCCGCACGGGAGCCGAGCCGCGGCTCGCCCCGCGCGGCGTCGCCGCCCGCTCCTCCGGGTCGGACTCGGACTGCAGCATGGCGGAGGACGACGGCGAGCTGCGCTCCTCCTCGTCCTCCTCGTCCATGTCCTCCACGTCGCCCTTGAGGCCGTCGGCGAAAGCGCCCGGCGGCTCCGGGCCGGCGGGCGGGGCGCGCGGCCGCGTCGGGTTGTCGTTGCAGTCGAGGCCGTTGCCCGTCGGCGAGCCGGGCAGCCCGAGCCCCGGGCCGAGGAGGCCGCCGCCGGCCTCCTCGGCGAAGGGCGGCGCGGCGTCGGTCGGCGCGTTCTCGTCCGTCGGGCCGTCGCGCCGGCGGCCCTCGGCCGGGGAGCCGGGCGCCGAGGCCGCCCCGACGGGCGCCAGCGCGGCGAAGCGGCCCGCGTCCCTCGCGCCGTTCGCCTCGAAGGGCGACGCGAACGCGGGGGACGCGGCCGGGTCGCCGCGGCTGCCCGTCGACGCGGACGACGCGGGGGACCAGCGGGCCGGGTGCCCGCCGTTGGGCGGCGCAGGCGACGCGGCGTCCCCGTCCCACGCGACGACGACGCCGCGGGCCGCGGGCGCGGCGCGGTCGCCCTCCTTGCCGCGGCCCTTCTGCCTGGAGGAGAGGCGCCGCCGCAGGGTGCCCATGAAGCCCTCGGCGCTCTTCGCCTTTGCCCGGCCGTCGTCGTCGTCGCCCGCCGCCGCCGCGTCGGCGTCGCCGCCCGCCGCCTCCCGCTCCTCGTCGTCGCGCGAGGCGCCCGACGTCTCCTCCTCGCGGCTCCTCTTCAGGTGAAAGGACTTGCGCAAGGATCGGCTGAATTTTTTCATAACTCGGTCGTCGGCCGCGACGGGCGTGTCCGCGTCGCGTTGCGTCCGGCGGGCGCGCGCGGGCCGCGTCGGGGCCGCCCGCCGTTCGCCTCGCGGGGTCGCGCGGACGCGGGAGGCGCAGGCATGGGCGTCGCGGCCGCGGGGGTCGGTTCGGAGCCTCGCGTCCTCGCTCGGGTCAGCGGGGGAGATCCCGCGCGGCCATGGCGAGCGAGCGACGCCGGATGCCCTGCGAAGGAAACGAAACGGGGAACGGATGAGCGCGGCGCCGAATCGTACGATTTAATATTCGTCACGGCTCCCGATCGAGATCACGATTATGAATCTCTCTGAAGAGCCGTTCTTTCAAGATAGCCGAGTCGAGCGTTCGTCCTCTCTCGTCACAGACGTTTCAGCTCCCACATTGGAGGCGCCATTCGGATGACAACACCGCTCACATCAAGTTGCCGACACCCAAATCGTCGCATCACACGTGCAGCACTAGAGATATAAACGCGCGACTTTTAGCTCAACCGTGCATCGGCATGACCACGCATCCAACGTGGATGGGGAAACGGCACAAAGGAGAGAGATGGAATGCTTCGACACGGCTGTCCTGAAACAGCAGCTTGAAAGAAATTCTCATACATCGAGCTGTGACAAATCTACATTGATACGACGATGGCTAAATCCACAATGTATTGCGTTAGACTCCCAACATGTGACATTGCTGAAATAATTGACCATCGTCGGTATCAGTCACAGCAGCTGGATGACGGTCTTCCCAAGCCGCCGCAGCCTCCCCTCGCGATTCTTTACCGTCGCGATCCAACTCGCGCCGGCTCGCCAAGCGATTTCACCACTGTGTTTATACGGCCGCCGTAACCTCAGCCGCGCTTCCGAGCAGACGTTACATCGGGGACCGACAGCTGTTACAGAGGAATCGATGTGAACTTTGCCCAAGTGAGAAAACAGCATTCGTTCGTTCATTATCGATTACGGTAAACCCTTCAATATTGCCGCGGTTACGTTGCAAGAAAGATACCACAAAAACTCGTTATTGTCGGTCACAGTCAACCCACAGCTGGATAATAATAATAACATTTTATATAGCGCCTTTCACCCGAGGGTCACAAAGCGCTGCACAAGGGCCACGAAGAGGGCGGCATGTCAACAACAAAAGAAAAAACAACCAATAAAAACCAAAGGAACAAAAATTAAATGATTAAGGTTGCTTCGAATATACTGAAAGGTCGTGAAATTGGCAATCAACACATAACAGAAACCGTATAGGCTACCAACACGAGCCACGACAACTAACCACACGATAGGAAACTAATGTTGGACACATAGCTTTGAGGCAGGGGCGCGCGGTCGTGTTATCTGTGTGTGATGTTGACTATCCACACAGACCTGAGGGGAGAGGAGGGCACGCGAACGTTTGGAGCTGGGCACCACACCAAGCACGTTGTGACGGCCTTCCCAAGCCGCCGCAGACTCCTCTCACGACCCCTTATCGTCGCCATCCAAATCACACCGGGGTTACGTTTCGTAAAAATACCGCCAAAGTCAAAATCGCGGCGTTTCAAACTTGACGCGTACGCAGTAACGTATAACAGACTCGTGCGCTTGTTGCATTGTATTCCGGGAATCCCGCTTCCAGAGCTTGCAAGCTCACTGGGTAATTTTCTGCTATAACAATAAACATGTATCGATTGAATATTTAAAACTACTATACAACCGTTTCGCGCCGGCATTGGTAGGACGGACACGTAAGCCACACTTTCATAACACGTATCACTACAGCGCGCGTTTCTGCAATGCCCAGAAGCGCGCTGATCACATCACAATCCGCACCGCTCGGCGGCCAGCCCTGCCGCAGCAATAAAAGTGAATGGGAACCCTCAGCCCGCTGGCTGCACGGGGCGAGCGCCGGGCCCACCAGCGACGGAGATATCGCGCCCGGACCGCTCGCGCCCCCGACGTTACACAACAAACAAATAACGCTAACGACGACCCGCGCGGACGGAACGCATCAATAAAAAGCCTTCGACTCGCGCCCCGCACACTCCCCTGCATCGGCGGCCCAATTGGCGAGACCCTAAAAACGGAATTGGGAGCAGTTACGCGCCGCCGCTGAAGGCCCGCGAAATAACGTTGATTTATAAGCCGCCGCGCGCGCCAAGCTATTGTTTTTGTGGACACCAATAAAGCAGAAATTGGCCGGGTGGCGCGCTAGCCAGCGCGGTGGTACTCAATCTTGCCGTGTAACCCTCCGCCAATGCGATCTACCGCTGGTCCACGTACCCACCCCCCCCTCCCAGACCTCTCTCTTGACGCTTAAAAATCTTTACCGGTGCGTTGTTAGTGCGTTTTGTTGCAGCAATGTATTTCGCCGTAACGATATTGGGGCGCCAGGGGGGCGGAGCGGTAACGTCCGCACCTTATGGAAAAAAGATCCTCCCCGAGGCGCTTTGATTCCTGCCTCGGGCGAAGGAGAGAGAAGGAAAGCAAATCGTCAACTATATTGCTTGGACTGATGGACGTTTTACAGCTCGATTGATGATGGTCGCTCTACAGAGATGTTCTTTCGGGACAGCCATGTCGAGCGATCTCCCCCTCTCTCCATCGCGACGTTTCGCCTCCCATGTTGAAAGCATCATCGGGCGTTATCATGATGCTTGAACGTGGGAGGCAACACGGCTATCCAGAAAGAACAGCTCTGAAGAGCAACCATCAATTTCATTGCTTGTAACAGACTACAGGTGTAGAGGTGAATTAACGCAGTTGATATTTTTTTTCTGAGATAAATATTTCTCTTTTTAACACTCATGGTGCTGGGTCTCTACGGTTTACATCATTAATGTGACCATACCTCACATTTTTATCGACTAATTTGCGTTGCCGGGTGTTTCTAGCAAAAGCCAATAACGCCAATAAAACTAACGAGACGACATTACGAAGGGGACGCCACAATGCCTTTCTCGTGTGATATTTAATCGCGCTAATGCGAGTACGGGCAGCCGTAATGCGCACGCAGCAGAACAGACCTGAAAGGGCAATTGGTAACGGTGGGAAAACATGCGTTTTCAAAACAATTAAAATGAAAACTGCCATAAGCAGAAGCGTATGGCAGCCGATGAGAATCCACGGTGACATTACGGGAAAAAACATCAACAAAGAATTTTCATTATTACCGTTTTATGATCAAACGGCCCAGATGTGGGTTAATGGTGGAACACGGGACCGCTTTGAACAGCTGGTTACCACAAATGTCTCACAGCTCAAGGTCGGGTCGCACGAAATGATGCTTCAAGAACGTTACAATGCTGTCATTACCTTTGACAGGAATACATTACGCGGCACAAGCGCTTTGCGATGATGTTTTCACGTCGTGATACTTCACTCGCACGCCAATTAACAAAATAATGCATTGCTCTAGCACCGCGTCTTATAAGTGGCGGAAAACATTAAAAAAACATAATTTTTTTACCGCGCAGAAGAATGTAGCGAACCGTACCCATCTGCCACGGTTTACTTCGCACAGGGCTCCCGTTGTCGGCCTGTGAAGTGCTAACGCGCGTTAAATTATAATTTCAACTACCCGCGTTAACCGGCGGGTAACAGAAGCTACATCTCAACACGACCGACGAAGATTTTCACACGGCAAACGGCGCGAATCGTAGTCCAACGAGACTAAGTCGACATATGGGGGCCGTTAAGATAAATGTGTACAGAAGCCTGGGAGATTAACTTCTCACTCGATATTTTCCAGAACTACCCGAGGCTGGCTCGCCGTCAGGAGTAATCGGCGTAATGCATGACCCCACTGGAGTTGAAGGCATGTCCATCCATAACAATTCTATGTTATTACACCCTATATTACCGTACCCTATATCCTTATAATCCCACGATACCCACAGCATCACGAGGACACGATAAGGAGAGATGGATGCGGAGCTGAGAAGACAATTGCTGGAACGGCGTTCGGGAAACGTTCCGGCTGAGTAACGGCGTTGCAAACACTCTCCTTACACGCGGCCAGCAACTCAAGACAAAGAATTTCACATGTGTGCAGAATTCATAAGCGTGTAGTTAATCATTCATTCATTGTCAGTCGCCCCCCACTAAATTCTGAACGGGGTCGCGTGGAAGCCAGAGCCCATCCAGTTGACACAGGGCACAAGGCAGGGCCATACCCAGGATGGGAAGCCAGTCCATCGCAGGGCACCGGGGGACATTTAGTCCGCAGGCCAATTAACATAGCCAGCAGCAGCAGTGTGTCTTTGGACTATCGGAGGAAACCGGAGTACCCGACAAAAACCCACGCAGACATGGGGGAACACATGCAAGCTCCACAAAGAAAAGCACCCGAGCCGGGAATCGAACCCGGGACTTGTAGTAAGGCACCAGCGCTACTCACCGCGCCCCTGTGCTGCCTCGTGGTTCACCAACAAATTGCAAATGATACAACAATTCACCACATAAAAGATCAAACTTGATTTCTGAGTGAGTGGCTGAGCATATTATTAGCCCGAGCCTTTGTCACCCGCTCTTCGGCTGCTCTTCCGATAAGATTTCAGGGGATTACAGACAGCTAAGTGACCTTCACCTTTCAACCTTCACTCTATTGTTGCCAACTGCAACCCTCGACTTCGCCTCCCGTTCCCACTCCCCATCAATACTCAAAACATCTCGGACCATCATAAGCGCTCTATAAATGCTATTATTATTATTGCGCCCTTGAAATGCTTTATCCCGACCGCGTCCTCCTCACTGTATTCATCTCGCCTAAAGCCTAACCTGGGCTAACCTTGCTCGGGTCATCCGTTTTCAAGCTTTTCAGTCTCTCATCGCCACCGGTGTTCTCTCCGAACGGGTTTAGACCGCCGTCATCGTGTCGCAGGAATCCCTGGGTATTTTTTCTGCTGTGATAATAAACATCTATCTATCTATCTAATGAACTGGGCCTGCATCGCCAAGATCCTGGGTTTAGATGTGGCTTCAGTCGCCCCGGTGATTTAACGACGTTTGCAAGTGTTAGCGAGAGTCGATGGCCCGAGCCCAATTGCGAATAAGTCCACAATAAACCCACCGCTGTAAAAGAAAATCTATAATCCTACACAATGGACCTAAGCGGGGAAATTACAGGGGTAACATTCAAGCCCCGTGTGCATTCAATAATCATGGCATTGCTGCATTGCCATTTACTCCTGCAATGCTGTCGTATTTACAAGCGATATAAATACACACTATTGTAGAGGCTCACGCAGATTGACTCAAACAGACCAATCGACTCGCATAAAGACCAATAGAGACGTTCCCTTCTTTTATTCTCTGCATTATACCGACTGTATCTTTCTCCGTGTATTGATGCAAGGTTTCATGGCTCTATGTATGAGAGTCTCTCTCCATCGCTGCACTTCTGGGATAGCCGTGTCGAGTGTTCCTCATCTCTCTCTCACGACCTTTCGCCATCCCACGTTGGAGGCATCATCAGGCGCTCTGACGACGCTTGCAGGCGAAACGTCACCAAGGAGAAAGTTGCTGATCTTGCCGGTTTAAACAGCCGCTATCCAGGCTGACCCGGGTTAGCCGGTTGCCTCAGTATATTGGGGGGGTAACAGAGAAGAACATTTACGGCCAAATCCCCTTCCTGACGGCAACCCCCTTTAGTCGGAGGGTCTTCGGCTCGCTATTCGTCTGAGCGACGACGGCGACGTTAGTGAATCGTTTTGGTAATTGCACGCGGCTCACTGCCGCCGTCCCGTCGCGCGAGCGAGCGTGCTGCTGCCCGCCTCCCGCCGGGCTCGCCGCCTTTCACCTGGCCTTGTCGCCATCTGGGCCGCGTGCCGCGCCTCCGAACCCTTGCGTGTCTCCCCACCGCGGCGCCACCAGCTGCCCGTCTCCCGGTCGAGCGTGGGCGCCGCTGCCGCCGCCGCCATCCTACGGGCAAACCGCGCCCGCCCGCGCGCCGGCTGCACTCGCAAGGTCGCGACGCTGCACGGCGACACGCGTCAAAGGTAACGGGCGCAGCGGCGTGAACGGTTGCGCTCGAGCCACCGCCGGCGGAAGAGGCCTCCACTGGAAGGGACGGCACGGTCGCGCGGCGGTAGTAACGCTCGCGCCTCGCGGCAAGAAGCGCTTCGGTTTGATTCCGGGCTGGGATGTCACCTCTCTGCACGGAGTTTGTGTTTTGCCGCGCGGTCTGTACGGGTTTTCGCCGGGTACGACGTTTCTTTCACAACGCTTCGGCTCAAGCGTTGAAGGCACCATCGGCCTGATGATGGCTATCCAGAAAGAACAGCTCTTAACAGTATTTTCTCATACAATCAAACCGTGAAAACCTACATCAATACATGAATGTCACTGGCGTCTTTCTTTCTCAAAATTACCAATTTTTTTTTTCGACAAATCTTGCTTTCAAGTGCGTCTTTAAATCTGGAGAATACGATGACCTTTACTCCGCCGTGGTCACGGCTGTACCGCCGCTCACCCGTGCCCCCCGACTGATCGTAACGGATCGCCGCAGCTCACGGCTCTCTGCGGGACCCTGGCGCTTCTGCAGAAGGCCGCTTACAACTCTTGCAACAAAAAAAACGTAGAGCGGCCGTTCTCAGCCCAGACCATCGACGGCTTGCCGAGGCTCCCCGGTACAAAAGATTCCCGTCAGACCGCTGCGTGTGAATCATTAATGTGGTGAGGCTCGACTTGCCGTACGAGCCTGGCGCGGCGAGGCACCGTCCGGTACGAAAGGCTTCCTGCGGGCGCGTACCGAGTCATCATCCGTCCCCTCCCCGCCACCTTCAGTGAAACCGTCACCGGTCACGGTCGTGATTCGATTCGCCGAAGACCCCTTTTTTTGGTCTCTGGTTGCTTACGATTATTTTGTGCTGAATGTAGGTTTTCACGGCTCGATGCATGACGGTTCCTCTTTCAGACCTGTTCTTTCTGGATAGCCGCGTCGGGAGGGAGAGCGCATTATTTTGCATTATTATTACTTACTAGTCAAAGTTATAAAATGTTCCCGCTTTCATCCCGCACAGAGCCCTGTAAACCCTCCGTCACCGTGTAAGGATCTCACTACCGGTCACGTCAGCTGCGCTGTGTAGCCCCTGTAAACCATCCCACCCTGTGTGAAAATCTCACGAGTGTAGCAATAGCCGAGTTATGCAGCCCATCCCCACGTAACGCCCTCACTAGCATCGCGTGAGCCATGCTATGCAGCCCCTGTCAATGTGCTGTCGCTGAGGCCAGGTCGCCATTGGTAAACACATTCTGGGCCTCTGTGGGCCTTGCCCGCAAACTAAAGTGTCTCGTTTCTCCGCGAGCCTTGATGTAACGTGAGCATATACTTTGCAAAAAAAAAACGAAACGGTCAATTTTCACAAGCTTGAATCGATGCCTGTGTGGTGAGCAATTTTGATTGCTAGACGGATGAATTCATGAATACAGTCTGTGTCTGGTTTATAGTAAAGCAAACACCAGACACTCCAGGCTAGAAGAGCATCACCGAGTTGTAGCTTTTCCATCAGAAAAAACTTGCAAAGTGGCTTTTATTTTTTGCTTATTGCTGTGAAAACGTGAAAATGTTTCCCATTAGTGCTTAGGGGGCATAAGGAACACTGCCATCGTGGGGATATATCAAAGTCACACCTTTGCACAGTTTTATGATTGATGTTTCTTATATTACACACCCTTTCTTTTTTCATCCACGTTAATTTGTTTGTGCATTGATAGATGCAATATCGGAAACCTATGACTGAATATAAAATTACACATTACTAGCAGAGGCACGTATCCCCCGCGACTAAAATAGTACAGTGGATCACTGCTGTTCTAAACACAAGGTGAAACAAATTAAGCAAAATGTTTTCACTGTGGCGCAGTAAGTCGTGCTGCTGCCTCACAGCAAAAAAGTCCTCGGTTTTCTTGAACAAAAATGAAGTTTCTCCGCAGAGTTGCTGGGCTCACTCTCCGCGACAAAGTGAGGAGCACAGAAATCCGGGACACCCTCAGAGTAGAATCGCTGCTCCTTCGGTTTGAGAGGAGCCAGTTGAGGTGGTTCGGGCATCTGGTAAGGATGCCCCCCGGAAGGCTCCCCCGGGAAGTCTACCAGGCACGGCCCACTGGGCGGAGATCTAGAAGCCGACCCAGGACACGCTAGAGGGATTATATCCTTCGGCTGGCACTGGGAACGCCTGGGAATCCCCCCCCCCCCTAGGAATATCTGGAATCTGTTGCTGAGGAAAGGGATGTCTGGTCCACTCTACTTGGACTGCTGCCACCGCGACCCTCACCAGGACAAGCGGTTTTGAAAATGGATGGATGGGTAATTCCCCGAGTTGGTCAGTGCAGGCGAGTTAAGGGCGTACCCCGGGCCGGTTCAGATATCACTCACCGTCGACTTCAAGCTATGTCCAAAAACTACCAATTAGTTAAATGGTCTTGAACTAACATCAGCCGTATTTCGAATTCAGAGCAATAACCACCACTTCAGCCCCAAGTAGCAAATGCCTGTATACTTATAAGTGCTCACCACTCACTGCGTGGTTCTTATCTTGGCTGAAGGCAATAATGGGTTTAGGGCTGACAAAGGGACGCAACCTTTCACACCGGTAATAGACACTGGTCCATTTCCTCACCAACGGGCCTTTTTCGTTCTTCTCATTAACGAAGCAGATAGGTTTTAATCACTTAAAATAAATTAACGCTCGAGTGTATGCCATTATCCCTGTAAGCATCTGAATTGAGCTTTCAAAAGTTACATTTTAAATGAATCTTGTTAAAGAAACCCGGAGTGAAGCTTCACTTTGTATTTTAATGATTAATTAATTCTACAAGTCAGTAATGTATCGCTCAACGGGCCTCCGAGGCTAAACTACTAAGGCTGAACTTTTATATTTGAAAGATATTATTGTCAGCCTCTGTGGAGACTGGAAAATAGCAACGTTAAGCATTTATAAAAATCGGATGTATTCCATCCGAGTTTTGGTGGTGGTAGGTATGAGCAAACTAAGCGATAGCTTAGCGCCGCAAGCCTCAATTGATAACCTAATACGCGGTAAATACTAAAATGCCACTTAAAATATTTTAAAGATATTCATATCTCTGACAAAAAGTCCAAATTTGTCTGTACACCCCTCACTCATTTCATTACATATTTGTCTCTCCTGTGCATATCGCCTCTCTCATCTTACTACATGTCTGTCTTTTATACCTCTTCTGTCATTTAAATAGACAACGATGTCCAGAGGCTGACCGTCGTGCTTCGAAGAATGCCAAAGAAGCAGAATAGGGAAATCTAAATCACAAGATGGGAGCGAGGGGGACTGAAAAACTCTATCTGCATGTCTTCAATGGGCCAATAGAACCAACGCTTCTATCAGTGCCATGAAAAAGGGCCATTGCCTTAAACGTCGCCTATGATCTTACTGTTCCTCTTCAAGAGTGTTATGCTTTCTTTCATCTGTGCGTGACCACCGATGCCAATGCAGCTTCACGACAATGTGCTGTCGTGTATAATCGGCACTAATGTCTAGTCGATGGCTGCACTCGAGTTAATCGCTCGTGTGCAGTACGTCGTCCTCTGTGTAATCAATGCTGTAACACTGCAATGCTTTCCACGGCACTGTCCATGTGATGTAATGATTTTGACTCACTCTGTGACGGTACTGTGATGGTATTTGCTGTGACAGTACGATAGGTGATGGGAATTTTATGGGACTGATGGTCCCATAATATTTTGTCATTTTGGAGGCCCAGGCAACTTGCAAATAGCACACTGATCCTGGTCTCGTCTTCTCACTTGGTTCAACAAAATAAACTTGAAACTCGAACTTTAGACTTTACATAGCTCATCACAGCACCTACCTCACACACCACTGCTGGATGACAGCGTCCCCAATTCGTTGCACTGAGGGTTCCGGGCTCAAATCCTTTACAAGCACACATTTTATTAGGTGCACAATACCAAGGCTTTTATGTCTTAGCTCAGCTTTACTTCCCGTGTATTGATTACTCTTCTCAAACTTCAGTCGAGCCAGAAATATTCCCAAAAGGAAGTCAGGATGAAATCCAAGCAGTCACGTCAGCAGAAAATGTCCGTGGGATGAGTACTCTGGCTAGTATAATACAGAAGTGTTGATCAAACGTGATTAATTTACTGAAGGCTTCAAAAGCGTTGCTCCTCGTGAGTCTTAGAGGCCTGACCCGGAACCGAGCTCCGTTCCACTCTACGGCTAATGTTACCACCGCACAGATGTATTCAAACGCACGTGTTTGCACATACACACTTGTTGACACACTAAATAAACACACTAAGCGATTTGCCTATAGAACACGTGACGCTGTTGTCAGCCTGCAGCTTCCCACTCCTGGTCAAAGAACCCCCCCTCCGCCTCACAGCAAGAAGTTCCTCGGTTCAAATCCCGGCTCGGGTGCCTTTCTGTGTGGAACTAGCATGTCCTCCCCGTGTACGCGTGGGTTGATGCCGGACATTCTGGTTTCCTCCCACAGTCCAAAGACATACTGTTGCAAAAGGCTAATTCGCCTGCGGACTAAATTCCTCCCAGTGCCCTGTGATTGACTGGCGTCCCATCATGGGTATAGCCCGAAGTGGGAGTGACGTCCCACGGCGCCTGTGCCAGGCCAGGTGCACCTTGAGGCCACGCAGAGTGTCGAAGGGGCGCTGACAAGAGGTCATGGGACAGAACCCTGGTGCCACGGGCTGACTGACTGAGATGTCTACTGCCACGCACATTAAGCACAAAGGAATCGTTGCATATTAAACACTACTCATAGTCTAAACATTCCTGAACACTATAGACTGTTGCTGTAGCGTGGGATAGACCTCAACAATCGGCCACTCATACCCCCGGCTACAATCCAAACACTACACCCCCCCAGGTGTGCACACACTAGAGTAGACGAACTACTATACAGTAAAGACTCTATAATAAACACAAAAGAGTGATCGCTCAAATACAGCCCACGTTACCCCCACACAGCCACGCGTGTCCACACAGACTAATAATCACTGCTCGTTCAATTAAATACACACAGCCTATTTACTGCACATTTAAGACCTCACAACTCACACATCGTTGGACATTAAATAGTAAACTCCACACACAGAAGATATTCACTACTCATTAAATTACAAATATACGCAGGCTGTTGACTGCACATTAAAGACTAAACACAACACATACAGACTAATCACTGCACATTAATAGAGTACAACTATACAACACATAGCGCTTTGTGACCCTCGGGTGAAAGGTGCTCCATAAAATGCTATTATGATTATAATCACCGCAGATTAATATACAATACGGTACTGTACACAGGGTCTACACAACCCACAGAATAACGATTATACAATACAAAGATCCCCTATATAGACTTAACAGACTGTAGGGGCAAGTGCCGTTTGCAAGCACCTATGGAAAGGCCTATGAAAGACGATACGGCACACGAGGGGATGGGTGGCCAGCACCACGCCCGGCCACCTTTGTCTCCCTAGTAGGCGAAGTCGACCTAGGGCAGGCCCAGGACCGGTTCAGAAAATCGCCACTGGTGCTGGTCGCCGTGAGGGGGATTCGAACTAGGGTAGCCAGGTTTGAAGCCCCCAACGCGCTAACCGCTGAGCCACCGCTCCCCACGACTATGGACCATATTAAAGACGGTATACTTTACACAGGACGCATGAGACTATAGTACATCCCACGCACATTACACATCTGTGTGTCCGTTTTTTTTTAATGAAACTGGAAGGAACCATCGAGCTACATAATAGCTCTTTTCAACAGTAGTCCAGCGGTGAGGTGTAAGCAAGTTACAACATCTCAGGGCACCGGGGGGCAATTTCGTCGCGTATACACGTGCTCACGCACGAAACACAAAGCCTGTATATCAAAACCACAACACACATACACGCGCGTATGAACGACTCGACAGTATATATAAAAAAAGACTGTCCACTTAAGACACACTGCCCCACACTGCCCCCCACACACACACAGCGCGCACTCACCTTACACAGGCGGCGTGGTATCCACCCGGCACACGCTGCTTCCAAATCACACTCACCGCCAGCCTGTCTCGCCAACACACACTATCAGCGACTACCCAGCTAACAGTTTAACCATTAACCGGTATGAATAACCCCGCGGAGTCGCTGGCGTCGGCACTGAGCGTGCGAGGGAACGAGGCCGCGCTCAGTGCTGTTGCTCACCGCGTGCACACGACTGCTGCTTGCCGCTGCCTCTTCCGCTTCTCGTGCCCCTGCGTCTCTCCTCGTCTCTCTCCTTGTCTCTCTCCTGCCCGTCTCTCTCCCGCTCGTCTCTCGTGACGGCGGGGGTGGTTCGCCCGGGGAGCAGCAGGCGTAGGAGGAGTACGAGAGGCGGCGCGGAAGAGGCACCGCGCGGGCAACACCAGTGTGGCCACTCCAGTAGCGCGCGCGGGGCATGCCGGGACGCGGTCACGTGACCACCACCCCCCTCTCTCCATCCACTCATCCCCCCCCCCAAGACAAAGATCCCCCGTGTAGCCTTAACAGACTGTAGGGGCAAGTGCCGTTAGCGAGCAACCTATGAAGGTCGACACGGCACACACACAGACGGGGTGGGCGACCAGCACCACGCCCGGCCGGCTTCGTCTCCCTAGTGGCAATGTTTACACACCGCACCAGGTACTCGTTTGATGCTGAGTCGACCTAGGGGAGGCGCAGGACCGGTTCAGAAAATCGTCACTGGTGTTGGCCGTGAGCGGGATTCGAACTCGGCTCGCCAGGTTTGTAGCCCAGCGCGCTAACCACTGGGCTACCGCTCCCCACACTCACCCCCCCCGCACACATAACAACCGTGTAACCCGCACACTCACCCCACACACCCCCTCCTCACTAACTCACCCCACGCACATGCCCCCCTACCACTCACCTTTATCCTGGGCAGACTACGTGCTGCTCACGCAACCGGGCTGGCACAACCAACACAACAGATGCTGCGTTGACCACCGGTGGCTGAAGCCTGGATTATAACCCAGGTTCTCAAAAAATCTGGGTCAATGCTGACCCCCCCCCGAGCGACCTGGTGACCTCGCATGACCTTCACATAAATCTGTATTGGGGTGGAGCGTTGGTTAAATTTTTTAACGCGCTCCGCGTTGAACCTGGCGACCAGAGTTAGATTCCTGGCCACGTCTGACATTAGTGACCATCTGATATCTGAACAGGTCCCGCAGCTAAGGTGAGATAAGCCATAGCGAAGGGCACCGCGTGGTGATGAAGGTGAGCTGAGGTCAGAGGTAGGATCAATAAAGGGATCAATGGGACGAATGAGGCTGGGGAGATGTGACATTGTTTGATGCGGAGTAAATGGGGAAAAAAAGATTGGAGATTTAGCTACAATCTACTGTGTACATAAAGCAATCTGTAAATGAGTAAGCGTACCGGCTCAGGCATTTTGACTGGAGCTAAACATTTACTCCAATGACCTTGTACATTAACGCGTTAACAGTGAAGGCCAAGGATTCGGATGTTGGAGGAGTCAGAGGAGCTGATTTTTGTAAATACACGGGAGGGCAGAGAACACAGAAGGGTGGAGACCATATAGCAGCTGCTATTCGGGCAGAGCGCCAAGGCGACTCCGCGGGAGACTCGTGACATGCGTAAAAGGTCACCACAGTTCATAGGACATATGGGCTAACCCCAATTTTTACTATTCTGTAAAAATCTATTTGTTGTTAAATAAACCAGCCCTGCGATGGCATGGCGTCCCATCCGGGGTATGGCTCTGCCTCGCGCCCTATGCCTGCCGGGATGGGCTCCGGCTCACCGCGACCCTGTACAGGATTAAGCGGTTTCTGAAAATGGATGGATGGAATAAACTATTGATTATAATACACAAAGAGTGTAAACGGAATAACTGTTATTAATTGGTGTTAGCACTTTTTGTGCATTGCAATTAATAGTTTGTTTAACAACAACAAATTGATTTTGTGATGGACTGGCGTCCAATCTTGGATATAGCCCTGCCTTGCGCCCTGTGTCTGCCGGGATAGGCTCCGGCTCGCCGCCAGTCCATCGCAGGGCACCTGGGGAAATGTAGTCAGTACGCCAATTAACCTGACAGCATGTCTTTAGACGGTGGGAGGAAACCGGAGTGCCCGGCGAAAACCCACGCGCACACGGGGAGAACATGCAAACTCCACACAGGAAGGCCCCCGTGCCGGGATACGAACTCGGGCCCTTCTTGCTGTGAGGTGGCAGCGCTACCCACTACGCCACGGTGCCGCCCTCTGTGTTCTCATTCATTTTCATAGAGACATAGACGCTTTATTCAGCGCGGACTTGACAGTGTGTGAACCACAGTGCTACCGCGGCCCCTGCCGGATATTTACAGTCCTACATTACAATAAACAATTATAACTCCGGTTTCCTCACACAGTCCAAAGACATGCTGCTGCATAGGTTAATTGGCCTGCGTACTAAATTGCTCTGTTATGGACTGGCATCCAAGCCTGGGTATATCCCTGCCTGGCGCCCTGTGTCTGTACAGATTTAAGCGGTTCTCTGACAATTCGAATTCGATTCGAAACTTCGAAGCGTGATGGTTCTCTTCTTTGCGATTCTTCGAAGCACGATGGTCAGCCTTTGGACATCGTTGTCTTTCAGCTCGGCCTCGAAGTGTTTGGTAGAATTCGCAGGCAATACCAAGTAATTACTTGACAGGGATCGCGACGTGACCACTACATAAACAACCACATGACAGCATATTACTGTCCCGTCATCTGAACACTGGGGGTCAAGGTAGAAGCCGTTCACGTCGCGATCCCTGTCAGCTAATACTTTGGTATTGCCTGCGAATTCTACCAAACACTTCGAGGCCGAGCGTCTTCTTCTTCTTTGCGATTCTTCGAAGCACGATGGCCAGCCTCTGGACATCGTTGTCTTTCAGCTCGGCCGAGCTGTCCAGAGGCTGACCATCGTGCTTCGAAGAATCTCAAAGAAGAAGATCTGAAACCCTCAAGCAGCGTGACATCCCGACCCCGCCCCTCGTCCCCCGGGCAGGTCGTCACGTGACGGGCGCACGTGCGGCGCGACCACGTGATCCCGCGGGCAAAGGGGGACTTGGACATGGCGGCGCAGTGAAGTGACAGACGCGGACTCGCCGAGACCCTGGGTTGTGAGCCGGCGACGACCGCCGCTCGGCCGGAAGAGAGACGGAGTTAGCCGGCACGGTTCCGCCCCTACAGAGAGAGCGGACGGTCGGTCGCCATGAGTTCGGAGAAGGAGCTGCTGCCGCTGACGCCGGCCATCGTCCGTGCGCTCAACGACAAGCTGTACGAGAAGCGCAAAGTGGCGGCGCTTGAGATCGAGAAGTGAGTGGCGCTCGTCTCACCGAGAGGCTGCTTGCTGCCTCGCGGTGCTTGTCTGACTGAGGGGCCAACGCGGGTGCGGTTGTCAGAATGAGGGCTGTGTCGCGGGGTGATGCTGTCTGACTAGGGTTCCTGCTGTCTCACTGAGGTGCTTGCTGTCTGACAGTGGTTGTCTGAACTTGGGCTGTCTGACGGTGGTGCTGTTGTCTGACGGGGGTTCTGTTGTCTGACGGGGGTGCCGCTGTCTCACGAGGGTGTCTCTGTCTTGCCGCCGCGTGGTGGTCTGAATGAGGGCTGTCTAACGGGGTACTGCTGTCTAACGGGGGTGCCTCTGCCTGCCTGGGGTCCTGCTGTCGCACGGCTGTTGTGTGCAGGAGGCCATGTCTCACGGTGGTTGTGTTGTCTAACGGGGGTGCCGCTGTCTCACCCTCGTGACACGCGGACAGGGACAGAACATGCCAACTCCGCACAGAACGGCGCTAATCACCAACCCGAGGCCTTCTTGCTTTGAGGCAGCAGCGCTAATCACCGTGCCGCCCCACAGTCGGTCAATAGAGATACGTGGATACAGTATAATGGGTATTTTTTTCAATGAACACTTACAGTGGCTGATGTTTCGATGTACATTATCTCAGTGGCTGCTGTTGTCAACGGTGGCCTCTGAACACTCAACGAGAGTGCAGTCTCGGATATTGCTGCAATCATCAGGGCCCGTCCCTAAGGGTTGTGTTGCACCGGGTCCTGTCTGAATGCTGTCTCAATGGCTGCCGTTACCAGGGCAGTGTAATTCAGGAGTGGTTTGCAACGGGTGTTGTGTGTGAGTGATAGATAGCATGGTTGATAACTGAATATAAAGATGTAGGTTTTCACGGCTCAATGTATGAGTATTGCTCTCAAGAGCTGCTTAATCCTGTACAGGGTCACGGTGAGCAGGAGCCTATCCTGGCAGACACAGGGCGCAAGGCAGGTCTGTACCCGAGATGTGACACCAGTCCATCACAGGGCACCGGGAGCAATTCAACGTTTGTGGAAAATCAAGTTATCACCATATTGTAACGTCCCCATTGCGAGCCATGTTATCTAACCACTGTTCCAAGTCACCATCGTTGAATGCATTTTACAACAGAGCCGTATGGCTCAGTGCAAGTAATGTGATCACAAGCTGGTCGGGTGCATCACAGACCATTATATCTGGTCATTACAAACAGCGGTACTTATTATCCTGAATCACATGGGGGAGACGTTACTGCTGTGAATAAGCCAGTCCGTGCACACATTTCCCGATAGCGTTCTAACAATGCACACGCTCTGTTTAGTTTAAGAGTAGAGCCTGTGTTTTAAGTCTCTTTCCAGTGTTACTTCTATTAGGACACACATGAGCCAAGCACCGGGTGTCTACAGCATAGAGTATATTCTTAGACTTGGTATACTTGTAGCAGAAAATAAGAAAATAAATTCCCAAGGTTCATATAATTGTGTATATGGGTACTTTTTTTGGCTGTATACAAATTATGTAAACAATACGTGGTTTTACCCTTTCTGGCAATGAGACAAGTGTGAAGATCTTAAAACGCTAAATAGAGAGGAATCCCCAGTATTTGATGGTATGGAGTAGGACATCCTGACTGCATCACAAATGGAAAACTAAAGAAATACCACACTGGCCATGCAACCCAAAATATGGACCTATGACAAAAACTCTACGAACTCGACATCCCCATTTTCCGGGTGATCAAAACAAACCGCTTTATTTTCACTTATAGGTTTACCATAGATAGCATTTGCTGGGTAAGTTCACATCCCTGTGTGTGCAGCACAGTAGAACACAGGAAGTACGAGTAGAAGGTGCCACACCATAGCACAGGCGATGATAAAATGTTACAGCACCGTAGAGAGCAGTTTTGTTGCAGAATAAAGTAATTTACTGCAGCACAGTGCATCTTTACCACATGTTGGGCCAGAGCTCATTATTTCGTAGTGCAGTATGTTGTAATTGAGTATAGAATTAACTTAAGTCTACACGTTAGTGATTTGTTGTTTTTGCTATCATTAATCAGCATTGACGCATTTTTGTTGCTCTTACATAACAGCAAACCCATTCGCCTTAAGGACAATTGAATGTCATTCAAATTCAGACTTGTCAGAACAAACTGGCATCCTCATCTACAGTAAACATACATGAAGACTGGCATTCTCAACCGGTGGGTCACGACCCATCAGTGGGTCACGAGCGCCACCTAGTGGTCCGTGGAGACCATGCCCAAATGGGTCAAAAGTGCCCGGTGAGCTTGCAAGCTCTTTACAGGATTCCTGCAAAAACAACAAAACACTCGCTCCTCCTCTCTCCTGCCTCTCATCGTCATCATCGTCGTCGCCGTCCTGGGTAAAACCAAGTGCAGTGGAACTCGTGCCCCTCGGGACGATCGCTCGGGTGACGTTGCCGAGTCTTGTCCTTGCAGGCTGGTGCGGGACTACGTGCAGCAGAACAACACGGCACAGATCAAGCACATCATCGCCATCCTCTCGCAGGAGTTTGCGCTCTCTCTGCACCCGCACAGTCGCAAGGGTGGCCTCATCGGCTTGGCTGCCTGTGCTATAGCACTGGGGAAGGTAATGCGTCGTTCTGACACTCACAGGGTTTGTGTAATCGTGTCTAACCCGTGTGCGATGCTGTGCGCTGCCCGTTGTGTGTAATCGAGTGTCACACTGCGTGCGATATAGAGTAGCGGTTAGCTCTGCACTACGAACTCGGTGGCCCGAGTGCAATTCCCGGCAGTGCCAATTATCAGTCCTGGTCCTCCCCTCCCCTAGATCTACTCAGTCTCAAATGAGTAGCTAGTGCGATGTGTGAGCATCGCCACTGGGGACACAAAGGCGGCCGGGTGTGGAGCTGGCCACCCACCCTCTTGTATGAAGTGCCGGCCTTCATAGCTTGCTGCTCGCTAACCGCACTTACTCCAACGGTCGGTCGGGGCAAACGGTGGGATCTTTGTACTGATGCAGGCTTCTATGGCTCCGTCCATGACAATGGCTTTTCAAAGCTGTTCTTTCGGGATAGCCGCGTGAGGGAGGGAGAGAGGGAGAGCGCTCGACACGGCTCTACCGAAAGAACAGGTGGGATCTTTGTCGTTGACGCTGCGTGCAGGACTATGGCCTGTACCTGAAGGAGCTGATGGAGCCGGTGTTGACCTGCTTCAACGACCCCGACAGCCGGCTGCGCTACTACGCCTGCGAGGCGCTCTACAACATCGTGAAGGTGGCGCGCGGCTCTGTGCTGCCGCACTTCTGCGAGCTCTTCGACGGACTCAGCAAGGTCAGAGGGCAGCTCTCCAACTCTGCTCTGTCAATGTTGATGCCCAAGCGAAGCCGATACAGTCTGCGACGTTAGTCTGTTTGCGAGTGGCCCAGGAGCAAACTAATAGCCGCGTGTTTAAATTCTCTTGAGTCTTAAATCACTTTCGAAAATGTACGTATTTTCTCTTGATTTTACTTAATGACAGTTTTAATCGGATTGTGCCTCTCGTTTGAATTTCATCTTAACGGTGCTGAGTGTGTATCGATAAGGCGCCATCCATCCATCCATTTTCAGAAACCGCTTAATCCTATACAGGGTCGCGGTGAGCCGGAGCCTATCCCGGCAGACACAGGGCGCAAGGCAGAGAACACTAAGGATGGGACGCCAGTCCATCGCAGGGCGCCTTGGGAAATGTAGTCAGTACGCCAATTAACTTGGCAGCATGTTTTTGGACGGTGGGCGGAAACCGGAGTGCCCGGCGAAAACCCACGCAGACACGGGGAGAACATGCAAACTCCACACAGAAAGGCACCCCGAGCCGAGATTCGAACCCAGGACCTTCTTGCTGTGAGGCGGAAGCGCTACCCACTACGCCACCGTGCCGCCCCTGCTAAGGCGCCTTTAAGTGTAATTTATTACTAGTATATTTGAGCCCTGCTTTCTTTTAAAATACATTTTACGGAAGGCTCGGTGAAGCCCGTCCGGTTAAATGAGCGTAGTTAAAACAATAACTAGCACCGCGATAATTTGTAATGTATTTCTGTGCAGTTGGCTGCCGACCCAGACCCAAATGTGAAGAGTGGCTCCGAACTGCTCGACCGGTTGCTGAAGGTGGGTGAGAGTGCTGGAGTTTATAAACGGGCTGCCACAAACCACTGGCAGTTATGTCTATTTGAAACAATAATTGTCATCCCATTAATAGCTTGCCTGGGACAGACTCGCTTAGCCTCGAGACTCAAGTTGTTGGTGCTGGTTTAAATGGCCGCTATGCAGGTCGACCCGGGTTGAACGGTTGCCCTTCCCAGTGGTGGGTGGTATTGTAGCAGAATTCTCCAGCCAGATGGCCGTCCTGATGCCAGCCTCCTGTAGTCGGAGGGTCTTCAGATTGATATATATCTGGAACATACCCAAGGGAGACCCTGGCAGCATTGGTAGAGTCCAGGTGACAACGCTGTCGGGTTCAGTGGAACACGCAAAACCCCTCGACCAAGATACAGTTACGTTCCATGGGGGGGAATGGGTAAGGTGAACCTTGCCCACTAGGAGGGTTGCATTCCTGGAGAACCGGTTTTGCAGATCCACGCTCAAGGTTCGTGAGTTTCTCCTGTAGTCAGAAACCGCTTAAGCCTGTACAGGGTCGCGGTGAGCCGGAGCCTGTCCTGGCAGACACAGGGCGCAAGGCAGGGTTATACCCCGGACGGGACGCCAGTCCATCACAGGGCACCGTGGGCAATTATAGTCCGCAGGCCAATTAACCTATGCAGGAGCATGCCTTTGGACTGTGGGAGGAAAGCAGAGTGCCCGGCGAAAACCTACGCGAACAAGGGGAGAACGTGCAAACTCCACACAGAAAGTCGACCGAGCCTGGATTAAAACCCGGGTCCTTCTTGCTGTGGGGCGGCAGTGGTTACTCACCGCACCACCGTGCCGCCCAATAATTACCTTCAATCTTAACCTATTTGCAATTGCCCGGACTCCAGGCCACCCTTTGATGAGTAGAACATGTGGAGTGGTGTATATTGGCAAAAAACACAGTGAACTGTACCACTGATTATTGTAATTATTACTCCGACGAACTTTTTGGTACCTTGAACAAAAGTTGGTTGTTTACAAAAACAACTACAACATAGGCCTGATACTTCTATGAACGTGACGTTGCGAGATGATGTTCTTCTAAAACGTCGCTTCGTGGGCGCGCGCGTAGGACATTGTGACTGAAAGTAACAAGTTCGACCTCGTGGCATTTGTGCCACTCTTGCGGGAGAGGATATACACGCAGAATCAGTACGGCCGTCAGTTCATCATCTCCTGGGTAAGTCGGCACGCTGCGTCCCGCTATTCCTCTACACGGCGCTTGGCCAGACATGATCGGCTGCGACGTGCACGAAACCATTTGCAAGCACGCTATTGGCTCTAACACGAAGGCTTTCCTGACCAATGTCATCCATAGTATATCTATTAGCGTCTCTGTTTTGTCTGTACGACGCTTTGCATTCTCGAGGTTAGGGCGCTCTATGATTGTAATTTGTTTTTAGAAATATATCGACTCTTTTTAGCTGGGGTTTTATTTCATCTTCGTTTTTTAAATGTGTCTACCTTTTCATTTTCATTTTAGCTATGTACAGTGCCTTTTGACCCTTGGGTGAAAGGTGCTGAACAATGTAAATGGTTATTGTTATTATCAACGCGCGCCATGTCCAGCAAAAGCTGAGACGGATGCGCAGACAGAACGGATAAAATTGAAAGTGAATGAAACTAAACAGAAGAGAACAGAAGTGTTTTTAAGTCTTATCCACAAAAGCACTGCTTATCACGGCTGAGTGAACTTCACTTGGCAGAGGCCGCTCCAGACCACGGGGGCTGCAGATTAACAACTCCGCTCTACTGTCCTAAGCTGAATGGATCTCGTACACGGCATAAAATATTTGGGAAAAGAATACGGAATGGGAACGCGAAAAGAGAACAGAAAAAAATGGGATATAAGACTAAAAGGATGGAAAATGTTTGGAAAAACTAGAAGGAAAGTTCGGGATAGATGATGGTACGGAGGAAAAGGCTATATAATATAGCACGTTGCGACCTTTGGATGAAAGGCGCTTTAAATGACAATGATTATTATGATGGCCTCGACGCTGCTGCTCAGAGCAGTGTCTGTTTTCACAGGGGGAGGCGACAGGGAAGGGAATCGGAGTGGGTGTGGCCACACGGAAGCCTTGTGATTTACGTGATGCTTGAGCTCCATTGAGCTAGACGTATATACATGCATGATGACTGCAGTGAATTTGGTCAGTACGCCAATTAACCTGGCAGCCTGTCTTTGGACGGTGGGAGGAAACCGGAGTGCCCGGCCGAAAACCCACGCGGACACGGAGAGAACATGCAAACTCCACAGAGAAAGGCCCCCGAGCCGGGATACGAACTCGGGCCCTTAATGCTGTGAGGCGGCAGCGCTACCCACTACGCCACCGTGCCGCCCTTTGTGTTCTCATTCATTTTCAAAGACGCTTTATTCAGCGCTGACTTTACAGTGTGTGAACCAAGGTGCTACCTCGGGCCCCTGCCGGATATTTGCAGTTCTTCATTACAAGAAACAATTATAACTCCAGTTTCCTCACACAGTCCAAAGACATGCTGCTGCATAGGTTAATTGGCCTGCCTACTAAATTGCTCTGTTATGGAATGGCGTCCCGCCCTGGGTATATAGCCCTGCCTAGCGCCCTGTGTCTGTACATATTTAAGCGGTTTCTGACAATTCGATTCGATTCTGCGAAACGTGATGGGTATATGACAGTTTCTCCGCATCCTCCGCCCTCTAGATCGCTGTGCTGGAGTCGGTACCAGACATCAAGCTGCTCGGATTTCTACCCGAGATTCTGGACGGACTGTTCCAGATCCTGGGCGACCAAAGCAAGGAGATTCGACGCATGTGAGTGCACGGCCGCCCACGAGGAGCTTCCACCTCCTCCTCGTTCTGCACAATCGGGACTCGTAGTGCGGTGCACTTCACCGTTTTACAAATGACACGCGCGGTAAAAATCGCGGGGGGTTACGTTCCAAAAAAGTACCAGCGACAGTCAATGCAGCGATGTTTAACACATGAAGCTTATTCGGTAACGTGCGGCAGAATCGTTTATCCCATAATTTGCGTGTTTGTTGTGTCGCAGGAATCTTGTAAAGAGCTTGCAAGCTCACTGGGTACTTTCTGCTATAATAATAAACATTTGTGTCTATCTATAATGGCGTTCCACAGATGCCGTACGTTCACAATTTTCCCACACACGTGCCGCCTCTTCCCACCAAGTGCAATCATTCCCGTTATCGCGGTTAATAAAAAATCGCGCTATTTAAATCCGCAATATTCAAGGGTTTACTGTTATCCAGTTCTTGTCCTGTGTATATATTACACCAAACATATGCGCCTGTAGTCCAGCAATGTGGAAGTGAGGGGGCTGGTGGTTTGGTAGGTCACACAAATGTTGTGAAACTCCCCTCCTGCGGGTGTCGAGGAGAATCCGTACTCTGGCTCGCTCGGAGAACGCGGTACAGAAAATGTCGACTGTATGGGATAGAGCATCTCCCGGATGTAAACAGTCTTAGATTGACCTTTAACTCCTTAATATATAAAGGACCGCAGGGCTTGGGGGGGGGGGCGAATTTGGCACCAGCTTACTGCATTGTCTCGTTCCTTGCGCCTGCAAATCATTCACTGTTTCAGAGTGAACGAATGTTGTACGGCTTGTTCAGTCTTACGATTATTATTAACTGTGGAACTATAATTCTCCAGCAGGAGGGGGTGCAGCACAGTGGTTCGCACACTGCCAAGCCGCGCCACAATGGACCATTGATGAAAATGTATTCTCTTGACTAAACGATCCATGCATTGGAATTTCATACCCATTGGAATGTCACACCTAATATTATACTCATTGAATATCTTACCCATGGAATAGCATTCCCATTGGAGTAACATACACATTCTAATTTGAAACCCAGTTTCTTACCCGTTGAGTATTATATCCAATGCCATAGCCATTTGAATATCATAACCATTTCATTGTAATACCTACTTAATATTGCACCCAACGTAGATGGCTATGTGTAGGCCCTGAAAAAGAATGCGACTTGGAGAAAATCGTTAATATGGCGCCGGAAAACCGCCTGGCTGCCTCCTCCGCCTCTCTGCGCTTTCCTCGCGCCTCTGAGTCCTTCTCTCGTCGAATGAATACCTTCGACATTGAATGAAGATGTGCGCGTTAGAAATGTAAAATCATTATTATTACAACGTGAAATAATTACTAAGGAGACAAATTGCATGTATCGTGATTCATAATTGATTTCTGTGGACGTCCGCTATGGTCATTATAGCTGTGCGTCGGACAGCAGAGAGACTGCCCGGTGAGCGTCGCACACCGCGCTGCATGTCGACGGCGTCCACTTCCGTTCCCTCTCCGTCCGCTGATTCTCGCGACGGCTGTGCTCTCCCGTGCCTGCAGGTGCGAGTGTGTGCTGGGGGAGTTCCTCAAGGAGATTAAGAAGAACCCGACCAACGTCAAGTACAGCAACATGGCGAATGTCGTGCTCGTGCACTGCCAGGCCTCCGGTGAGTGAGCGAGCGCGTCCCGTCCGAAGGAGTTTAAACGCAGGTCGCGCGCGGGATTCTTTCGCGGGACTTTGTACCCGGGCTAGGCCCGGAACGCAGGTCAAATCCATCCGCTCACAATCCGTCTACAGGCCACGCACGATGGCCGCTGCGGCTCCCCCGGCATTTGTGACGGCCAGAGTATGTTTGGTCTGCTTTATGGTTTAGCAGAGCCAGAGGTGAAAGTAAGCCGGTATGGTCTGGTGTACCGGTAAGAAAGTGGCCAAAGCGTTGAGTACAGTACATGTGGGAAGGGGGGGGTTGCGAGACGACCTTACCGGTGATAAATTTAAGGTACGTTCACTCCCGAGCAGAGCCCTCTTAAACCTTGCCTTTACATGTGACATGCTTGCCACTGTGGCCGGGTCACCAATGTAAAAGAGCTTCTTACCTCATTGGGCCTAATCTGAAATAAACTGGCTGACCGACTGTATTGGTCTATATTGAGTGTGAATGCCCTGGATTTTTGGGTGAGCTGAGCAAATGTCGAGTTAGCACAACAAATCTGTTTGGTTTTAAAACTACCTTATTGCAGTGGTTTGCGGTTGCAATCCGGCAGTTCACTCCGGTTGATATTGCAGGTGTATCAATCAGCAGGATTGATTTCAAAACCAGCAAACTCCGGACCGGTTTCTAGATAGTGTCTCATCAAGTCTACAGGGACAGCAGCACACAGATGCCGCTGGCAATTCTCATCGAGACACATTCTCCGCTTGGCGATCGCGTTGTTTATTTTTATCCACAGCGACGCTCATGACCTGCTGTCGCGTATAGCGCAATAACCGAAATCGACAAGTCCGCCGGGCAGCAACACACGGCTGTCGAGCGTATCGGAGCATGTCCGAGCATGCCTTTGTCTCCCAGACGAGCTGACCCAGCTGACGGCGATGACGTGGATCCGCGAGTTCGTGCAGCTCGCCGGCCGCCTCATGCTGCCCTTCGCCGCCGGCGTCCTCAACGCCGTGCTGCCCTGCCTGGGCAGCGACGATCCCAAGAGGAAGAGTATCCATCCTGCCGCTGCCCTCTCTCCGTCCCTGGCCCATGACGGCTCAGACACGAGAATATAAAAATAATATTCCGTAGTAAAGCTCTGTTTATGAGTTTAGGTTATGTGAAAAGGTGTGTAAGTGTTGTGCACCCGTCGATATGTTGGAGAAACGAGCGAGCACTGTGGGAGGAAATCAGAGTGCCCGGTGAAAACCCACGCAGACACGGGGAGAACAAGCATACTTACCGCACCACCATGCTACCCTTGTCACAAACCCAGTAACCATGAAAAGTTGGGCTAACATCGACATCCCGTAGTTGACCCAACGTTAGCCCAACGTTGGCCCAACGTCGTACGTTCACTAGATAACGCCACTCTCGTTTGCAAGTACGCAATCGTTGCGATCCTGAGCTCGCGCCCAAGACATTAAGGAGGCGGCGAGCGCGTGTAACGTGAGCCTCATGAGGCTGGTGTTGCCCGAGGACGACCTGGATGCCGTGGCACCCTCGCCCGTGTCACATTCCGTCGCGACGCCTGCCGGCACCGGAACCAGCCTGCTGCCGCCACCGCAGCCTGAAGGTACGGTTGCGCGATGCCAGCCAGCGCACCGAAGGATTGTTTCTCTCTCATTATATTGTTCTCGTGTTTTTGCCGTTTTTATATCCCGACTAGGTGGGGCGACCCGGCGTTGCCCGGGTAAATTTGATCGTAACCGGGGATAGTAATAGAGGCGCCGCTTATCCAAATTGCGTATTGTAATGGAGGCGCCGCTTATCGTAACTGGGTATTGTAGTAGCGGACCGCTTATCCGAACTGGGGATTGTAATAGCTGTGGCCCTTATCCTAACTGGGTATTGCAATTGCGGCACGGCTCATGGTACCGTGAGGGCACGGGCCGAAGGACAGAGAGCGGTCCCGGTGGCCAGGGAAGGCCCCTGGTCGCGCGCTGAGGTGCCAAAGACCCGCCTCGGACCGAGCGGCGTCGTGCGAAGGTCCCGCGCGATTTGGTTGCGATTTGGCAGAGTGCGTCGTGGTCTTTCCACATATGATTTGGCCAGATTATTACCACGGCCTAGCATAAAAATAAGTTGTGCATCGGAATTCAGCAATGTTTTGGGATGCGAGCAGCGCTCGTCATTTCAAACTCATGAGACTGGGAAGAGTCTCCAAGAGTGTCCTGGGTAACCAACATTACAAAACAAGTTAAATGAAGTAGAGCAACGATGTAAACACTGACACTGCCCCTGCTGCTGTTGTGCACATGTCCAGCCACCTTGGAGGAGTCCCAGGAGAGCGCACTCAGCAGTTCTACAGAGGCTGAGCTGGAATCGTGAGTATATTCTGTGTGTGTACGGCCACATTTAAACGTTTTTCCAAATTCAAATTGTACTGTTAAAAAATAAAGTATTACATCGGGCATATGCCAATTAGTATTTGGAAGATTAGTCAGCTATTAGATCTCCAAAGCTTGGATTGTAAGGGTGATCTGTACACACACATGTATTAGATATTCACTGATTTTTTTTCTAAATGGTTAAATTCTGAGAATTGCTGTTAAGAGTTGTTCTTTCAGGATAGCCATGTCAAGCGTTCCTCCTCTCTCATTTTCGACGGTTCGCCACCAATGTTATCCATAGTATATCCCTTTTTTATGGGTTAGGTCACCTAAAAAATAAGTGTTGTAAACCCGCCTCCACCCTACACTGCTAATTAGTAAGGTATGTCACGTGAACAAAACGTGTCAATTCTTTCCTACTTCAGCACACCGGTATGTTGGAGAGCGAACCCACGATATTTACAATGAAGGTACGACTTATCAGCTTCATCAGGAACCTTTGACTGTGTCGGGTGGAGGCGGGTTTACGACACTTTTTTTTTACGTGAGCTAATGCATAAAACATGTATGTACTTAAAAATTCTACTAAAAAAACGCATCGTACGAACTGAAAGCACGCAAGTTCGGTCCGACACACGATTGAAGCGGTTCCCGTCCGTGCGCTGTGACACGACGACAGCTTGGCCGTCAGGCTGGACCTGGACAGCATCGTGAACGTCCTGGCTCATCACCTGACGCACGACTACTCGATGCTCACTCGCATCGCCGTCCTCAAGTGGATCTACAACCTGTACACGAAAACGCCGAGGAAGGCGAGTGTAGCCACTGCCGCCGCTGCCGGACCCCCCCCCGGGGGGGAAAATAAACAAGCGATCGATGAACGTAACGTGTGCGTATCGTTTGCGTAAACGTAGACAAAAAAATATGTGCTGTCACACTCGTGATTGAGTGCGTGATTCGTGAGCTTTAAAGAGTCGATGGCAATTGACAAATCAATGTGTCGTCATCGGATGCCTACCGGTAAAACGCTTTTGATTAGAAAGCTGTTATCAGCCGAACTTTTTACGCGCGCTGTCCTGTTAATCAAGTATCGTCTGTGTCTTTACATCTCTCAATTGTGTGTAGACGCGTACATAGGACAACGTGCTCGGTATGTGTCGCGTTGCCCGGTTGAGTGACGCGTGCCTGTGCTTCGACGCGCAGATGTTCCGTCACACGGACCGGCTCTTCCCGGTGCTGCTCAAGACGCTGTCGGACGACTCGGATGAGGTGAGGGCCATCGTGGAGTGGTGGACTTGTCGAGTGTCGGAATGTACAGAATGAGATCAAACGAATCACGTGGTGGCGATGCTGCCGCTGCTACGTTGTTAGTGGAGCGCGAAGCACAATTAATGTACAGCTCAACGCGTTTGTCAATTACACCATGTAGTTTGTGTTGTTTTTGCCAGCTTAAGCGGCCGCTACCCAGGTTGACCCGGGTTGGCCGGTTGCCCTCCAATGTAGGGTATATTGCAGCAAATTTTACGGCTTTATACCCTTCCTGACGCCAACCCCCTTTAGTCGGAGGGTCTTCAGATCGCTATTTGTCTGGAACATCCCTCCAGACCTGTTCACCAAGGGAGACCCTAGCAGGAGCACTAGACTCCGGGTGACCTACCTCTGGGGTGCATCGGAACACGCAAACCCCTCCGCCACGGGCATGGTGCCATCCACCCGTGCTCTGTAACAGCACATGCCCCAAAAGCCCTGTTAAGGCTGTCTGGGGGGACCTTTGTGACGCGCACAGGTGATCCTCAAGGACCTGGAGGTACTGGCGGAGATTGCCTCGTCTCCCGCCGGCCAGTTGGGCGAGGCACTGTCTTGCGATGGCGGCGGCAGCAGCGCGGTGTCGGGCACGGCACCAGGCCTGCACGTGCCTCCTCTCAGCACCAGCCCGGGCAGCTCTGCCGGTAACAATCACAGTTTTCCGCTTTTAACTCGCTGCCGCAGTTGGGAAACGTGTAACGCGTCGCGCAGTTTCGTTCGCTCTCGAAGAGAGAACAGAACGACTTGGAGGCGCGAGGAACCGCTGATAGGTGGGGGAGGAGGAAGGCAGCTACGTGGTAAGCCGGTGCCAACCTTTGGCAGATGTTGCTTCGTCTGTATATTAAGATGTTATCAGCAAAATAGTGAGTGTCTCCTTTTTAGCTGTCAGAGAAAAGCAAAGTACCCGGTGAAACCCATGCTGATACAGTGAGAACAAACTCACTCCACACAGAAACTACACCTCTGCATATCGTAACATGTATTGTAGTGAAACTTGATCGTAATGTGATACTAATGTTCTTCTAAATCTAGAGCGTTTATCCTAAAGTGATGTAATCGTAGTGTGAGGCCATCGTAAGGCAAGGGACCACTGAAATCATTGCACGTTTTAATGACCCACACGGGATTCACTCGCTGCTCTCGTAGAGACGGGATGACTCAGGAGACGCGATAAACCAGAGACAGGCGTGAAGGTGGCCACACGGCGTTCTTAACGAGCGTTTTTCAATTTGTAAATTGGTAATGTATTGTTACTTGCGCGGGGCGTGTGGAGGCATGCTTTACAGTGCTTTGCCAGTGCAAGCAGAGTCAGTCCGATGAGGCGCGTGATGATGTGAGTGTAGCACGAGCCTGTTTGTTACGATGGGCACGCACGTTATTTGTCAGATTTAAAATTAAATGCAGTGGTCAGAGCTAAAGATGACTGTGCTGGAGTCAAGCCTCTTCAAGACAAAGACAAAGATCCCCTATATAGCCTTAACAGACTGTAGGGACAAGTGCTGTTAGCGAGCACCTATGAAGGTCGACACGGCTCTTCTACAGGGTCATCACAAACAGGTGCTCTGTTTTGAATTGCCTATATTTATTGATCCGGATAGACAGTCGTCTTGGTCATTATTTTTCTCCAGGATGGTTGTTTGTCGTTTTGTCTGTGTTTGCATCAATTTAAAGGCAAGTTAAAATTTACTGATGGAGGTTTTCACGGCTCGATTTCATGATCGTTGCTCTTCAGAGCTGTTCTTTCGGGATAGCCGTGTCGAGCGCTCTCCCTCGCGACGTTTCGCCTCCCTAATTGTGCTTGTGCACCACTGCCAACACGGCAGCATTGCCACATAAGCCGTTTCATTGGCAGATGCCATCCAAGTTGGTGGACAAGGGGACGCAGCTGTTAGGTTTGTTCGCATTCGGTCACTAAATGTTTTTACAAAAATAAACGGCGCGGAGAATATTGCCGCGGTGGTGATGATTGCTCTATATTTACCGTATTCTGTCATCAGCCTGCTGTGTACAGACATGCCGGCAGATGGCATTGGGTCAGTTGCAGGATTCTAGATTCCTCCATCGTGTTTTATCTTCCGTTATAGCATGTACTTGTGTACTATTGAAATAGCGTTTCTCTCTAAATCAAATGCGTCTTTTCACCTCTTCACTTAGAGTCTCTAGAAAGTTAAACTCGATATTTTTCAATTCGTTTTCAACAGGGTTCATATGGATTTTGGAAGTCAGCCGTTTATTACCCTCTCGAGTGAAACCAATTGAGCTACACAACTCTTTTTTCGAGTGCGACTCCGTGGTTTCTGGTTAATTTGCAGCATTAGTCAGGTCTACAGAGTGCATTCTGAATTAAAATCATTAAAAAGTATTTTGTTTAACTGCGATATTGTGTAACGTTGCATACACAGCGATTCATTTTTTCGGGACTTTGTGGAAAATTAAACCAATCGATTTCTGGAAATTCTGTGGGTGATGAAACTCTCGCACAAAGCTGCCACGAGCTGCGCTGCGGATGAAGCTACTGAGCATTGCTTGCTTATTATTTTATGCGGTGGAACAAAAATATGAAGTTACCGCATCGTCTGCTGCATTGGTTTTGTTAACCTATATTCTCCATAATGACACTGGGGATTAATTTGGCGCGCTTTATGTGGTGTGTTTTGGTCCTAATGTACCATTTTGGGGGGGGGGTCTCTGAAAATGTTAATTTTGCGGTGTGGTTTACAGGGCCCAAGGTGGTTTGTTAGTACGCAGTGCTAACCTCTGCACTCTCAGTCTCACTGGCACACATCAGGCGTAACACAGCGCATACAGAGCAGCTTCCAGCAGACAGCCTCACTTTGTTTATCGCTGCGTGCAGTGAGCTTTCCTCCGCATGCCAAGGCGTCCTGGCAACAGCCTTCACGTAAGAACACAAAGATCGCTTACAGTGTTAATGCCTTCGATATTAAGTATTAGCGGCGCTTATTGCAGGACGCCTCTGTGAATATGTGATCCAATCACCTAGGACCAATGGACCGAATACATTCATTAATTGTTAGGATTCTCCTATATAAGAGTCCCGATGGCTCTTTGTGTCTTTCCTGGCTAAATGTGCAAATAATACTATTATCAATTATTTTAATAATAAATGTAGAGTAATAGAATTGGCCAATCATCATCCTGAAAATTCTTGGCGGTTTAAGTCTTGCCGTAACCGAAAAGGCGAATCAGTGTGTGACGAGAGCAGCGAAATATGAAACTGTAAATCTGCTGACAGCCTCTGGAGAAAGTAAATTTAAAGCGAATTTGATTCTTTATCTTCTTTATGACTGCTGCAGAAAATAGTTTTGTTGCAAACAAGTTGTGTAACCGCGGACTGTGTAAAACAACAAACAACAGTCATATTTATGCTTCCACATCGATAGAGTTTAATAGTTTGTAAAAGCTATCTTGCACAACTCACTAACATGAACAATCATTTATTGTGATGTAGCAGTCTAGCTACTTGAACTATCTTGCAGAAAGCAGCCGCAAATAAGGGAATACATACACAGGCTTGTGATGTACCGTATAGCAGGGGTTCTCAACCCTTTGCACCTCAAGGCCCACTTGGCCCACTCGGGTCTGGTCTCCACGGACCACTCGGTGGTGCTCGCGGCCCACTGATGGGTTGCGACCTTCCGGTTGAGAATGGTGGCCGCATAGCAATGGTATTTTAACTTTAATATTGAGGTGTTAGTTTTTTTAGGTGGCGTAGTATTAAATGTAATTACAATTCTTATTCAGAAAGCAGTTGCAAAGTCAAGCTTCTCATTTTCATTGGCAACTAATCACAGGTGAATTTTAATACTTTAATATTTGTCATGTGTATATGCAGGAGAAATTCCCCCCAAGGATTATAACCCTATCGTGGTGGAGGGGTTTACGTGTTCCAATGTATCCTGGAGCTATGTCATCTGGAGTTTAGCAGTCCTACTAGGATCTCCCGTGGTGAACAGCTCTGGTGGAAGGTTTTTGACCAATAACGAATCAGAGACCCTTCATGTGAAGGAGGTTCAGGAAGGGAATCCGGCAGTAACATTTTGCTCCATTACCGCCACCACTGGGTGGCAAACGGCCAACCCAGGTCAACCTGGATAACGGCCGTTTAAACCGGCAACAACATGTAATTTAAGTGCGATGACGTTATACAGCGGGGGGTCAAGGTAGAAGCGTTCACGTCGCGATCCCTGTCAGGTAGTACTTGGTATTGCCTGCGAATTCTACCAAACACTTCGAAGCCAAGCTGAAAGACGACGATGTCCAGAAGCTAGCCATCGTGCTTCGAAGAATCGCAAAGAAGACTGCGAAGTTGTTACTCGAAGCTTCAAGCGCTAACGTGTGCCGCCTGCCCTCCCGCTCTCCGCTGCCGGTCTGTTTCCCCCGTCGCAGGTTCGGCAGTTTCTAAGGCGACGGACCGGTCGCCGCTGTCTCCCTCCATGAACTCCTATTTCCATCGCTTCATGGTCAAACTGCTGCAGTGCTTTGGCAGCGAGCCCCGACTGCTGGAGCAGCGCGGGGCCTTCATCATCCGGTAACTCCTTCGTGAGCACGCGGCACACCCGCCTCTCGTGCGACCGCGGCACACGCCCTGCTGCCGCATAGCTGACACTCCGATACACAGGACCGCACCGTCGCACCACACGAGGCAAGACTGCAAGCCCTGAAGCCACGCAGATCACACGCTGATACACAGCAGAGCACCCTCACAACCACAGAGAGTGGTGCTACGATACCAACTGCCATCCGCCGCTAGATAGATAGATAGATGTTTATTATTACAGCAGTGAGCTTGCAAGCTCTTTTCGGGACTCGTGCGACACAACAAGCGGCGGTGACGTCACCACGGCGCTTGTGTCAGGCCATATGCACTTTGAGGCTATCACGTGAAGTGTTGAAGGCTCACTGGTAAGAGGGCACGGGACAGACCCAGTTGCCATGGGTCGCCTTACTGAGAATGACTGGTAGATACACCACCTGTGCCAACTACTGTGCCAACTTACAGCGGTACCACACATCCTGCCACGCAGCTGACACACGCTGACATACATCACAACCACCTCACACCACGCGCAGCGGTACCACGAAGACAAATCTCCCCCGTATAGCCTTAACAGACTGTAGGGTCAAGTGCTGTTAGCAGTACGACACACCCTGCAGCACAGCCGCCATGTTCGCACCACGAGCAATAACACACTCGCACGTGACTGACAGCTTCACGAAGATAAAAACACTCTTTGCAGCACGGAGTGTGAGGATGTGATGATAGAGGCAGAGTTGAAGTGATTGAGTGGAAATCAGCGCATCTGCAGAGCTCATAGCTGCACTTGTTTCGGCGAGCACGCTATCATCGTCACCCCCTTCACTCTGAAGCGACAGGGCATCGCTTTCAATTCACAGAGGCAGAGCTGTCGAGGGTGGCATCTCTCCGCAGGGCATCCGCGTTATTTATCCCATGGGGGGGGAGGTGGTGCAGTGAGTAGTGCTGCCCCCCGTCACAGCAAGAAGACCTGGCGACAATTCCAGCGCGTGTGTGGGGTTTGTATGTTCTGCCCTTGTCTGCGTGGGTCCTTGTCTGCCGACGATGCCTCCAACGTGGGATGTGAAACGTTGCGAAGGAGCGAGGAGGAGCGCTCGACACGGCTATCCCGAAAGAGCAGCTCTTGAGAGTTTTTCTCACCGCACGTCGAGCCGTGTTAAACCTACATCAATACGTGTGTTATTTATTCCGTAACTCGTTTCTCGGAGAAGCTGAGAGCGCAGGAGTGATGTTCGGGCGTAACTTCCAAAACCATCGGCTTGCTCGTGCCCTGCGGGATCTCTCCGCTCATTGATTAATCACCGGCGCCGTCCTCGTTTTTCGAGCGCGTAGCTCCATTCCTCGTGAGCGCAGGGGGCAGGGGGGGGCCGCTGCGCTGACCCACATCTCGGTTCGGGATTATCTCGCGCCCCCGCGTTGCTTCGTTACTCTGATTTATCGCGAGGCGCGGCGCTAACGCGTTTTGACTTTCCCCGTGCGCGGCAACTCGTGGCCTCTGCGGCCGCGTCTGGACGCCCGTGACGTGATCGGAGTAATCGTCTCGGCCCGTCCGCGAGCGCGTCGGTCACGGCGACACGGGGATTAATCCAACGGAAGCTGGGCCGTTTGAGGATAATTGTTCGGCTCCCGTTTTCGATTTCTACTCGAGTTAATGCTTTGCGCGTTCCTGGAAAGACTTTAACGTCTGGATGTTTCCTCCACGGAGAATGCTGGTGCGTTGCAGCGAAGTTCGCACTGTGGTTGTCGCTGAGGTCTGTGGTTCGAATCCAGCGGCCGCCCTGATTAATACTGCGCCTCCGTATCCGTGTCTCGTCCATGACCAGCCGTGGACTTTGCAGGCGTTACAAATTCCATTCTTATTATTTATCATAATTATAACCCTGTGTCGTCCGCTTCACAGTGGACGTTCGGAATGCGAGCCCTGAACTGTGGTCAGTTCACCCAACTACCTGGGGTGGGCATGGGGGAATTGATGAATAATTAACCCTCCAATGGTCAGTTGGTTTAAGATTTTTCTGGGGTCACTTCTTAATTACATTTGTAAATGATCACTGAGGACCAACAGTCAGCCCATAGGAGATTATGTGATGAGCAGTGAATGCAAATATATTGCCATTCTTCACTACAGTTTAATTCGCGGTCGCTTGGTTTGCACAAGACTATTGTGACTTAGACGCTGTGCAACTGCAGTCATTTACAGTAATGTCTGGCGGTGGTAGCTATGCACTCCTGTAACGTAGGCATGTGGAGGCAGCAGCGAGGGTCGGTGGATCACCACACAGATGTTGCGCGACTCCTTTTCGTGGGTGTCGAGGAGGTGACCGTGCATTTAACCGACGATCCTGGCCACCTGCAATCGGCGCGGATAGCTATTCTCACTGGCTGGAATCGGCGACGCTTCGCCAAGCTTAGTCCACCCAAAGTGTAGCTAAGCTAGATTCGTAATGGAATCGAAATCTGAAATGCACAACCCCGTGATGCCAATATCAATGTCGGATTTGCAACCAAATGAATGACGGTCTTAATTTGGGTATGAATTTCATGTTTTTACAAAAGTCAAACGTGATCTGAAATACTGATAGTGTAATTCTGGTTTCTATTGTATTATTGCGACTGGGTCTCAACGGTGCAGTAAAACATGTTCTGCTTAGGAATTTGACCAGTCCAGGGATTCTCAATTAGCAGCATGTGAGCTGTATAGAGTCCAAGCTCTCAATGCCCGCTTTATCCACAGAAATACGTTTCTTAACGTATTGTGCGAGCTCCAACGATGTTTTATAGCTTAAGACGATTTGAAATGTACAGCCCTTGGTCCATCCACTGTTGGATGTAGGTCACCCCATGAGGAATTGGCATTCGTGGGGGAACCTTCAATCAGCTTCTGTGATTCGCTCACATGTCCCGTTTAAATCACAGCGCGTTAATTCGTTACATATGGTCAGCTTCATTATACAAGCATCACAGAAGCATACGTTTATAATTTCAAAATAATAAAATAACGTACATCCCTTTTGTCATCGCTAGATAAATACCTCCCTCACGCCTTGTCAGTCGTCGGTATTGTTTGACCATACTTCACCACACAGATCAGTACGGGTTATCGTGGCAGAAAATACCCAGTGAGCTTGCAAGCTCTGGAAGCGGGATTCACTGCAATACACGAAACATACGAATCAACCAGCAGCGTGTGCTCGGCACAAAGTCCAAACATCGCTGCACCGATTAAAACCAACCGTCGCCGTTCAAGACGTGACAATTATTAAGAGTACTTAACAGTGCTGGCCCGACAATCAATCGTGAGCGGCGGCGGCGGGCTAGTGGTGAGGAAGGCCCCGCCGCTAACCAGGCAGATGGGTCGCGGCCGGGTGAGAGGGAAAAGTAGGTCAGGCGTCAGCCCCACCGTGCCTGCGGGGACGTCATCCCGATTCCCCGGCGCGCGCTGAGCCACCGCCGTGCTGTGCCGAGCTCGCCGGAGCACCGCACGAGCCCCCCACCCCACCACCTCGCTCGCTTAATGGTGCGCACTGAGCGAGAGTTGAGTGCGCATCAAAATTTTAACGGCTTCACCTTAAAGCCGGGTTCACGACGCCTTTGTCTGGCCGCAATTGGAACGGTCTTAAATCGGGCGGGAGGCGGGGGGCTGTGGGGATTTTCTGGCTGGTTCGAGCTGAGCGGGAGAATGTATTGATGATGTTGCCTGTTACGCTACGGCGAAAGGTCCCCCGCTTATTCGTGGCGGAATTGGAACGCGTCCTGCTTAACATGCGTCCCGATATCCGCAGAAAACTTCGAAACGATCGCCCTCTTTCGCGGAGGCGGCCGTGCGGATGAATGCGGATAATAGGAACGGTTCGCCGCCACTTCCTGTTTACGGGCACCGCCCGCTGGGTGCTGCCCACGCTGCGGATAAATGGGGACATTACGAGTCGTTTGCCGCCACTTCTGGGTGACTCAAAATGACCGCAAATGATGCGAAGGTCCCGTGGATAGATTCTGGCCACGGATACCAGGATTTATAGTTAACAGGATTATGAACGAAAAACAGCTCAACACGTGCTGTGGGGTGTCTTGAACAGACAGCTGTGTCTGCTGTGCAATATGTAGGCCTGCCTGTGTTGTGCCGCGTTGAACACACAGCTGTACAAAATTCTCAATGTCTAGGCCTGCCTGTGCTGTCCTGAACAGACAAGCTGTGCCCGCTGCTCAGTGTGTGTGCGCCTGCCCGTGCTGTGCCGTGGCGTGCGATGAACAGACAGCTGTGCCTGCTGCTCAATGCCGAGAACATCTTCCACGCCATGGCAGAGATCCTGCTGGCGGAGGGCGACCTGCGCTTCGCCTCCACCATGGTGCAGACGCTCAACTCCATCCTGCTCACCTCCACCGAGCTCTTCGAGCTGCGCACCCAGCTCAAGGACCTGCACACCGCCGTGAGACCTCGTGCCACACTGTGCTTGTTATACAAATCGTGTTTTATTACTGTTATCCATAGTCTAGTTCTTTTTATGAGTTAGGTCACGTCTTTCTTTCTTTGCGATTCTTCGAAGCACGATGGTCAGCTTCTGGACATCGTTGTCTTTCAGCTTGGCCTCGAAGTGTTTGGTAGAATTCGCAGGCAACACCAAGTTATTGCCTGACAGGGATCGCGACGTGAACGCTTTTACCTTGACCCCCGTTAGGTCACGTGAAAAGTGTATAAGTAGTCGGAAACCCGTCGGTATAATAATAATAATAATAGCATTTATAGGGGATCAAGGTAGAAGCGTTCACGTTGCGATCCCTGTCAAGTAATACTCGGTATTTCCTGCAAATTCTACCAAACACTGCGAAGCCGAGGAGCTGAAAGACAACGATGTCCAGAAGCTCAACAGATGCCAGAAGCCCCTCAGTCTGGAGCAAGAAGAGAGGCCAATGCCCGCCGCCTTTAAGGCCAGCACTGACTATTCTATCTCTAAATGTTGAAGGGCTGTCTGCAACTAAAGAAGAACTTGTTGCAATGGGAAATTGTCATGACCATCACACTTCAAAGAATCGAATCGAATTCGAATAGCATTTATAGAGCGCTTTTCACCCGAGGGTCACAAAGCGCTGCAAAGCGCTGCGGAGAGAACAACATGTCAACAACAGCGAACGGAAAATCAGCAACTTTTTTTTTTGGTATGTTGGAGAGCGAGCGAGCCTACAACACGACACTTATACACTTTTCACCAGACCTAACTCATAAAAAGATCTAGACTATGGATAATTATCACAATCATAGCTAACGTAACCGTTCTTCCTGTATTTTAACGAGCGATTGCATAATTGGCGTGACCGCAGTTGTTGGTGTGACACTGCGAAACACCAACAACCGGCCTTTATGACGGAATACAATGTACGCTTTTGTGTTTTTGGCAAAATTGTACACGGCTTAACGAATTCTCGCACCATATTTACAAGATGAATGGAGCCGTTGTGAGCAGGGTTTGAAGAAATGTTGTAGAGCTGCCTGCTTGCATGTGAAGAGAGCTGTTGTGCAACTGCAAATAAAAAAACACTCGCTAATTAATTGGCCGATAACACTGAGTAGGCAGCAGGGGGGCGCAGTGGTAACATCCGCGCCACACAGAAAGAGGGTCCTGCCCGGGGCAGTTCACCCATCTGGGGCTCACCAGCAGAGTCAGCCTCATAAAACAAATATTTCCGGCGTACCAGAAGTTAGTTTTATTACTAATACGTGCCAATGCATCCATCATAATTCTCATCGACAAAGCCGTTCGCTAATGGCTTGATAATAATAATAATAGCATTTATAGAGCGTACTTTTTCTGGCTGAATTTATGATCAGCATATATTGCAGCGCTTTGTGACCCTCGCGTGAAAGGCGCTATATAAAATGCTATTATTATTATTATCATGATGACGTGCATATCTGTGTGTGAGCACCTGGCCTGGCACAGGCGCTGTGGTGACGTCACCGCCGCTTAGTGGCAAACGGCCGTTGTTGTTGTTTTTGTGTGAATTGACCCGGGTTTGAGTCCCACTCATGGCCAACACCAATGACGATTATCTGAACCGGTCCTGGGCCTGCCTCCCCTAGGTCAATTCAGCCTCAAATGAGTACCTGTTGCGGTGTGTAAACATCGCCAATGGGGAGACGAAGACGGTCGGGAACCGGTGCTGGCCACCCACTCGCTCGTGTGCCGTGCCGGCCTTCATAGCTGCTGTTTGCCGACATCACTTGCCCCCAGTAGTCTGTTAACGTTACGGCTACACGGGGGATCTTTGGGTTGATTGTGCGGTGTGGTCCCTTTTCGCGCAGGAGAGCCGTGCCCTGTTCTGCTCGCTCTACCGCTCCTGGTGCCACAACCCCGTGGCGACCGTGTCGCTCTGCTTCCTCACCCAGAACTACAAGCACGCCTACCACCTCATCCAGAAGTTGTATCCTTGGGTCGCGCCTGATCCACAAATGTAATGCGGGGTAAGGTTGCCACCTGTTCAGTGGTGTTTGCGTTTCCGTGTTTCAGTGAACCCTAGAGCCATGCCACCTGCAGTCTAGCGCTGCTGCTAGGGTCTCGCTTGGTGAACAGGTCTGGAGTCTAGCACTCCTGCCAGGGTCTCTCTTGGTGAAGAAGTTTTACATTTAGTTAAATATAACCAAAATCAAAGGGATATCCTGCTCAGGGGAGCTCCTATTCTGTTTACATCCCTCAGTCAGTGGTGGAGATTCCCCATTCCTATGGTCTCTCGACGGGACAACCACTGTCGACCCAAAATGATGTTGAGTCGACCCACAACCAGGATTCTAACTGGCAGGCCTTCCGACTGTGAGCCGTGTACTCGTTTGACCGCTGGGCCAGTCTCTTCATATTTGTCTGAGTCATTGGGTCGGCAAATGGTCTGTGTTGAAAGCGTTTTCTTGGAAACCAAACACGGGCGAAAAAATAGCCTCGTGTGTTCAGAACATATATTGATTTTACAGATGACCGGCCTTTTCACTCGTTGTTCGTCTGAGAGCTTGCGCATGATCGGATCGCAGACCGAGGCCCTCAGACAGGTTCATTTTGATTTGTTCGCTGTTTATTTAGAGACTTCCCACCCCCCACCTTCCTCCCCGCCACGCAATGCAATTCAAACGTAGGAAAGCATCTGGAAAACCTGCCAGGCGCAAGGCAGGCAGCCACTCTCAATGTGCGACAACATCCGCGCTAATTGGTCCCCTTTTCTTTTTGTAGTCCGAACAAATCGCCCGCGATTTAAGCGACGTCGCAACATAATCATTGGCGTCGTTGTGCAGAGTATAAGTGACGTGAAAAGTTACGCTGTATGTCCAGTCGTTTTTTCCCAACACATCGACGGGTACACAACACTTGCATACACTTTCAAGTGACCTAAACTCATAAAACACTATGGATAATATCGGTCATGAAAGCCTTCGAACTAAATATAAGTGACGCAACGGACGAGCGGAAAATGTGCCGCCCCCCCTTCACACACATCTGCCCTTCGAAACAACGATTTCTGTTTATTTTCTTTCCGCCCGCGGGGACAGATTCGTGCCACCGCGGATAGACGCGTCCGCCTGTCCGTTTTGTCACCTTTAATTAGCAGTGCTGGCGACAAGAGCGCGCGATCCAATGGCCAATCCGACCGTCGTTGTGCCGCTCGCATTCACGGCTACGAAGCGGCCACCCTGCGGCGGGAGAGGCTTTGTGCCGACGCTCGCCGGGGTGGACCCCGCTGCCCGGCGGCGCCCCGTTCCGCCTGCTCGGCGCGGCACGGTCGCGAGCGGCGCGCCCCCGTTAGGTTTTCTTTTCGAGGCGGCCCACAAAAGAGTATTCATCCCGATCTGGCTATTAGCGCGGGTGCCGACGGCCTCGGTGCGCGCACAGCTCGCTCATTAGCGGCGGGTTGAACGACTGCCCGGGATTGAGCGCAGACCGCTTCCAACTTCTCTCTCACCGGCGCTCGCACACTGGGCTGCCAAGTGCCTACTCTGGAAGCGGAACCTCTTGTTGCGGACAGATTGAGCTGTTACGCAAGTGGGACGGCTATAGTTGTCAACTTTTTATTTTTGTGGTCTAAATAGGTATACGGACGTGCTTTCAGCTTACGAGGTGGTGGTCTAGACAAGGTTGAGATCGTTGTACGCGCAGTGTGGTGGTCACGTGGCATGATGGGAATTGTGCCTTCCTGCTGTTTGTGAGGCCGTTAGATCAAACATAAATCGTTGTTAGATATTTTGTCTGGAAAAAATGCTTTCAGATGGAAAGTCTCGTTTTCAAGAGAGTTTAGGTTGTCGAGTAATCGTCGAGGTTGTTTATTAATTGTTTCCAAATGACAAAAGCAAAATAGATCAACTGAAGTGTACAGCAGTGAACCGAATAGAAATCAAAACAAAAACTTCATCACACGAAAAATCGGAAACAATGCACAAACATTTAATCAGTGTTAATAATAATAATATCATTTATATAGCGCCTTTCACCCAAGGGTCACAAAGCGCTGCACAAGGCTGTGGAGAGAACGACATGTCAACAACAACAGAGAACGGAAAATCAGCAACAATTTAAGAATTAAAATCCCTGCAGTGCAAGTCAACAATTTTCACACTGATCATAGCATAATTACAGATTGAGTTGCAGAAACATTAAGTGGATACAGGCTGCGTGTTGTGACGGTATGTAAACAGACACGGATCTACGAGTCACGTGCGATTCCAAGTGAAGTTGTCGTAAACAAACGACAGCGTTCCGTACATCTGCAACTCTCCGCTTTCCTCCGGCCTCATCCACGCGTATCTTGTCATCGCGTGCTCGTATGTGACAAAGAATATCGGAATAGCGAGCCTTCCGATCTCACGCTGTGTAATAACACACCCCCCTCCCACCTCTTCAACTAGATAGATAGATAGATGTTTAATATTACAGCAGAAAATACCCAGTGAGCTTGCGAGCTGTTTTTGGGATTCCTGCGACACAACGAACACGCGAATTGACAAAATAAATAATGTACTGATGTAGGTTTTTTTCACGGCTCGATTCATGACGGTCGCTCTTCAGAGCTGTTCTTTGGTGGTGAAACTTCACGACGTAGAGAGGAGGAACGCTCGACACGGCTATCTCGAAAGAGCAGCTCTGGAGAACGATTCTCAGACATCGAGCCGTGAAAACCTACATCACTTGCCGACAGAGTTTTTTGTCATTGTAGTTTATTTTGTAGTCAGAGAAAATAATTGGTTCCCTTCATTGTGGTTGAAGTGTCATGGCTCGAGTCCACCGTGTATCTGTGATTGCTAACAATAGACCATAATACAGGGCAGCTGATTGCAAAATAGCTGTGATGTTCCGCTAAAATCAGGCCTTCTTGTGCAGCAGACCTCACAATGAACATCTGTCGGATTTCGAGAGGAACAGTGTTTCGTCATAATTTCACTGACATTTTTCATCGCACTATGAATTAATTTAAACATATTTTTATATAATTTTTAGAATAAAAATAATGTATGTGTTCAGAAAAATCTAGAGCCTTTGTCAATCCACTGCTGGCCTGGTTGACGGCCTCGCCATACCGTGTCGGTCGTGGGGGTTGTTTGACCATACTTTATCTCGCTGGTTTGGTTTGTGCGAGTTGATTGGAAAGGAGGTTGGAGTGGATCCAGTGCGGAAATCACTCACTACTATTGTTAGCCGTGGCCAGGAGTCAAACTCAAGCAAAGTTTGTCGTGCAGCGCACTGACCACCACTCTTAATAACCTCTCATTGTTAATCTTAATAACTTGTAAACTATTCACGGCAAGAAATCCTGAGTAACCGGTGAACCTCTTTGTGTCAACGGTGTCGTTAAGAGCTCCTTTTTTTTCCACTGCTCTCCCTCGAGCTGAAGTGAGATGGGAACTTATTTCTTGAAACAGTTTCGCGACCCGTTCCTGGGGGGCCCACTTGTTGTGTGCACGGCCGGTAGAATGTTTCCTGGCTCCGAGCAGGCGGTGAGGTAATGGTGGCGTTACAGTACGTGCGCTGAAATGAAATCAGGGCAAGTGAAAAGTAGGTCACGCGTCCCCGTGCATTTGAGTGGAATCGCGATTGTGTCGCCCGCCCGCTCGCCCGCCCGCTTGCCCTCCCGCGTGCTCACCAGCTCTCCAGCTCTCCATCGCTCCAGCTCACCATCGCTCCAGCCATCGTTGCGCGAGATGATAATAATAATAATAGCATTTATAGAGCGCCTTGTGCTCGAGCTGACGGCGACTCGGCGACAGACGCAAAACGCGAAGTGACAGCGGCGGCCTTCCGCCGTGGCACGTGGGCCGGGGGTCCCTGCTCGTGAAGCGCGCGGATGCCCGTGCGCGGAGCTGACCGGGAGGCAGGGTTTGACGGACGTGTGCGCAAAAGGCGATTTCTAAGACGGGGGAAAAAAAAAAAGTCACGATTGTGAACGTAGCATCCGCTTAATCCCATTATGCGATCCGAACTGTGGACCGTATTGTAAAATGTGCTGTAGTCTGCAATCCTTCAACGGAGGAGAAACGGCAAAACTACGAACTCTCTTTCCTGAAGCCCTCTGAGTCATGGCTAACAGACATCGACATTGGCGGTTGACTCGAAAACATATTGATGTCGCTTCCAACGTTGGAGGCGAAACGTCGCGAGGGAGAGAGGCAGATCGCTCGACACGCGAAAGAACAGCTCTGAAGAGAAACCATCGTGAATTGAGCCGTGACATCTGACATCAGTACATTGCTATGTCAAGATTAGAACATGATAAACCGTAATATTTTGTTCAGAGTAGAGTGGTGGCTCTGTGGTTAGCACACTTCGCTCGAGACTTGGCAACCCAAGTTCGATTCCTGGCCACAGCTAACATCAGTGGTGAGTGATGCCTGAACCTGGTCCTGGACTACCCCTTCACTAACGCTCACCGACCAGCACGGTTAAGTATGGTCAAACAACTCCCATGACCAACATAACGCAAGATAATAAATAGCGTCATTGTGGAGAATATATGGAACAATAAATAAGCCGGCAACGTATCTCATATCCGTGAAGGTGACATATTGTCTGCCAGTGAACAACATGTTATTTTGCAACAATGACCTAGTTCACTCTTGCAAATAATACGATCCTTTGTCACATGAGTTCTCAACAAATAAACCAGTGAATCAACAAAGGGCTAAATATGTATTCGATGTTTATCCATGAAGACTGCATCCTAGTTCTACGGTGTTGATGCACAGTGTCTTCTATTGCCGAGTTGGGTGAGTGGGGTGAGCCGTGGCGATTGAGACTTTTGCACTACTTTGTCTCCTAGTAATTCGAATTATTTGACCGGTTTGCCTTGTTCAACACTGTGTATCGCTGTTTACATTTGTTGTATTACCCTCTAATTTGTTAAATTCGTTGTGTTACCTTCTGATCTTAGATTTTGTTTATGTTGGTTATTTCGCTCGTGTGTTGTATCGCAGTAATCCCGCTTCCAGAGCTCGCAAGCTCACGATATTTTCCGCTGTAATAATAGACATTCGCATCGAGTCGGATCGGCGAAACGTTCCTTGACGCAGACGATCGCGCGGACCAGCGGAGGACTGGAGGTGACCGTGGACTTCCTCACGGAGGTGGACAAGCTGGTGCAGCTCATAGAGAGCCCCATCTTCACGTGTGAGTGATCGCAAACCCGATCGCACCCGATGACAGCCGCTCGTGGCATTAAGAATAAAAGTAATCCACCGGGTTTAAAATCGCCTCGTCAAAAGGCTCAAGACAATGTACAAAAAACCATGGCACAATGCAATTTGAAATGCAGATGGCACATTCGATATCAACTTATAACCGTCGAGGAATTGAAACGGTTAAGGATTATGAGAGTTGCCCTGAAGAGCTGCCGTTTCGGGATAACCGTGTCGAGCATTTCTCCTCTCCTTGCGAGCATTTCTTCTCTCTCCTGCGACACAGCATTACGAAACCGTTCCAGTGTTTGCTTGCATTGAATCAATGCTGCTGTAGTTATGCACTCTCAGAATGCCTTGTGTTTGACGGGAAGTGTTCACGCCCAGAAGTCCTGGTGGTTGACGAGTAGTGTACGAGAAGGGCCCGGTATGTGACGGAAACATATTTGTCAGCTTTTGCATTTTGTTTCAATGGAGAGGCGGCCGTCCTATCCCAATAATGATCTATTCGGTCCCAACCGCACACTGTGGGTTGATGACGTTGATAGGAGGCAATAGGAACTCGGATACGATGGAGACGAAATCTCGCTGCAAATGAGCAGATTCCAGCATCATACTGAGCCACGTGTCACAGCGCTAAGCTTGTGAGGAGCACTGACGACTGGCTGAGTAGCATTTGAATATCAATGTGGCACCGCAGTCACTTTGAGACCATATATCCAGCCACAGTGAGCGGGTAGGGTTGCATAAAATATAATCATTCATTGGCAATCGAGAATGGGTCTTGCGTTTTTGTTTTTACTGAGCGAGCAAACATTTTCAAGCAACAGCAGGCTTACAGGCAGCGCTTGGGAGACAAAGATGGCCAGGCATGTTGCTATCCACACCATCTGCACATGGGTGTGCCGTTGCGGCCTTCATAGAGTGCTCGCTAACAGCACTTGCCCCAACAGCCTGTTGTGGCTGTTCAGGGTTGTAGGAGTTGGGGGGGGATCTTTGTGTTTGTGTGGTCCTGCTCACATCACTGCCAAGCGCACAGTCGCACGCTGTATTCCTTGCCCGCTCTTGGCGTAACGCTCGGTGGCACTTGTGCCCGGGCACAGTGGGTGCGCATTGATTGGGATTGATTGTTTTGTCTTGTGTGTGTGTCTGTTTTGTTCCCAATGTCTCACTAACTGGGTCGTGTGCGACTTCCCCTACACGGGGAAGCTTCCCTCGCCTACGCCACCCTCGTATTCTACAATAATTGGTGTTCTGCAATTAAGGATGGGTTCCGGCTCTCCCTGGGGCACTGTCCCGTTTGCCACATCCTCGACACTATCCTGGGTGTCCTGGGATGTAATCCAATATATGTATGTCCGCACCGAAGGTACCAGGCTTGAATCCTTCACAAGCACACATTTTATCCGCACAAAACCAAGGCTTTTGTGTCTTGATTCAGCTCGACCTCCCACTTATTGATTACACTTCTGAATCTTCAAAGAGCCGTATGTCTCTCCCTGTCGCTCACCCTCCCTCCCTGTCTCCCTCCGTGTTTGTTTTCAAGGAAGTGAAGGCCATCTTAGGGGACGCTGGCAGATTGTTGCCGCTCTTAAGATTGCCAGTTTCACGACCTTTCAGTATATTCGAATTTGCCTTAATCATTTATTTTCTGTTGCTTTGGTTTTTCTATTGTTTTCTCTTTCGTTTTTGGCGTGCCGTCCTCTTCGCGGCCCTTGTGCAGCGCTTTGTGACCCTCGGGTGAAAGGCGCTATATAAATTGATATTATTATTATTAATATTCCCATATTCCAGGTCAATTCAGTTTTGTCAGCAGTAACGTCATCAACAAGAGACGTCAGAAGAACGAGTTACCTGCTTGGAACAAGATCGCCCGTAGGATGGTTACTCTGCTAGTAATAACAATGCTGAGATTTATAATGGGCGCAGTGCTTCACGGACATATATACGACCGTTACTTTGGGGGGTGCGTGACCAAGCTCAGTGTCTCGAGAGCCAGGTGAAAGAAGAGGCCTTCAAGAGAGAGGTGGGCCTTTATGTTTGCTCCAGTGGACAGTGCGGCCCATCGGAGAGGACCGCTGAGTATTATTGTACTCAGACCTCTTCGTTAAACTGGTGGGCAGCGACAGCAAGAGCTTGAGCCTCCAAACATGCCATATCGGTAACCGCCACTCTCTCAATCCTTTCTTAGAGCTTTGACAGTCTCATTTCCTTTAAGAAGCTCACGAGTCAGACGCTTTTCATGTTTTCTATACGCGTATACGAATAACAAATTCACCGCCACCGTATTGGCACTGAATCCGTTAAGCTCGGTCGACGCGTATGCCGCCGCTGCCCCCATTCGAGGTACCGTACATTTCCTGTAACCGGTCGTGGAATTCTTCTGTTAAGTCCATCGCTGAAGATTCCGCAGCGGAAGCCGCTTTATGTTTGGGCCAAGACGTCGCTCTGTTCGCAGCGATGGCCACCCCTTGATCCGGTTCCAATCGCAATGTTGCTGCGCCGGTCCGGGTTGCGTCTGCAAAACGCTGCCCCTCGCCGCGCTCGACCGGATTTCAATTCCGCGGTGCTTCTTTTGCGATGAGACTCCATCTCCGCTGTCTTACTCCAGCTCCCCATCTCCAAGGCCGTGGCTTTTCAGAGCCAGCTGATCTCCCTACGCGACACTCGCTCAATCCCCTCCCCACTTGCTGTCAAAGGTAAAGGTGCGGCCCTGCAAGCGCTCGCTCCACCGCCGGAGGAAGGTTCCTCCACTTGAAGAGAATTTGGCGCCGGATGACCGCGTGGCTGCCTTCCTCCTCGCCGCCTCGCTGCGGTTTCGTCGCGCCTCCGAGCCGTTCTCTCACTCTTAGAAATTGAAGCCACATGAGGGCATTATACATTGTAATTATTTTAACATCTAGAGAGTAGAGAGCTCCTTATTCCACTCGGGCCGCACTTCTTAGGAAGAGGGAGGAGTTACCCACACTTTACCCCAACACACATAGCTTGTCAGTCGACTGGTTCGGACGCGAGGCACGAATGTTAACGCACGGCGTTTTGTTTCGGTTGGATACGCGGTGAGAAGTGATAATTGTGTAGCGGCCAAATCAGACGGCGTGGCCATTGTACGTCAGCCAATCAAGTTTGTCTTCTTGCAAATGCCTAATTTCTTCTGTCTTTTTAATGAATAGACGCATCCTCATTTCACTTGTTAAAAAAAAAAAAACCCGGGTCTGTTCTCCCGTAAAGAAGAATTGCACAAACAATGCTCGTCTGTGCTCGGCACAATTTACATGCTGTCGCCGCGGAGAGGGGGCGAATGCTGGGAGATGCAATTAGTGGCGACGTGGGGGTGCAGGCCATGTTATTCTCTCACAGCCGTGACAATGCTGGATTTACTGATGTAGATTCATGATGGTTCCACACCCCAGTCCACCCTGGCGTCCGGTTACGCCGAGCGGCGCGCGATTGGCTGCACATCGGAGATCGTGCATAAATCCAGAGGCAAACGCTCGTTTAAAAATACATTTACCTGACATGTCTCGCGCGTGTGTTTTTTTCCACAACCTGTCTTAAAAACAGACCTGCGGCTTCAGCTGCTGGACGTGGAGAGCCATCCGTACCTCATCAAGGCCCTCTACGGCCTGCTCATGCTGCTGCCACAGAGCCACGCCTTCACGCTGCTGCGCAAGCGCCTGGCCTGCGTGCCCAACCCGCAGCTCATGGTGGCCGAGTGAGTGTCGCCGCGCGCGCGTTCACGGTGCCCGCCTCGCGCCGGGGCAACAAGGCCTCGTTCGCTACTTGGCCGCGGAGGTTCGCGTTTCCAAACCGGCAGGCCGCGGGCTTGGTTAACCGCGAGAATAGGCCGTTCCGTGTCGGCGTCACGGTTCAAATTTGGCACATTTTAAAATTGAAAAGGGCGAGGGCGGGGCGAATACGTTAATACGAAAAAATATCAGTGAATGTTTGCGCCGGAGGCTCTCTTGCTATCGTGCGAGCCTCACCTCGACAAACTTAAAAAAATTACTCATCAATTATTTGGCCGATAACATCATAATATATAGGAAGCAGTGTGTGGCAATATGGCGCCGGCAAAACCGCCTGGCTGTCTCCTCTGCCTCTCTGCGCTTTCCTCGCGCCTCTGAGTCGTTCTCTCGTCGAATGAGTACCTTCGACAGTGAATGAATATGTGCGCGTTATAAATGTAAAATTATTATTATTAAATAACACCCTGAACTCTTTTGACCCGCCGTACCTCCACCGCCCGCGATCATCCAGCTTAACATCTCAGACCGTCGGCTATCACCCCTCTCGTTGCGTTCCGCTAGCGACGACGGGCCGCTTGTTCTGTCCCGGCCCTGCAGACGCCAGGAGGGCAAGGACACGCAGAAGAATTCGCTGGAGCACCAAGAGCTGCTGCGGAACTTCGATCAGGTGCAGGCCCGGCACCAGCAGGCCAAGCGGCAGCGGCAGGGCCCGGAGCAGCGCTTCACCTGAGCACGGCCTCGAGAGATCGAAAGAAGCGAAACGACGACGGGAATGAAAACCAGCGAGAGAAAAACCACCACCATTCCATTTGTCACAGAGCGGATAGAAAGCCCCCCCATAGTCTCACGGACAATTATGCCGTGCAGAAGCAACGGGCTTCGCGTCGGTGCTTTACCGAGCAGCCCAATACCCTCGCTAGGAGAGGACGTTATTGCAACGCGACTGCATTATCGCAGTGCTAAACCGGTGCGCGTGCGTGCGCGCGCGCGCGGAGTTTCGCCGACGCGCCGATGTGTTTCGCGCGAGGCGGCGCGAGATAGAATTTTCCGCGAACGTAACTTGACACGGGCGGCACGGGAGTCTCCCCCTGTGTACGTCACTTGTGCCGCGAAGCTGCTCTGCCCGGTGTTTGTTGTGTATACGGAAACACGATATCGACGCGTGCGCCTGTGTGTACAAACCCCGTCTTGCGTACGGCAAAGCCATCTGCGCACAAAATAAACGTGACTTGCGTAAGACCGTGCTTGCGTAAGCATGCTGGCGACGTGTCTATTTAACACGCCCGACATTTGCATATGTAAATATGCTTGATGTGCGAATGTTAACAGGAGGGCAACATGTATGTGCACAGCCTCGGCAGGCCTGTGGTACGGAAACACCGAGTCAACTTGCTCTGTCGCCTTTAGATAGTGTCTCAGTTTATAATCGGTCTGTTCATAATTTAAGTTAATAAATCGTTATCCCGCTCGATAAAGTAACGGCATTCCAGACAAATTTAAGTCTATTGTGGTTTGGTGAAAACGTTCGCTCAGTTGCGTTGAACATCGCACGCTCCTTGTTTCCTGTAGCTTGCGTTGCTTTAATCGATGAGATCACGGTTAAATTCCTCTTAGGGCATCTAATTTCACCATTTTTTGGGTTTTTTTTTTCTAAACCTAGTTAGAGATGCTGGTTTTCTCAATAAGTAAATACCAGCAACTGCCACAAAGGCGACGTTAATCACGAGTTCTAGTTTTAACCCATGCACAGCATTAAAAGTATATATCGAAACTGCCCATATTTAATATATATTTTTCAAAGCCATGGTTTACTTTAAAATGCACGCATGCCATATCTTGGTGAGGTTGCGGAGACCACACGTAAATTCTATTTCTGTGAACCAGCGACTCTGTGACTGACTTGGTCAGATGTATTATAGGTTGCATCGATGGCCTATTTTTAATTTCATTATTTCTACTCATAATTCGTTTCTTAAGCAGCCTGAATAAATCGTCAATTGTGATAAACCAGCCTTGCCTCTAATCCTTACTCTCCCCAACAATACCAACCGCCTCGTGGTTGGTACCATCAGCTTTGAGGGAAGGTAGGGGTGGTCGGTTGGTACTGATTTGCAAGGTGTGGCAGGTAAGGGGAGTTGCAAAGGTGACGCTGTGTTTGCGTTCTCTTGGTGAACAGACGCTGTAAGCCGAAGGGTCGGAAATTAGGTTCAACATGCAAAGGACACTAGATCACTCCCCGCATCATATACGAATTTTATACGAATTGGGAAGCATCGATTCTCTCGCAACAAGATTCAAAGCATGGTGATTTCGGTGCACGGTCGTTTATAATTTGTGACTGCTGTGAATCTTCTTTTGAATAACTTAACACGTAGTTTTTATCGGCAACAAAGTGCAGGAACAGGCTGTGAGCAAGTGACGTTGTACGTGAATTACAAAAGTTTGGGACTGCACTGTCCCAAACAATTCGCCACATCTATCAGTCGCACTGCTTCTAACAACAGGACACACACAACATCGAACAGGCTCATATAGTGGGCAGTGCCCCCCCTTCTTTGAAGCAGATAGCTAGGGCAGAGAGATCGGGTGACTTGAAGAACACCCTTTACGCCGTGGGGGTCTTCAGAAAAACTGACAAATATACATGCCTAAACGCATTCTCATTTAAAGTTAAATTGTTAAACCTTACCGTAAAACTGTATGATGTGAAGTGTCGCAGTGATGCAGAGCCCACGGTTTAGCTAAAGACGATGAGTTGGAAGCTGGATCTAACGGCTCCTCTAATGTGGGAGGTGGAACGCTCGGCATGGCTATCCCCAAAGAGCAGCTCTTAAGAGCAATTGTCAAAACAATAGCTGGCCGTGTCAACCCGTCAGTGTCTGAATGTATGGATTGCTCCACGTTCTCGGACGGTGAAGAAACGTTCTTGGCCCCACAGACCTCAAACAACTGTAGCATCGAGAGTTGCATCTGGACGGTTGCATCTGCAATGTGGAACCCCCCCCCCCCCAATTCATTAATTCTGCCGCAAATCATATTTTGTTTTCGTATCGTATCTCGGTAGCCTTGTGGATCTGCAGATAACA